>OX421493.1:2425000-2950000 GCA_949126835.1 Anisus vortex | reverse complement strand
AACGAGAACGGATCAGTACTGATCGGGACAGACCCGGATCAGACCCGATCAGTACTGATCCGGGTCAGACCTGGATCAGAGCCGGATCCTAAGTGAACTATGGAAACCAGCTTATTATCGAAATGCAGAACGGGAATGGATCAGTACTAATCCGGCTCTTTTGGCAGTGATCGGCTTTCGGATCCGTTCCTTGGAAAGACCCGGATCTTTAGTGACCGAGCCGTCTCTAATCCTTACCGTACCACCGCATGGATGTCACTGAACCCTCCTATCTTCGGGATATCGTTACAAAGCTTGTGCCATCAAAGGATCTGAGTTCCTCATCACATGCTTAGGTGACGGATTCCAGTATCGTCGGACGAAAACAAAAAAAGAAGTCTTTTGGAGTGCACTCGTTTCAATCTGCGGCACCCGCACTGATGAACAGCTTGCCCCAGGCGAGTGATGAAAAGCAAGACCTTTCTTTTTGGAGAGTGCTTTTGTGCCTGCCCCATTCTTATATGGGGATATGAATTGTGGATTAATAGGGCACTGGGCATGCTAAATTCAAAAGCATGGAAAGATGCGCTTTTCAAAATATTCTTTATTTTATTTTTAATACTAATGAATTTTTAATTATTTGAGTTTATGAAAACAATAACAGGAACAAATTCAACAATACAACAACAAAAAAAACAAAAACAAAAAGTTAAAAAAAAGCATTATTATTATTAGTCAACAATTTATTTCACCTTAGACCCTTGTTGTGTGTAAAAAACATTTACAGTGAAATCGACAAAAATGTTGTTTTTACATTTGTTGACTTTACCAATGACATATTTTCATTAAAAAAAAACATATAACAAATATAAAAAATCAAATTTGGATTTACTATCACGAGGTTTGAGTTAATTAATGTAAATAACGAAGTAACAAAAAAAATACTCTCACAGTCTGTCCACTCAAAAGTTAGGCACATTGTTTAGTGCCAACGTTAAAGGTGGTGCCTTTAGGACAGTAGGAAACCGTGGCGCCAGGACAGCTGTAGTAAACAACCGGATTCTCAGAGGTCACGTATTGACCAGCAGACTTTCCCACACAGCTGGGCTGAAGGCCTCCTTTATCACGTGGTACTTCCCAGACCGACACGCAGGTCTTGGTGATTGGCGAGAAAATTCCAACGCCACCAGCAGGGTGAGAAGGACACGTTAAATAACGGTCCACTGTTCGTTCGCTGTCACATGAAATGTAGAACTGGCTCCATAGACGAAATGGGTGTTCCTATATGGATTAACAAACACACAATTGGCATGCATCACATAAAAATTATATTTGTGTTGCGCTGCCAACAAACATAATGTAAGCTCAGAGTGCATTTAACATTGAGCAACACACAAGCAAGAACACAAATATAATTCTCTAGGCTAAAAAAGATATAAAGCTAATTAATAATTTCAAAAACTTTACAAACATAGGACAAAGCAAATAAATGTAATAACCAACTTACTATAAAGAAAAACAGTAGGTCTAAGAAATTATTTACGAAGGTAAATATTAAAATGGTTTGTTTTCAAGTTTTTCTTAAAAGTGGCAACAAGGTGACTATATAGAGAACACTATGTTTATTTTTTAAAAGTATTTCTATATATATATATTAGGGTTATAATGGGGCACGACCAGAGCCTTTACAACCTTATGTAGCGCCTCAGGGCAAAAGTTTCAGCGCCGCTCCTCGCATACTGTAACTGCTTGTTTAGTGCTATATTTGCTATATTTAGACTACATTTGCCGCCCCCCCCCCCCTTGAAGTGCCGCCCCAGGGCATATGTCCCCCTCTGCCCTCCAATATATGAGGGCACTAGGCACGAGCAGCGCTTTTCTGGTGGCGTGGCAAGAGTTCTGGGTTTGAATACTGGTGGAGGATATGATATGTTCCCAGGACTAGAGGGTGTCCCTGAGTCTACCCAGCTCTGACGGAAAGTAAAGGCGGCTAGATCCTCTGGTATGCCGTGGCCACATAAATTGGTGAACGCTGCTTCACCGGCCCTATGGATCAGTTTGGTCCGAAAGGTACTTTTCTACAGATCTGAAGTAAAACACAACTTACATGATTGCCGCTAGCAAGTCCAGCACAAGAAGGAAAGCGTTCGATACATGGTACGCAATTGCCTCTGACACACAGATTCTGCACATATGAGCCTGAAGACAAAGTTTTGTCAAATAGTTTAGTCATTGTGTTCTGAATAACACATTTGTATTTATCTTCTTGTTTTTTTTAATTAATGTTCCTTTTAATGTTCTTAAAAACCGATTTTTTAAAAATACCCTATTTGTTATTTTGAAAACCTTATTTTATAAGTTCTAAATACCCGTTAGTGTTCTTAATACCCTGTTCTTGCTTGACTTACATGGTGCAACGCCTGGCACCCTGAAAGGTCCACAGTAGGCCTCCTTGAAAGACTTGCACCTTCTCTCTGTGATGTCAAAAAGCTGAGGGTAAGGGCATTCGCTTTCATATTGCTTCAAAAAGCTAAATTGTCCCGGAATGGTCGTGTCCGAACAGTTGAAGTATCTCTGGCAGATTTCTGGGTGTCCAATAAGTGTAGCACCCCTGGAACATTCTCGGGCCGCATTATCTCCTGCAAAAAAAAAGTTTTTAAAGAAATTATGATACGGTAAAACTGTTTTGTTTGTTTTGCGGCAGCGCGTTTGAATGTCGTACTGAAGGTGCTAGCTTCGAATCCTGGTGAAGCCAAGGATTTGATTCCAAATCTGGAAGATGTCCCTTAGTCTACCCAGTTCTGATGGGTATCTGACTTTAGTTGGGGAGTAAAGTAAAGACGGCTGGAAACTGTGCTCGCCACAGGGGACGTCCATTAATTACGTCAACAATTTTAAGGCGATTTTTACCCCCCCCCTCCCCCTTGTCAACAATTGTCAAACTTTCAGAGACCCCCCCCCCCTATATAATTACGTCAACAATTGGTTACCCCCCCCCCTCAAAACAAGTAACACAATTTTGGACGCTTGCTTTTATGTTTAAAATAGATTTAAAACGGAAAGGTCTATACTATAATTAATTGTGATACATTTTAAAACTTGTTAAAAAGATTTCTTATTGACTATAATTCTCATATGCTTACTATTGTTCTTTTCATATAGGCTACATATTTAATCATGTCTAATTCTACGTTTCACTAAAATAGCTTTTGGTACAATGTCAATTGTCAAATAGTTTAAGGGGAATTTTCACCATTTGTAAATTAGCCTTTTATTTTAACTGGATTGCGTACGCATCTAATCTGCGTACTAAGCATCCTGGATTAACATCGTCATCCTCTTCATATGCTTTTTAATATCATGGTCAACGAGAGGGGGAGAGAAACCGAAATCCGGTTTTAAACCGGTTTTATAGAACCGAAAACCGGTTTTGAAGAAAAACCGGTTTTACATACCTAATTTTACCATATGTTCACTATTCATTCTTACATTATTGTCCACACACACACACATTATATAGGCCTACACACGGTAGTTGCCGTCCCTGTCCCCCTACCTTGCAATATTTTCCACCCTCTCCTTGCAATACTGGCAACGCCACTAATACTAAAACATTTTTATCTCATTAATTTTTTCCAGAAAATTAAAAATGAAAACGTAAAAATTACTAAATATGTAGTCTAATCGGCCTAATTTTAATGTTTCACCTATTATAACGTAGTGAGCAAAAAAAATATATTAGTTTATATATCAGAATTAGGGATGATAAAAGGAAATAAGGTAGGCTAAGTATTTTATACTTCATGGGGTGGGCCAAGAATTATTTCTGTGAAGGAAATAACTGGGTTTCTGAATGTTCTCTGCAGACAGTTTGTTGGTCTGTTTGTGTTCCTTTGTTATTCCAGCCACCATGTCTCGCTAGACTAGGGTTGCCAGACGTCCGGCAAAAGGAGGACACGTCCTCCTATCTAGACTCTTGTCTTCCGTCCGGCAGGAAAAGCACAATACCTTTAAAATGTCCAACTTTTGTAATATTTTATGTTTTGTAGGCATAAGGACAAATACATTTTAAAATGAGTATTAACATGTTAAGAATATAATTAATAAACAGGTGATCATTTGTACAAGAAAAGAATTTTCCTTTTTTTTAGAAGATTCGTGCATGAGCTTTAAAGTTGCCCAACCAAATGCAAGCTGCCTTTCAGCCTACATTGAATTTATATGTTATTTTTAACAAAACTGTTTCTTGCTCAGTTTACCAATACACATTTAAACTTAGTGGCAGCTCTTGTAATAAAATTATACTGATTGCGGGCTAAATGCGAAACTATGCAATTGAAACACAATGTCCTCCTTTTTGTCTCTCGGTGTCCTCCTTTTGACACCCATGTGTCTGGCAACCCTCAGAGCCTTTACAAGCTTATGTAGCGCCCCAGGGCACAGTTTCCGCACCGCCCCCTTGCATACTGTAACGATTGTTTAGTGCTATATTTGCTATAGTTAGACTACATTTGCCGCCCCTTGGGAGTGTCGCCTCCGGGCATATGCCCCCTCTGCCCTCCCCTATGTGAGGGCACTGGCAACCCTACGCTAGACAGCGAAGGGGAAGTTTTCTACAACTGGTCGGTCACTTTGCCTTGCTAACAATTGCATTAGTTTCCACCCATACATTGATCTACAAACCAGCAAAATGGGCACAAAAAGGACATATCAAATGTAGTTTCCATGATTGATATATTTGTATTAACGTAAAGCCATGTTGTTAATGTTATCTATGTAAGTTTAACAGGACAAATGTAGAATTTAGTACTAAATTTGTATCATTATTTACTTCATAAAAAGTAACATTGTTGACGTCAACTTTTCTTGACCTCCCCCCTCCCCCATGTCAACAATTGTCAAACATTTTGAGACCCCCCTCCCCCCTATTTTGTTGACGTAATTAAAGGACGTCCCCACACAATCTCCTAGTATCCATTGACCACAAAATGCTGTTTCACTGACTATGGATCAGTTTGGTCCAATGGGATACTTTACTTTTTATTACTTTTTAGAAACGGTTTTGCGGAACCAAATGAATAGACATTTGACGTTTTCATAAATATGGGTATTTCAATATAAATGTACTAAAGTTTAAACTTTAAAACACATGTAAAAAGCGATTCAGATGCATAAGAAAAGAACATTTAATAAGAGAGTTCTAAAGCAGACACAAAGATTAACAGGTCACTTAGTGCTATTATCTTACACATTTAAGACGCTTCTTCTATAAAGAAGATTATTGCGTGCTAAGCACATTGTCATTCGTCTTGCATTGTTTTGAATTACGTGAAAAAAATATTTTCTTAAAATTTTATTTTCCGTTGATTTAAAACAACATACTAAATATATTTAATGCCAATACTACAAAAAAACAAAACAAAAAAACTACAACAACAAAAACAAAAATAGAATAACAAGAAAAGCAGTTAAATAACAATAATAGTAGTAAAAACATCATAAACAGTATTAAAACAGCTATAACAGTAATAATAATAACATGACTGCGGGATTTTATGTGCAATAGGCCTACATCTAACAACCAAAACTCACCGAAGACTCACGTGGGTAGAAACGACATAAAAAAATAACGTTAATGACATTATTAGAAAGACCAACACTACATGAAAGTTCATCTTCAAGTACAGATTTTAATGGCAGTCGCCTCCTAACGACATCTGCTCATAGCATTCATTGACACACAAATTAAAATCAGGCTTCTATCATCACAATAACAACAAACAACAAAAACATTAACAATTATAAAATTAAATAGAACAAAGTTAAAGAGTTGTTACAAATAACATACGGCTGCACGTGTCGTAATGACTGAACTCTGCGGTGCACGTCTGGAAGACTTCGCTAAACCGCGTGCCAGGTTCGCAGGGCATGAGGTAAGGGGTGCCGTGGGCACAGGTGAAAAAATAACTACAGTTGTCGGGGTGGACGTAGTAGAAGGCCTGTGGGTCCGGGTTGATTGGAGTGGGCTGTGGGCATCTGTTTGGCACATTTGTGGACACAGACCAGGCAAGCCCGAACAGGACCATAGACATATAAATGCTGAGTTGATGGATCATTTTAAGCTCTGGTATGTTTCTGAAAAATATATTCAATACAAATGTATCAGTTGTCTTATATATTACAGACGCTCAATCTATAAAGAAGATTTTTGCGTCCTACGCTCATCCGTTGTCCGAGTCTAGTCTTGCATTTTTGGTTGCTGTTTTAAATGTTGTTAAGTAACTTGTTTTCCTGGTTTGTTCAGGCATTCCACGGCACTCGGGAAGAAATAGTACTTATAAGCAGTTAATTATCTGTTATATGGTTTTGTGGCAGGTGTAATCAGATTATAAATATCAAACGGTCATACAATTTAAAGTAAAGATAAAACGCCATATGATGACTATTAGTGCTAAGAAACAACTGTATCACATGAATAACCAATTATTTAACCATAATGCTATCACTCCAAAATATTTCTTATCATCGTCATCAATCCTTTGACCGTTGTGGTCGTTGGGGGAGGGGGGGGGGGCGAATGGATACCTCAGAACTCAACTATCTCCACGTTTGCCTATCTTGAGCGGTTTTCAATATTTGAGTTAACTGCAGACTTGTCCAATATTTTACATTGTCGAACCAGCATCTCCGCTGACGGCCTCTCCGACGTCCACATTCTACCGTGCCCTGGAGGATTGTTTTGGGCATGTTATTATGCCGCAACATATGACCGAGCCAATTGATTGTTGTCATAAGTCATAATGTTTTCTAGGGAGCCTGCTATTGAGGATATTCTGTCCCACACATACGCATTAGTCATGTGTGTTCTACGTAGGAGATTCGAAGTATTTTTCTCATGCATTTATTTTGGAATGCCTGCAACTTGTTTTTATTTTTTTTCACATCAATACAGAACAATGGTTTTGACAAGGGCTCTGTAAGGTCTAAACTTTTTAGGGAGACGAAGGCTTTTGCTTGTCCAAATTCTGTTTAGGCAAGCCATTGCAGTCCCAATCCTTCCTCGAATCCTTAATCATAATATGCCATAAAATAGCTAATTCGTTTACAATTGCTTGCAAATGCTCCTTTATAGCAAAGTAGTAAAAATCGTATAGCGTACATTACATAGTTAAACTATAAATATTGTATGAAAGTATCGTTTTACTTATTACATAATTAATAATAAAAATTAAATAATTATTACTTGACAGTAGTTAGAACATGCACTGATTATTTTTAAAAAGTATATATTTATATATATATAAGATTTTATATATATATAGCAGTTATTCAGTAGCATTTTTTTTTAAATCTAAATTTATGAATAAACAAAGTTTTTATAATTCATATTGGAGTATTGTAATGCTAACTTACCCAAACACCGTAACAATCTTAGCGGTGACAAAAGTTTAGCTGCAATAGATTGCTGCCCCTTTATATACCTTTAAAACGCAATAACTTAACAACTTATCCCATCACTTTCTAAAAATAGCATTTATAACCCATTCACGTTTCTCTATCAAATTGCTACCTAGTTTGATATCCATTGTTCTTATTTCAAATCCGCTATAGAATATTATTTAAATGTTTAATGTGGGGTTAGGCAATAAACATCTTAATACATATACGGTATGCAAATTTTAGAGCTATGGAATTTAATAATATATGTAAAAACAGAAAAACATTAAAATAAAGGGTGGCTTGAATTATACTTGGGCGTTTCAGGCGCATAGAATATATCATTATATGTCTATCTATTTATATTTATCTATTTATCTATCTATATCGATCTATATCTATCTATCTATCTATCTATATCTATCTATATCTATTTATCTATCTATATCTATCTATATCTATCTATCTATATCTATTTATCTATCTATATCTATCTATATCTATTTATCGATCTATATCTATCTGTCTATCTTTTGCTGTCTATTAATCTTTCTATCTATATCTATCTATCTATATCTATCTATCTATTAATCTATCTATTAATCTTTCTATCTATATCTATCTATCTATATCTATCTATCTATTAATCTATCTATTAATCTTTCTATCTATCTATCTATCTATCTATCTATATCTATCTATCTATATCTATCTATCTATTAATCTATCTATTAATCTTTCTATCTATCTATCTATCTATCTATCTATCTATCTATATCTATCTATCCTTCTCTCTATGTATATATATTTAGGGGCACGATGACCGAGCGGCAGCGCATTCGACTGGAGATCCGAAGGTTCTGGGTTCGAATCCTGGTGCAGGCTAGGATTTTTTCCAGGGACTTGAGGGGGCCCCTGAGTCTACTCAGGGTACCTGACACTAGTTGGGGTAACGTAAAGGCGGCTGGGCATTGTGCTTGCCACACATCCCCTCGTTTGCCGATGCCGCAGGAACTGGTGAACTCTGCTTCACCAGTCCTATGAGCCCTATGATCAGTTTGGTCCGAATGGTACTTTTTTCTGTCTATCTGTCTCTCTGTCTATCATCTGATAGATGCGCTTACTCTGCAGATCCCTCGTGCGAGGCTAGTGTCCACTGGCCAACGTGCATTCTCCTACGCGGGACTGTCCGCCTGGAATCACCTCCCACTACAGCAAGAGGTGCTTTGATACCTTCAGGCCCCAGCTGAAAACTCACCTATTTCAGTGCCAGTATTCGCGTGCACATACATACATTTTCGTCTGTTGTTCGTTGTCTGTATTCTGTGACTGTCGTCAGCGCATAGAACTGTCATCAACGGGATATGCGCTATACAAGCAGTATTATTATTATTATCAGTCTGTCTATCTCTCTATCCGCCTGTCTATCTATCTATCCATCTTTACATGCCCGTCTGTATATAAATTCATTTTATTTCTCTTTCCTTCCTAAGTAAATTAAAAAAACAACACATCATTATCGGTTAATAACTTCTTTTAATCTATCCATAACTATGAAAGATAAACCCACAACTACAATCTAACGGATGCGAGAATTAAACAAACCCTATAATCAACGTTTTGTTTATATAAATCATTTAAATGAAATTTTCTTTCTCTTCTCTGTCAAATACTTAAAAACGATTTTCTGTATTACTTCCCCTTATGAAACTGATTTTTAAGGGTTGGCAGGGATTGATCAGATCTACAATTTAATAGAATACAAGTCTAAGTGCAAAGTAGCAGCTCTACAGGATGACAGAAAGTGGATTAAAGGTGAGATACAGTATTTTTAAGGTCTAATAGCAATACTGTTACACTCCGTTGAGGAATAACAATTTTGTATTGTAGTCATTCAATGCTGGACAGATATTTTAAAATAAACAATAATACAATCTGCGAAAGAAAGGCTTCAAATTTCTCCTGCTTAGAAATCATAAAATGCAAACAAAGAAACGAGAGAATCATTAAATTTTGTACAACCAGCAGTCTTGTTACAGTACCAGGAAGTCGTGATTCTGTCACGCTGTGATGGCAACTGGTTCATTCCGACATCTATCCTTTTTCTTAAGCTTATGACATTACATGTATATTAATTGGTTTTATTTTGAAATTTGATATTTTTGGCGTTACGGAATGTAAGGTATGTGCACACAGTCGTGTGATTTTCAACAGTAATAAAAGGAAGGTTCTCACATTATTGTGATCTTTTACGGTAATAAAAGGAAGGTTCTCACAGTATTGTGATCTTTTACGGTAATAAAAGGAAGGTGGTTCTCACAGTATTGTGATCTTTTACGGTAATAAAAGGAAGGTTCTCGAAGTATTGTGATCTTTTACGGTAATAAAAGGAAGGTTCTCACAGTTGTGATCTTTAACAGTAATAAAAGGAAGGTTCTCACAGTTGTGATCTTTAACAGTAATAAAAGGAAGGTTCTCACACTTTTGTGATCTTTAAAAGTAATAAAAGGAAGGTTCTCACAGTTGTGATCTTTAACAGTAATAAAAGGAAGGTTCTCACACTTTTGTGATCTTTAAAAGTAATAAAAGGAAGGTTCTCACAGTTGTGATCTTTAACAGTAATAAAAGGAAGGTTCTCACAGTTGTGATCTTTAACAGTAATAAAAGGAAGGTTCTCACAGTTGGGATCTTTAAAAGTAATAAAAGGAAGGTTCTCACAGTTGTGATCTTTAACAGTAATAAAAGGAAGGTTCTCACAGTTGTGATCTTTAACAGTAATAAAAGGAAGGTTCTCACAGTTGTGATCTTTAACCGTAATAAAAGGAAGGTTCTCACACTTTTGTGATCTTTAAAAGTAATAAAAGGAAGGTTCTCACAGTTGTGATCTTTAACAGTAATAAAAGGAAGATTCTCACAGTTGTGATCTTTAAAAGTAATAAAAGGAAGGTTCTCACAGTTGTGATCTTTAAAAGTAATAAAAGGAAGGGTCTCACAGTTTTGTTATCTTTAATACTAATAAAAGGAAGATCATCACAGTTGTGATCTTTAACAGTAATCAAAGGAAGATTCTCACAGTTGGGATCTTTAAAAGTAATAAAAGGAAGGTTCTCGCACTTTTGTGATCTTTAATACTAATAAAAGGAAGATCATCACAGTTTTGTGATCTTTAACAGTAAGAAACGGAAGAGTTCTACATTTTTAAACTGATATGCTTTATAATATGTTACTAAAGCGCAAACTTTGAGTCTTTGCATCAAAATTTATTTTTGTTTTGTATATAATAATATTATAATTATAAGGTTACTTCTTTTTAACGAGACTTGTAAGCTTATACATAACCACACATACACGTTTTAATAGAATTGTATATTTAAAAGAAAAGGAAGTAAAGATATCTACAGATTTTGTTTTAATGCCTAATGGGATAAAATAGCTTTAATTTGGGATGAATTTAAAGGTAGGCCTATAAAGAAGAGCTGTAAACCATTACTTCTAAACCTAAATGGTTGTCTCTGCAAGAAGTGGTTGCTGTTTGAGTAAGTTGTTAGAATTTAAATATATCATTTACATCCATTATGCATACATCAGCCTAAAAAGTCATCCTGCTCTTGCACGAGACTTGTAGGAATGTAGACTACAAGACGAGACTTGAATTGTCTTTTTTTTTCGGGTTCATCCGCGTTCCTTTAAAAATTGCTCTGCGTGCCAAGTCTGGCATACGCGATGTAGGTTGCGACCCTTGCTCTAGGGTATTGTTGATACGTCATCACTACCCCTCAGTTACCCGATATTACGTCTTAGTGACATGACCAGAGTAGCGTATCCGCCATTTGTGTTTCAATTCTCTAAGACTATTGTAAGACCTTACAATAATTTATATATAGTGCTTTCTTGGTGTCAAGTGTCAATCTATTTTCATCCTATGTTGGTCCAATTCTTTTTATGAGAATAATTATTTTAAATGTTGACAAGCAGTTATTCTTATATAGTTATTCTTATTCTTAGCAGTATAAAACAAGGCGTTGGTTTCATCAATACAGCTCGTGTCGTGAAATTCAGTGGCGTAGCAAGGTAGAGGTCGAAGGGGCGCCCCCCCCCCTCCCCGAGCGGCACGTCCAAAAGAGGTGGCATTTTGAGGATTTGTGGATCACGTCAAGAAAGATAAAAGCACGGAAAAAAAAGGAAAAAAAATCCAAACTTCAAATGAAAATAAGTTTTTACATTTGTAAATATGATTTGTTTTTAAACCGAATTGTACGACTAATGGATACATTCTAAAATACAACCAGACGTGACTATTACATTATTTCCTTAATGTACTTTGTAGGAGGGGAAAAGGCGGGAAAGGCTAAAAAAACGGTTCAAACAACCAATCATAGTTTTGATAAAAAAAATTATGACCTTTCCAAATTCACATGAAAATGTCCAGATTGTTATGAAACCATTTTTGTTTTGTTAACAGAGTTGGTCAGATCTCTGGCTAAGTTTCAATTTTTCATCATATATAAAATCAAAACTATTTTTTTAAATTCAAATATAAAGCTAGACTTTACCAACATTCTCATAACACTGTTCGATTGGTCACGTCGTTATGATCCAGCCAATAGACACGAGAAGAAAAATGACCTAAAGGTCATGGCTTAATAAAATCTTAACAATTAGAATAAAATTTAAAAAAAAAATAAAAAAATATTTGTTGTTGTTTTTATATTATGTTCCGTTTGTAGAAAATGAAATGAAAACATGTCGAAAAATGTAAACAATTACAATAATCAAGTAACTTAAAATTGATTCAATAGGGATTTTACACTGAGCGTCACGACACGAGGTCATTTTACCTTATTGCGTGACCTATTTAGACAATCTCCATGCTGGCGAATTGTGTAAACATGATAATAACACTGTAACTAAAGCTATAAGTATCTGGCAAACGCTGACGCAGCATTTTTTTTGTACGAACTAATGTTCACGATATTTTAACTATCAGACTGGTGAATGCATTGTCTTGTTGTATATTAATCATTTAAATCTAATGAAATGTAAAAAAAAATGTTTTAATTTTAACAAATTAGATTTCTCATGATTAATTATTATTAATTTTAGGCCTAGACTTCATGTCTAAGGGATTAAGTCGGCCTACTCTTGATTAGTGAGCCTGGTACCAGTGCCGTTGCTAGGGATTTAGGGGCCCGGGGGGGGGGGAAGGGCTTGGCCTATTTAGGGGCCCCTGCATTTTGACATTCGACATTATGACATGAGAAAAAAACAATTTGGACACTCCTTTGGGGGCCCCCACCAAGTAGGGGCCCGGGGGACTTTCGAATTAGGACTTCCCTCCCCTAGCTAAGCCACTGCCTGGTACTACTGGTAAGTGATATGAAGCCTTAGTTTGTCCGATAATTATGTTGTTGAACCTTGAAATATTTAAATTATATTTATATTTATTTCACATTCGATCGTTATGGAATAATGTTATTGTTTTTTTTTTTAAACAGTTGGTTAACAAACTAGTAAGCCTACAAGACAATGGCTGATTTTCTACAACAAGAGGGACACAAATTTGATTGTAACTTTTAAAGTCACATGATTTTGGTCACGTGTTTGCGAAATCCCTAGACTATATACATCAATAAACAGAATAAATGTTCACAATACAGCATTAAAAAAAATTATCAAAGAATAAATAACAGTGACATTATAAATACATGTGTTTATAAACATTTGTATGGGGGCAGGATTGAAACCAACTAGAACTGTTGTTGTTTTTAAATTGTAAAATGGACAATAAATGTCGAGACATGACTAGAAATCGAAGATATAGAACAGAATGTACAACTTCCCAACTAAACCAACTTCATTATGACTAAGTGAGTTTTCGTTCTTCAGGAGCATCTGTTAATTTTGCTGTTGAAGACCGCAGGGGACTGGCAGTAGTATACCCGGGTAGACGGGCACGTGTAGTAGACGTCCGGCCTCTCTTTGCTGACGTAGTAGCCGTTGAGCTTGCCCGCGCAGCTCGGAGCCAGGCCGAACCCTGTGCTGGCCGGAACCTCCCACACGGAGACGCACCTCAGCTTTAAGGGAGAGAAGATGGCCGTGGTGTTTGTCGGCTGGTGACGGTCGCAGGTGTAGGTTCCGTTCAACCGTTCCGTGTCACATCGGATGTAATAAGGTGACCATTCCCTGTAGCGATAAACCTGTAAGAAATTCAAAGATACGACTTATTAGAGCCAAAGATTATAATAAGATGGACCGCTTGCTTTGAATTTTTTTCTGCTATTCGATAAATTGAAACACTAAATTTCGGAATTCCCGAGCGCACTACATCCTCTAGACTTCCGGTTTAGTAATTCGCTATGATTTTCACAATGGAAAATGTAAGATTAAAATCGAAAGTTGTATGCAGCGGAAACCTTTAATGCAATCGTAGGAGCGTAGAAGTCATTTAAGACAACCTTATTGGTTGCGCACGGGAAAAAAATATAACATATTATATAATTTATAAGCTAGAAGAATAGAGCAAGTTTTCCATCTTATTATAGACTTTGTTAGAACTAAAGAAAATAAATCGTTGTCAAAACTTCAATAGAGTTGTTTGGGACTGCTCACAGACTTTTAGCCTATCAATATTTATTGTATAAACCCAAGCAGAGCGTAGAAATTCTCTTTCTTCTCGGCACACATCCAAGCATGCATTAGGTTGCCTCTGAACAAACTAGGGAAAACCAACCACTAATTAACATTTAAAACCCTAATCCAAATCAGGGCCGTATTTAGGATTGTGGGGGCCCTGTTCCCAAATTTATGTGGGGCCCCTCTAGGCCTCGCCCTTGCCTTCCATATACCTCAGAAAAAAGCCGTTAATTTGTGTTACTTTCTGTCAAATCATAAAGGCTGCCGCTATTCGGACCCGGGTACCTTTAGCATGAAATGGCTATTCGGACCCAGCTTCAGTCAGAATTCCTTAAAACTTAACACTCATAAAAAACATCAAAAAAGAAGGAAACAAACACAAAATATATTTGTTTTACCATAATATATATTATAAGAAGTAGCACAGAAAACACCAAATCTATCCCTATCCTTTGTAACCTAACCGATACTAACTATTACCAAAAATACTACAAAGCCATCCCTAACCTATATAAACTAACCGAGACTAACTATTTATCACTAAGTCTATCGGGTCCAAAAAGCCACTTCGAATCATAAATACATTCTTTGTTGCGCTTAGCTTGGTTGGACTCGAGCGCTTAAAATAATATGGAATGTATTTTACATTTTCAACGAAAGACTGGGGATGTCACACAAAAAAATCTTTTTGCGATGTTTTGGGGCCCCTTATATGCGCCCCCCCCCCCAGATGTGTGGGGGTCCCTGTTCCATTGGAACACACCACTGATCCAAATGCAAAAGTAAACCAGGGGCAGAAGAGGCTTCGGTAAAGAAGAATGGTCTGTAACATACGAAAGGTAGTGGTTTTGGGCGGTAAATATATTTGTAAATCGATGTAAGCTCAACATGGGCGTCTTCACAGAGTCAAAAGAATCTTTAAAATAACATATCAATGTCAATGAGCATTCAAGTTAATAGACCTATGCCTTTGAAAATATGCATCTATAAAAGGTTACTAAAAGGTTTGTTACTATTTTTATTGATTGTAAACTTAAGCTTAGTCCATTTGAAGCTGTTTTTAATTAAATTAATTGTGATAACTGTAGCTCACAATGTAAACATTTTTGAGCATGCCGTGTCATTCTTTTTAAAAGCCGACTTTTGATTCCAAGAAGTATTACTTTTAACTTATTTCTCCCCATCAAAAAATGTATTAGTTTTGCGGGGGGTGTGTGTGTTTGTGGGGGGGGGGAGGGGCTTGTTTAACTATTTAATAAATACTTTCAAAAATTTAGTTTAAAGTCAATTTAAGTCTCAATCATAGCTAGCTAAATGGACAAAACAATTTTATAAATAGTTTCGGATGAAATTTAATCTAATGAAATAATGCGATGTAGATTATGCTTTTAGCCTCCCCCTCTCTCCTTTTTACACTACACTTTTGTACAATTTCCCACCAACCTTGTAAAATGTGTTTCCCTCCTCCAACCCTGCACTATTTGCCTCCCCCACCAAATCCCCTCCCTATCTTGCCTTGCAATACTTGCTACATCATTGTTAGCAGTCCCCCACTACGGTGTAAACATACATTTAACACGTACACAAAGCACGTGCTTCTGACTGCCTTTTATTATAGACTTGTTTGGATAGACAGACGTAAATTATGTAGCGGGCCTATTTGTTTTATTCATTTATTTGCCCGTACTGTCTATACTACTTACGTTCAATCCATCACTAAGTCCGATACAGGATGGTAGTCTGCTGATACATTCTTGGCAGTGGGCGCTGAGGCACTGATTCTTAACATAATCACCTACAGGAAACAACCAATCAAATATGCGCAAAAAGGTCACATGATGAATTAAATTATTTTTTTAAATGTCAAAACTTGATTAATAGCTTACAATTCCACAACTATTTCTTATAATATATTACAGACGCTTCTTTTATAAAGAAGATTATTATCAGCAACTGTTAAATAAAATTATGTGACAAAAATAAAACTTGTATGCCTAATTAAAGAGTCTAAAACGTTTTATTAGAGTTAAGCTTAATTAAATGTCATACATAGGCCTATGATGTTTAATTCTCATTTGTCCATCTATCTCTATCAATCTATTGCTCAATCTACTTACCTATCTATCAGTCTATTTATCTGTCTCACTATGTTTTTACGTTTATGTTATAATTTATCAATCGAATCTATCTAAGCATTTATATTTTTGTATTCATATCTTGATTAAAACCGTCTATCTATCAATTAATTCGTCTATCAATTTATCTCTCTTTATTAGCCTTTATTATTGACATACCCTTTTCTCTGTCCTAGCTATGTAGGCCCTATTCAAATTTGGGGACGTCCATTAATTACGTCAACAAAATAGGGGGGAGGGGGGGTCTGAAAAAGTTTGACAAATGTTGACAAGGGGGAGGGGGGAGGTCAAGAAAAGTTGACGTCAACAATGTTACTTTTTAAAAATAAAAAATGATACAAATTTATTACAAAATTCTAGGCTACATTTGTCATGTGCCACTTACATAGCAGACATCTATAAACATGGTTTTACGTTAATACAATTATATTAATTAAAATTACGGACGCTACATTTGACATGTCCTTTTTGTGTTCATCTTGATAGTTTGTAGATCTATGTATGAGAGGAAAGTGGAAACTAATGCAATTGTTAGCACGGCAAAGTGACCGACCAATTGTAAAAAACTTCACCTTCGCTGTTGTCTAGCGAGCCATGGTGACTGGAATAACAAAAGAACATAAACACACTAACAAACATTCTGCAGAGTACGTTCAGAAACAGAAACTCAGTTTTTTGCCGCTCAGTAGGCCTATATCTAAATTAGGCGCCGTTCTGTTATTGAGTCCTGAAAGGACTATGAACACCGTCCGAGAGTCGACTGCTTTAATTCAACGCCCATGGTTGAGTCTTTTCCAAGTTCCAACCCTTGAAACCATGTTTGGATCAGCGTTAGCAGGCCATGCACTCCGACATGGAAAGATCTGAGTAGGCAGGCTTTGTCTTACAGGGCGGTCGATTGTTGGGTCGGCTTGCTCTGTTCGGATTCCCCTTTTACGAACGTACATTTGCTCAAGCCATCCATGGCTTGCCTCGTATTCCTGTAATGTGGGCTGACGGTGTGTTGGCCGAGCGGATTTTGTCTGACACGGGGATGTCATACCCTCAAGGCCACCTTTGAAAGCAGCCGTTTTTACAGGACGTTTTGTATACCTTTCCGTACGTCGCATCAGCCCCCACCCGGAGACGCCAGAAATCGGACAGTGGGTACCTCACAGGCCCCCTCAAATGGAAGCACAGAACAAGCCGATTAATCTCCAGACTTGCAGCTTGGGATACCACGCCTCTCTCCGTCACTTACAGAGACGGGAGTGGAAGTATCTCGGCGACCGCTTGTCCCATGCATTAGCTCACTGGTCAGACTCGGGGAACCAAGTTAAAAGGCCTCAAAAAAATAAAACCGGACGAGCCCGTCTTTTGTCCAGGGCGTAACGTTTAGGGTTGAGCTCAGCTCTGTCCGGACCCGCTGCGGGAGCTCTTTCCCATGCGTTCGCCCGCTGGTGTATTCTTAATGGGAACGTATCGGCGGTTTACACACTTCGCCAGCTTTGGGGCTCATAGGTACAGAAGTGAAATTAGGCGCCAGAGACTGGCGTTCGTTATATATACCATGTAAGCGATAGCTGGGATTGGCACTATAACTAAAGACAACAATAGGCCCTCTCTGAGACTATGTTTGAATCGCATTGAATGAAGTGTATCGTGTGAATCCAACATGGTTATTTTAAAATATTTCCTTCATAAAAATAATTCGTGACCCATGAAGTCCGAAATACTTAGCCTACCTTTCCTTTTAACATCCCTAATTCTGATATATAAACTAATATGATTTTGCTGACTACGTTATAATAGGTGAAACATTAAAATTTGGTGATTAGGCTTAATATAGTAATTTTTTAGTTTTAATTTCTAATTGTCTGAAAAAAAATGTATGAGATGAAAATGTATTAGTTGGCCTATAGTGGCGTAGCCAGATTGCAAGGTGTGGGTGGCAAATAGTGCAAGGTAGGAGCGGTAGGGGCAAGGAAGCCAACTACCGTGTGTATAATCATATAATGTGTGTGGGGGGGGGAGGGGGGCAATAATGCAAGAAGGAATAGGGAGCATATGGTTCAAATAGAAGGTTAATTTACAACTGGTGCACAATTTCCCCCTAAGCTATTTAACAATTCACATTGTACCAAAAGCTCATTAGTGAAAAGTACAATCAGAAAGTATTCAATATATCTATATGAAAAGAACAATAGTAAATAAAAAAGAAAGAAATATTGTTAAAATCCTCGGATAGGAAAACAAATTGGGAGGGGCGATGGGGGGTTGTAAGCATGTTACACCCCTTTCGTGGCTACGCCTATGAGAGTTCTATCTAGTCAATATGAAATCTTTAAAACAAGTTTTAAAATGTATTACAATTAATTATAGTAAAGATCTAGACCAGGGGTCGGGAACCTATGGCTCGCAAGCCACATGTGGCTCTATTGATGGCTGCATCTGGCTCGCAAACAAATGTTCGATTATAAAAAAAAATATTTAGACTCCTTAGATCTACAGATTAATTGCATATCAATATTTCATTCTACAAATGAGCTAAAGTCTACTGCAGCTCAGCATCTAAAAGACAGAAAAATAGCACCCTGCATTCATTGTAATTAAAAGGGAAATTTACTTGAATTTTTATTTTTAAACATAATGTATGGCTCTCACGAAATTACTTTTCAAAATATGTGGTGTCCATGGCTCTCTCGGTCAAAAAGGTTCCCGACCCCTGATCTAGACCTTTCCGTTTCAAATCTATTTTAAACATAAAAGCCAGCGTTTAATTTTTTTTTTTACTTGTTATAGGGGGGGGGGGGGAACGAATTGTTGACGTAATTATATAGGGGGGGGGGGTCTCTGAAAGTTTGACAGTTGTTGACAAGGGGGAGGGGGGGAGGTAAAAATCGCCAAAAAATTGTTGACGTAATTAATGGACGTCCCCTTTAACTTTTTATGTAGAACTGAGGGTTATGTAGGCCAGTGGGTAAATGTATCTCTAAATCTACATCTATTAATTTATGAATGTTTAGTTTTTATATTTACTCGTTACTGGCTTGGCGGGCCATGATGTTATTAATACATTTTACAAAAATTCCAGACAACCCTGATTAAGCATATAGCCTACTATCACACACAAATATCTTACAGGCATCTTTAGCGGCAGTCCTGTTTGTTCCACACTTCGCCTCTTTGAACGACTTGCACCTCAGGTCGACGACGTCAAACAGCTGCGGGTAAGGACACTCCATCTCGTAAGGCCCGAGGTAGCTTCTCTCGGGGCGGGCCGCGGTGTCCGAGCAGTTGTAGTACCTCTGGCAGAGCTCGGGATGTCCAACTAACGTGGGACCGCCATGGCCACATAATGTCGTACCAAAGTCTTCTGTTAAAGTAGTCACGTGGACATATTGGCCAATGACATTTTTTCATACACTTGCGCTCATTTTGCTTATTATATTGCTATATATAATATATACAGTTTTTCAATATAGGGCCTAATGTAAAAAACGTGCACAGTGACAGACTTACATATAATAGAAGAATACACACTTTAAAACATAAGTGTTTCTATTTTATCATTCAATTGTATAATGTGTAGTAAAGTGTTAGTATATTTCAAACAAACTTTGTTTTGCAAAAGTAAACAAAGTGTGGATTATAATACGTTGCTACCCACCCAGTAACGTAAAGAAGTAGGCAGATGGTAGCCCCAGGCGCCAAACTTTGAGCAGGCGCAAAACGTAGGCTACGTTTTCTTAACCATAGCTTACTTCAATTCAGTAACCAACATTCTTAATAGATTCGGCCCTCAGGCGCCATTTACCATAATAGTAAGCCAATGTACCCAACCATACACCTACCCAGGTAAAAAGCTATTTGGTGTAGGCCTAAAGCGGTCGAGGTGCGGTACAGTTCGCCACTTATTGCTATACAAGGAGGTCAGTGTGACCGTAACCTATCCCAAAGTAAACAAAATAATAATTGTACAGATTTATTACAATTAGCCCTTTTGGGTCAGGCTTATACTCTTCTCTATAATCTGTGAAATACGATCTAGGGATTTGGAAGGGAGTATCAGCATCAGTCCCCCCCCCCCCCCCCGCCCCTGATGATGATAATGATAATCCGCACTAGGCTGCGACATACTTGGTGATTTTGTGGACCACAGAAACTGGTGAACGCTGCCTCACCGGCCCTATGGATCAATTTCGTCAGACGGGATGACTTTTATTACTTTTAATTTACTTCTCAGCATAAGCCCCGCATGATCCTTTATTTTCTCTGGTGTAGAGTATCCCTCTTAGCTGATTAGGCTTGGGTCATTTACCCCCTCCCCCCTCCCACGCCAACACAAAAAAACAACTATACGTCCGCAATTACAACTTTCACTTTAAAAAGTTCATGTAGGCCTATTGTAAATTGTACATTTCAAATTATGTCAAGTTGCTCGATTTTCAGTTTTCTTCTAACAAGTCATTACATGCCAACTGGGAATCAAGAAAATGTCTAAGTATTTATCTATAAATATGGATAATAACAATAGTAGGCTATAGGTTTCTTCTCTCTCCACGTCTTCTAATTAATAGATAATTGAGAGTGTTGTGTTTCTACATTAATATAATTGTTTATTAAAGTAAGCCCAAACATGGCAGTTGATTTAGAAAAAAAGAATTTTAAGTATCAACTTACTTGGAACGAATGACAGAACAGCAGCAAACAGCGCAGCTATCACAATTATCTTTAAGTGTATCATTTTCCACTAATAATACTAATAAACCAATAAAGAACTCCTGTATACTTTTGTTTATTTATTTCTTGTTGTTTGAGCTGGAAGTCGTGCGTGTTGCTTCCCCTTGTTATTTTTTTGGTGCGCACAAAACAAATTGTAGGATGTAGTCGGTGATCGCCTGGCCACGTTTGCTAAACATGTACATCTACCTGTAGTTTGACATTCGTTAAATATACGGCCCACAGAGCAAACGTTTTAATTAAGTAGGTGTAACCCAGGTGACACGCCTACCGCCTTACCACTCGTAGTTTCCTCCCTTGTATTTTTGTTTTAAAATTTCTATTTTTAAATCTCCGAATCAAACGCACTCCCTGCAGTTGTAAAGCCAGAATGAGATTAAAGCTAAGTATTTGCATACACATTTTTTGGCTAGGCGCGTTACACCTTTAAAGTCAATCAATGTAGGCTATTTGTTTAGACATAATGAAGGCGGGCTCTTGATGACATGCTGCGTAGGCCTATGTTGCGACATGGTGGGAGATGATGTTGAGGCATAATATAGTGGAAGGTGATCTTGCGACCTTTCGTTGCTGTGTCAGCAATGTCAATTAGAAATAAAAAGGATTATTTTCTTAATTTCTGTTCATTTTTAAAATACGAAAAATGTTTTGGAGTAGTTTAAATAGGCCTACCCGGAAATCGTAATGGACGTTTAGGCTAATGAATTAAGCCTACTTTCCAAGTGCCTAAAGTGAAAAACCATTTACGAATGTAGTATTATAGATATAGTGGCAGGCCAAGTAAATGACTAGATTTAAGATAGTCCTATTTTAAGACTTTGTATTATATGACATGTTATAATATGACAAATAGTATATGGCATAGTATTAAATGACAGCAACATTGTGTATATAAAGTCTATTAGAAGACATGGTATTTTATGACATAGCATCACATGGCATGGTATTTATTACATGGCATGATATTATATTATGTCATAGTATTACATGGCATGGTATTGTGTGGCATGGTATTAGGAAAAATAAGAAAACGCAATAAGTAGCCTACAAAAAACTGGCAGTAATAAAAGAAGAAAACGAAAAGTAGGCCCACAAAGAAACAGACACGCAGACAGACATGTAAATATAGTCCAATATAATTAGCTACAATTATACAGACAGAAGTGCGGGTGCGTGGGGGGGGAGAGAAAAGACAGACAAGTGGATGTGTCGATAAATAGATTGATAGGTAGGCCTATAGATAGATAGATATTGATAGAAGACAGAGCGATAAACATACAGACAGACAAATAGATAGATAGATAGATGGATAGATAGATAGATAAGGTAGATGGATAGATGGGTTGGTAGTTATGTAGGTTGGTTGATAGGCTGGTAGATAGGTTGGTTGATAGGCTAGTAGGTAGGTTGGTATGTAGGTAGGTGGGTAGGTAGGTATGTTAATAGGATTGTAGGTTGGTAGATATGCTGGTAGAGGTCAATGATAATCGTGCATATTATATTTCGTGTAGAATATGTTTGCATATAAATTATTATAAATGGCCTTTTTAATGTGTTACGGTAATAATTTTATTGCGTGTAGGCCTACAAAGAACTGTTAATAAATGAAAACAACGCGTCAAGTACTATGTGCCCTATAGCCTATATATGCTAGACTTTATAACACTCAACAAATGTAAGACTAAGAGACTTATATCTATTTATAATCTCTAGTAGTCTAGTAGGAAGCATTTTCTATTTCATGCACACACATATAGGCTACATACAATAGATTGTTGATTGTCTGAATGTATTTAATACAACGTGGTAAATATGATTGAAACTAAGTTTTAATATGAGACATGAGTCTATCGGTAGGTCTACATTAAGGTTTTATACATTATAATCTTGTTTTGTTTTTTTGTTAAATAGTTTAATGTCGTACAGTGCCCATAAAGATTGCCGATATAAATATATTAAATCCGGCACTGTATTTAGAGCTATGCTATAGGCCTACCCATTGGCAGGATAGCCTACAGTTGCAACACATAAAAAAAGAAGGCCCGTTAAGAATTTCAAAAAGCACATAAAACTTTAAATATATGGAGTAGGCCTAAGCTTTTAAATAGATAGAGAGGTATTCCGCATGGAGATTGCAAGTTACAGACGACCCGACCTCGTTTTGGAGTCATTGCGGAAAGAGGGCCTACTAGGATGTTAAGAAATAGGCCTACAAAAACAATTAAATGAATCGTCGTATAAAGATTATAAATATATATATGTATTAAAAATATGTGGACTTTTACGTAAATACAATTGGCGCATTAAAAAGACATCTTTGAAACTTATCAGGATAAAAATATGCTAGGACACATCCCACAATAGCTTGTCAAAAAAATTAAATATTAATAGATCTATAAATATAGGCCTATCCTTGTGAATATAATAACTTTGTCATTTGTTAGTTTAGCCTACTATTTTACTCCCTGCCCTTCTGTCCTCTAGTGTTTATAGGTTTAGTGATTTAACTATTGGTGTTACTCTTGTCAGCTATGATTATTTGCTTGTAATGCTCCTTGCAGCACTTTTCTGAATTTGTTAGGCCCCCCTATAATTTTTTAAATATTTTCTTTAGTTGATGGGTCTCCTACAGAATTTAAGATGCATATTCTAGTAGGCCCTACAAGACACTATAGGTCCAACTAATTTGAGATAGTAATAGATGTAATTTGACGTAGAACGCATGGGCTGCTGAATATTGCTTATTTCAGAAACACCTCTTGTAGGTCTCTTGCAGTTCATTGAAAATCGCTCTGCCTACAAAATCTGGCAGATGTAGGCCTACTTAAGGGTGTGAAATTTCCTAAAAACATCCCAATTTCCTTTACATACTTGACAGAATCACTTATTGTCAATACCTTAAAGCACTAATGATGATTTCAACTGTCCATTATTTTATAGTTTATTTATTTTTATCATTTACATTTTATAATTATTATTATTACATAAAATTCCTGAATTGTTTTAAGCACATCTTTTCTGATGGTGAAGAATTAAAAATCAGGCCTACCTTTACAACTGCATGAAGAATTGATTGAATGAACAACAAATAAAGAATTGACATTGAAATTTGCAATAGGCTATAATTATTATCACATCTTTTGGTTGCCAAAGGATAAACCGATAATTTCTCCAGATCTATGGGTTTCAACATTGCATTTCCATCTCCCTAAATAGTGGTACATTAATTTATTGATGTCAAAAATGAGAAGCGTGTAACCCAAGGGTTTGACTAACCAAAATGTAACCAAATATAGACAAACTGCTATCAACATACCAGGCACACTTCAATATGGATATTTTTTTTAACCTCTTTTTTTTGTCTTATTAATTACTTATTAATTGTTATTGAAAAAACAACAATTGAACATTTTATTTTCAGTTCATTTTAAGATCGTAGAAGCACTCATAAATCTAGTTTCAACAAATTTGACTTTTTAACTTCACAAATGGGGGAGGGGTGAGCTAAATACAGGAGGGAGGGGGTGATGAGAGAACATTTTTTGAGAAAAAAAATGATTGAGAACCTATGATCTATAGAAACAGGGGGGGGGGGGTAAACTATAATTGTGATGCAACCCCACGGAATGGTACTGAAGTCGGCAAAATAGGATATTTAGTTTTAGGTATTGAATTAAAGCTAATTCATTTATCTACATGTTGGTGAAAAAATCTTTCAAATCCATTAATTAGTTCAAAAGTTATTTAAAAATACATAAGTAAAGGTAAGGGAAGTCCTTTTGGAGAAAAATGAAAAAGAAAACAGTACAGATTTTTTTTAAATTTAGCATTGCAACAGATAATTAACTATTTCCAGGACAAACAAATATTGACCAATCGTCATGAAATCTAACAAACATAATGATAATGAATTAATACACAAGCTGTTAAAGTTTTAAATGTTTTAAGTAATATTTATTTTAAGTTTTAACAATTTAATGTTTACAGGATGTTTGCGTGATTTTAGACAAAAGTTGCATAAAAACACATTTTTTTAGTAATTTCTAAAAATCATTTAGATTGAAAATTTCACAGCTATAAGTTAAGGCATTCAACATTACAAATCAATAATAATCTAAAAAACGACCTAGGACCCTTTTCTTCACATTTTTTACATTTATTGAAAAATCAGTTTTACCGACTTCCGTACCGTTTCGTGGGGTTGTGTCACAATTTTGTATATATAGTTTTAAAGAATTACAAAAGCAAGAGCTTTAAGTTTATGGCAACTTTGGCAATAATCACTTTAATCAGCAAAAATAAAGGATTACAAAGGTTTAGTGAAATGATAAATTGTCTTTTAATTCAAAACAGTCAATACTGCAGTCGGTTAACATATATTTATTTCACATACAAAAAGATACTGTAATTATCTATATACCGTACATTTTCCTTTTCTGTCATGTTTGTGAATCTAAAAGTAAGATTTGGTCCAACACTTCTAAAGGCCACATTGTCTCAGCATAGTTGTCATGGCTTAAATCTTGTAGCTTGAAAGGCTTAATGTATGAATGCTGCCCAACTGACTGGATGCCGCCAGCTGCCATGAGGTACATACCTGATTGAGAGATGCAATAAATTAAACAACTCCAAAAATTTTCAGTAAAAATCCTTTATTTCCATTTATGCTATACATTAAAATTAGCCTTTTGCTGACTTAGTCATTGCCACATATGAAGAATGAAAAAAACAAAGATAGATCTAATTTTAAAATAGAATTAAAATACAATGTTATGTCTTTTAAGTCACCCATTGACACGCTTCTGGACAAAAGGGATATCAAATGAGGACCCACGTGAGAAAACAGGAGTAGTCCTGCTAGCAGAAAGCACATCAGCAAGGAGATGGCTGGGACACGTCTGCAGACTGCAGAATGTCACCTGACTTCCTCCACAGGACAGCTCTGAGATGGACCCCCCCCCCCCCCAGGGAAAAAGGTCAAAAGGCAGACCAAAGGAAACATGGAGAACGGTGGAAAGAGACTTGAAAGCTAGAGGCCTGAACTAACAAAAGCCCCTCGAGCTCCAACAGAGTAAGATAAATGAGATCTTTGGCTTTCGCCTCAAGCGCCAGCCGGCACAGAGAGGATTGAGTGAGTGACACTTTATTTTGTGGTTGTTTTATAAAGGACTTCTCAATTAACTACGCATAGTTATAACTCAATAAAAAAATATAAGCATATATTTTTCACAAGAGTTTTGTTCATTTTAGTGAAATTCACAAACTTTCCCAACCTTGATCAGTTTTCCCAAACTTTCCCAGCTCTTATAATATTTACTGAAAAAGATAGTAACATAAATTGTTTTTAGACATAGGTGTGTTACCTTTCTTAATAGGAATTTTTACTGCAACACTGTCGCAGTTTGACAGGATTATAATTCCAGTTCCATCGTCAATAACTATTGTCTTGCCAGAGTCTTGAACCTATCAGAAAGAAAAGTTAAAACAATATTTTTGTGCAAAGAAAAAACTTTATATTATAGCAAGAGTCTTTCAAAAAAATGTTCCTTTTTTTCATGCACAAAAGATAAGGGGTTTATTAATTTTTCTCTTGCATGTGAATATATGATTTTTAAACTGTAGGCCTACAAAACATAAAATATTACAAAACTTGACATTTTAAAAGGTTTATTTGACTGCCAGCGACGGAGGACCGAAAACTAAAATAGTAGGACTAGGACATTTTTGCTTTTAGTTGGGCATATCTGGCAACCCTATTATAACCTATAATATCATCCTGTTGAAATGGAAAGTGAGGTAGGCCTATTCAGTATTTTCTGAGAAATTAAAGGTAGGGCCTATCTGTGGCAACCTTTAAGTTAGACCTACCCAGGGACAGTAAGACTTTTTCCAGATTCAATCACTTTTCTTGTTGCTACTTACTTCATAATTTACACATTGCCCTTGGCCTACCTCTATAACGATCCCTTGTATCCAAACTGATGTGGAAACTGGGAAATTCAAATTGGCAACATGACATCTCCAAAGCTCAGTCAATGGTGTGTTGATATTATTCTCCTCCTCTGTGGAGTCAGCGAAAGATGTATCCACACACTTTACACAACACTGGAGATAGTGTGCTAATATTTTCTGAGATGGTAATTTTAATAAACTCATAGTAAATGATAGTAGTAGGCCTATCTATAGGCCTATATGATAATATATGAGTGTATATAGAAGGCCTCCTACGTCCTACTAAGCCTAGGCCTAGGGGTATTATACTAGGCCTGTAATTATAATATAGTATATACTAGTAATTACTAGTAGTGAATAAGTGGCTAGGCTAGTGATAGGGCCTACTTCAGTGTTCAGGACTGCAGGCTCTTCAACTCGTTTACACACAGGCCGTTTGAGTTTGGTTCATTGACTCATTGTCATTCAATTTCAACCATTCTGTTGTCAATGTCGACACTATGACTATGTCACTATGATCTAGTTTTACTGCGTAATGATCATTGGGCTTAGCATTATCATGGTTACTTGTATGGACATTTTTGAAACGGAAGCAATCGTTGTTTAAAGAAACTATAAAAACTTTGTGTTTATTTCAGCTAAAATGCCTGGTAGGCGACAGTAGGTCCCTCTTTTTTTGAATCTCGGTAACTGTAACGCAACTAATATTGCGAAATATACATTTTCCGTAAATGTTGAATGAACATATAAAATAGTTCGTTTTATTCTTTCTAATTTTATATTTAGTTATTGCTGTATATGATTAACAAAACTAACCTCCCCCCCCCCCCCTCACGAAAAAAAAGGGTAAATCGTGTGTTTTTTTGTGTTATTATATTTAATTTCAATTATATTCTGCTATATTTTTGTCTGCTTAAAAATTGTTATTGAATTTGATATAGGCCCTACAGATTGCAGATTGACGATTCGGATCCTATCAGTAGTTTGTTGATTAATCTTTTGACATTTTTTCAATTCTTGTGGGTCATGAAAATACTGGTAATTGATAGGCCAACATTCAACATATTTTAGCTAAGATTTGATAGGTCTACATGTTGTTTCATCCTCGTTACTCATATCAATCATTGCCAATATTGGGCCCCATTACATCAATAGGCATACAGTGCTTTTTTTTTGTAAAAAAAATAGGTGCCGTTACAGAGTGATGGATCGCCAAACTTTTAAAGCAGTTTCGCATTTTATATTTTAATTCTTATTGCGTGCAATTTTAAAATAATTCAATTTTAACAAATCAATAAACGTTAAAATACAAGAAAAGTAATATTTTTTCCCCACATTGAAAAAGGTGCTGGTACGCGTACCAGTGCGTACCGTCACGAAAAAAGCACTGGGCCTATACACTTTTATATTCTATGCTCAGTTGTTAAAAAGTAGGGATGTTAAACGAAAACCGGAATACCGGATTCCGGTTTTGAATCTGAAAACCGGTTTTGATTTTTAAAACCGGATTTCGGTTTCTTGGTTGGAAGGTAATCATTACTTCAAGTAGCACACTCTTAATTTTTTTTATTGGTTCTGATAGAATTATTTAAAAAAAATAGTGTTGGATTCACGCAAAACAATTCTTGAAATGCCTTGCTAACCTTATTTAGTCTTAGATATTGTGTTTCTTTGTTTGTTTCTCCAAATACCAACTATGGCTTGCGATAAAAACATCAAACCAAATGTCGGCTCATCGTTTAGATGTGCGCTACTTTTTGATGTGCCTCAAATGCTGCAGGGATTGCCCCTCCCGGGTTGGCCTACAAAGCCATTCTCAGTGGTGCAGTTGGAAACCTCACCCATGAAACTACACCATTTTCTCTCGAGACGGACGGATGCCGACGACGACTCTTTGATGTACGCAAACTACTTTTGTCATGTGACCCTGAACAATGCGGCTAGATACCGCGTCTGTGCTTTATTATTAACGGCAGCATTAAATACACATTCTTTTTACTTTTGATTGGTGCTACGTGATCGTATTCAATAGGCCTACATTATTTTACAAGTCTAAAAGCACAGTGCACAAATTATCACTATTGAAAGCTATGATCGGTTTTAATCAATTAGCCCTTTTTCTAAAGAATGTTATGGTAAAGTGTACAAAATCATAATGTATTCACAAAAATATCCACCTCTTGAATGCTCTGCAAACACGTAGCCTACTATTTTTCAAACACACCCACAAAACTACGCACATTTGTCTTTTCCGGCCTGTGACTTGTGACATTGCGGGGGGGGGGGGGGGGGGTGGAATCGAAATCCGGTTTTATAGAACCGAAAACCGGTTTTGAAAACAAACCGCTTTTAACATCCCTATTAAAAAGTGGCAAAGATCTTCCATAACTTTTTATATCAAGCTTCATTTTGAAAACTGTACCTTTTTATGACAATAAAGCATTGTGATCTTTTTTCCTTACTGCGCCAAAACATCAAGAACAAGTATTCAAGTAATATTATAATATGTTGCCCAGAAATAAAGGTAAAAGGAATATTTAAAGAAAAATGCACATCAGAGCATTGAGCGTGTTTAACATTGCTCATATGTCCTACCTGATTTAGCGTCTTCACTTAGTATGAAAACTCCTTTCAAAACTTTTCTTTTGGAAAGCCTCCTTTCGTTTGAGTGAAGCAAAAAGTGTTGCAAGTGCAGAATCACCTTCTTGGCACATACAGAAAACAAATAGGACTTGAGTGAATTAGATTGCATGAAGTTGATGAAATTGCTCCACAGAGAACATTTTCAACTCATCAGGCATGGTTTGCACCCAAAGCTTGCTATGAATAGTGCAGCCAGTGTTGTAGGCCACCCAGGGCTGGACTAAGACTAAAATGAATCACCCCCTTTCCTTAATACAAGGTAATTCAAAATGTTAAGGCCAATTAATAAACCATTACCATACATATAATTTTGTTAACATCAAACAAACTAAACTTACAGGAATACTGAAACCCATGTTGCTGTTTGTGGCGTGTATAGTGTACCGGTATATATTTCTACATTTTATATTTGACAAGTTTTATACTTCTCTTTTTATAATGGAAAATTCTTTGCTAAGAATTTTTAGATGATGTAAAATGGGACCCTTTTTTGCAGAGCCTGGTTTGGGGTGGGGGTAGTAAATTAATCTGTACTATACTTCTTCTTCTGTTTGCCAGCCTGCAGAGCAGTGTGCTCTCTTGCAGTCAATGCCAAACAAATATATTTAAGTGTCTTTTTTCAGTTTTCTGTACCATACATAAAAACAAAGTAAAATGGAAAAATAATTTAGTAAAGTTATTTTATTGCAAATACAATCTATAACAACAGATCAATAAAAATAAACCCAATTTGGTTGATGTAACTATTACTGCTTAATTGATAAAAAAATCAGTATTGATATTGAATATACCAGTAATATAATTATAAGAGCTGAAAGTCCATTAAAGGCATTGGACGTAATAAAACCAACATTTATGTAATAAGCTATTGCTTTTTACTGTTTTGATTAACAATGCAATCAGGTTGTAAGTAAGCTTTACATATACCGTTAATAACTAATACTTTAAGATGATAAATGCAAACCATTGTAATTCAACATTAACTAACCAGTAACATTTAACACACACACACACAAAAAGCTGGAAAAATTAACCTAACAATTAAATAATATAATAATAATATTATAAGTATAAGAGCTGGTCCTGCGGTTAGCACAGCTGTCTGTCAAAATGATAACCCCTATTTCTAGCCCTATCACCGTCCAAATGACAGGAGATTTAGAGGTTTGATCTTCAATCTAGAAGGAACGTCTGTAACAATGTAGGACAATAGAAACTGAAATTTGGGATGAGGCCCTTGTTTAAATAAGAGAATGGTTGAATATTATGGTAGATAAAGGAGGCAATCTACCTATTGCATCTATACAATGTAATATTATATTAACAATGTTCATAAGTAGAATGACTCTTTACACAGATTATCAAATACAATTTTCGTTTTGGCTCAAATATATATATAGTTGTTGCATTTACAATTAGACAATCACAACGCCCACCATTATGTTATGGATGTTAAACAAATTTACATAGATTGTTCTTGCGTGTTCAAATATAGTTTTCAAGAGAAGTGGGGTAGGGTTAAACAGATCTTATTCCGCTTGAAGAAAAAGTATATGTACATTGCATATTATTGTCATGCATAAGTTCATTTAGATAAATATAATAAGGAAATAGGTAGAAGTAAAGAAAGGATATACATTTGTGGCTCTGTACAATTCCATAAGTAATAAAAGAGATAATGATTAAAAAAACAACTATTATTAGTCAGGTGAGGTATGGTGACCGAGCAGTAGCTTGTTCGGCTGGCATAAAGAAGGTCCTGGATTTTAAATCCTGGTGAAGGCTACGATTTGTTCCCGGGTCTGGAGGGCGTCCCTGAGTTTACCCAGCGGTTATGGGTGACTGACAATAGTTAGAGAAAAGTTAAAGGCAGATAGGCATTGTTCTGGCCACAGAATCCCCTAGTATGTCATGGCCACAGAAACTGGTGAATGCAGCTTTTCCAACCCTATTTATCAATTTTGGTCTGACAGGATGACTTTTTCTATACTGTATTAATCCGACTTATCCTGTATGTTTATACACAGTCATGTACATTTATTTATGTAGCTTTTATTTCAACAATATTTTCATATTTACTCCACCATTACTAATTCACACAACTAAGACTCTAATAAATTATTAAGTCACAAAATCACATAGTTTTGTTAAGGCACACTAAAAGCACCATTAGGATAATGTATTTATGAGGTACAAAACTTATGATTTGTATAATGAAAGCCATTCAGTAGACTTAACATGTACAATAAAATTTTAACAACATTATTAGTTCATTGAGCTTTAAATTACAGAACCGTTTGTTGACCAGTTTTAAGTACAATTTTTATTTTATAAAACACAAATAAAAACCATGAAGTTGGACAAAATATCTGTTATATTTTTAAGTTGATGAAATGATTAGTTAAAAAAAAAAAGAAAAAAGTTCAAAAAGTTGTTCTGGCTTCAAAGTGTAACAGTTTTTGAACAGGATAAAACAATTTCATATTAGTTTTATGCACAACATGCAAATATTTTGTTCAGCCTAATACACAGCAAATGTCATAGAATGGAAATTCTTCAAAATAAAAGAATTATATGTTCAATTCATTACTTTTGTTTAACAACTTTAAGTTTATAAGCAACCGATAAATGAAAAGCAAAGAATAATAAGGTCAAATTTGCATTATAATCATAACCTAAAATCTTACCCCCCCCCCCCCCCCAAACAAATTATTCAAATATTTATTCTTCTCGTATAAATTATATACCATAAAATTTTGAGTATAAGCCACAGGTACATGTTGGAAGGTGAAAAGCAAGTAAAATTGAAATTCATGTGTAGCCTATAAGCCACACTCAAAAAATCTGTTTGGTGTAGACTATCTGTATAATTTCTTGATCCATATTCTTTTTTTTTACTGTTGCTGTTATTGAATTTTTATTTATTTGTCGTATGGAAGATCAAATCTCAGCTATTTAATATATACATTATTATTACATGTCATATTAAAACATGAAAGCCCAGGATCCAAATAAGAAAGTTATAAATTCGCCTGACTCTTTCCAATATTTTAAAATTAAGAATTCAAAGATCGGGTAATTCTGTTAGATAGAATGTGGTGTCAATTCATAGGCACTGAGTAAGTGTAACAATTTTTAGCACCATAGGATGACAAGAAGTGGGTCAATTAAATTTTGTCAGACACAAACAAAAGCAAACTTAATATAAATATTCAGTGATTTGTAAACCATTCCTTTTAAATGTATCCTTTTTCATTTGCTTTTCTAAAAAATCGAGCTGTTAAAGAAATGATCAAATAAATACAACTCACACATTAAAAAAAATATTTCAATGGCTAAAAGCTTATAAAACAAATTGGCTTAACTTATTATTTTTTTCTTCATCTAAATAAAATTGTGGAGATGCATTAAATCACATTACTAAAAAAAATAAAGAATGAAGCAGAATCTAATACTTAAGAAATTCTTTTACGAGAGTAAAATTTTACTAAAGCCCACTAAAATAATTTAATACGGCAAAATGGCAAAAAGAAAAACCTGCTAATATTAAAATAACATTGAAACCAATCACTGAAGAATTGATATTTTGAATACTTGAAACATTGCATTTAGTCATTCTGATTGTGGTAAAAAAAAATGACAGGCAAAATCAACAAGTCTTGTTATTTACAATAAGATCGAGATAAATAAGGATGACTTAAAATATAATAAAGAGTCTTGCAAAACATAACCAGATCCATGCAAAGAGGTAATACCGTTGGAAACAACTTTTTTAAAAATGCTTTAGATATCAACTGTTTCATACAATTACAATTAAGACCCCAAGGTGATTGTTCGGCTGTAAAAGAATACTTATATATGTAAATATCAAGGACTACTGAAGAAAGGACGTGCAGAATTGAATTTCTGACTTCCTAGCTAAGGCCAGTTTTTTTAACAGTAGCGATACACTCCCTTGGCGCAGTGATATAATGTTAACTATTATTAAGTAACTAACAAAATTCTTTACTAATATGATTCATTGTATTAATGGTTTATGTCATTTTCATTTTTTTTAATGACAAAGAACGATCTAATAGCCTTTAAAATGTCTTAATAATTACCAAGCATGAGCGCACTATTTTTGAAGGAGTATGAATAGAAGGCACAGTTTGGTTCCAACATGGATACTTGCTGTTGATATTTTACTTCACTGCGTTTGTTTTCAATTTTTCGATCGTGTATTTTTATCAAAATGCCTAATAAATGTGGTGTAGTTAATTGTAAAGGTAATTATAATGCTGTCAACAAGTGTCGTTTGTTTAAAGTGCCAAATAGTGCATGTATACCATTATTGAAAGCAGAAAATATAAGAGGAGAGCACAATGTTTGTTTATGTGTAACTATCACAGTCAATTTACATTCTTTATATTCCTTGGTCATGAAAACACAAATAAATTTTGCCATAGACATAGAAATCAAATTATCGTATTTATAATAATGGTACATGTACCACTTGGCAAAATTCTCAACCCAAATAATCGATTTACTTCATAATCACTTTTTTTAGAGGCTGTGCATTTGTCTCTTAATTATGAGCGTGATAAATTTTATGGATGGGTTACGTTTTTCCCTTTTTAGGTCAAGAAATAACGATTTTTTAGAATTTTTTTTTCACTTTATTTTATTCCTTAGGTGACCCCCCACACGAAACCGTCAACACCAACCGCATATATATATAGGGTATCATGTGTACGGCCCTAATCATTCAATCATCTAAAAAGATCTTAAATAATATTCAAATGCTCTTTTAAACCCCCTCAATCCTAACCCTCATTAGTAAACGGCCCTGCACATTAACATTATTGACATTATGGACATTAATTAATAATAATAATGGTATACATGTACCACTTGGCAAAATTCTTAACCCAAATAATCGACTTACTTCATAATCACTTTTTTTTAGAGGCTGTGCATTTATCTCTTAATTATGAGCGAGATAAATTTTTATGGGTGGGTTACGTTTTTCCCTTTTTAGGTCAAGAAATAACGATTTTTTAGAATTTTTTTTTCACTTTATTTTATTCCTTAGGTGACCCCCCACACGAAACCGTCAACACCAACCGCATATATATATAGGGTATCATGTGTACGGCCCTAATCATTCAATCATCTAAATAGATCTTAAATAATATTCAAATGCTCTTTTAAGCCCTCTCAATCGTAACCCCTCATTAGTAAACGGCCCTGCACATTAACATTATTGACAGTATTGACATTATTGACATTAATTATGTTAGTTACTAAATAATAATTTACTTCATATATAAGCGCGACAAGCGAGTGTATCGCTACTGTTAAAAAAACTGGCCTTAGCTAGCTAAGTCAGAAATTCAAGTCTGCACGTCCTGTCTTCAGTAGTCCTTGGTAAATATATATAAATACTTTTTAAATGCATAAGATGGAGAGAAAATCACTTTAGTAATATTTAAAACAAAAAAGTGATTTTAAAAAAAGAACAACTTCTGAACTTCAAGGAAATGCCCATCAGAACTCTGGACTAGCTTCCCTTTGTGAGGCAGACGCGGGAGATGGAACGATGTAGTCTGCTGGATTAAGAGTTTCTAATTTCATGATGCTATCTGAAAATGAAAAATCAGATAAACCATAACTTTTTATTTTCCAGCTTACAATTCTGAGGGCTTCAAATATCTTGAACTGATGACCACAATAGAGAGAAAAAAGACCTAATTGATGAAGATGGTTTCTGTCGCCTCGGCATACTAGAAGATTTTGTGGCCAGCATAATGCCCAGCCCACTTTACTTTTACCCCAACTAATGTCAGGTACCCATTAGAGCTGGGTAGACTCAGAGACAACCTCCAGACCTGGGAACAAATCCTAACCTTCACCAGGATTTGAACCCTTCGGTGCGCTGCTCCACCACCGTGCTCCTTAACTACATTCATTAATCTAATAAAACAATATTGCTGTATTAAAATATTTGGCCTATAAAAATGTATCAACACTCCTACTTTGAAGAGGCAGGATATCAAACAGGTCATTAAAATAAAGTCTTTTTTTCTATACCAAGCTATTTGCATTTTAAAAAAATGAGCCACCATGTAACATTAAATAAGAAACAGATATCTGTTTGTAAATAACTTACCCAAGATCCAAGTGGGATGAATGACTAGTCTTTTGGGGTCATAGGTGTCTCCTATAAATATTGATGCTCTAGTTTGTGACCCAGTAACCTAATTAAGAACAAAATCTCATTAGTTCTATTGAACATTATACAGCAATCTAGACATGAAATCTAGTATATGGAATATTTTACAGCAATCTAGACATGAAGTCTAGTCTATTTAATATTATAGGCCTACAGCAATCTATTGTATTGAATACTATACAGCAATCTAGACATGAAATCTAGTCTATTGAATATTATAGGCCTTCAGCAATCTAGTCTATTGAATACTATACAGCAATCTAGACATGAAATCTTGTCTATTGAATATTATAGGTCTACAGCAATCTAGTCTATTGAATTTGAATACCATACAGCAATCTAGACATGAAATCTAGTCTATTGAATATTATACAGCAATCTAGACATAAAATCTAGTCTATGCAATATTATACAGCAATCTAGACATGAAGTCTAGTCTATTGAATATTATACAGAAATCTAGACATGAAGTCTAGTCTATTGAATATTATACAGAAATCTAGACTATTAAATATTATACGGCAATCTCGACATGAAGTCTAGTCTATCTATTAAATCTTATACAGCAATCTAGATATGAAGTCTAGTCTATTAAATATTATACAGCAATCTAGACATGAAGTCTAGTCTATCTATTAAATATTATACAGCAATCTCGACATGAAGTCTAGTCTATCTATTAAATATTATACAGCAATCTAGACATGAAGTCTAGTCTATCTATTAAATATTATACAGCAATCTAGACATGAAGACTAGTCTATTAAATATTATACAGCAATCTAGACATGAAAAGTGGTTGTCACAGGACAAATACCGACAATCAATATTTCACCAATTGTTACTTGAAGATGAAGCAAGGCCATGTTATCATCAACTTGTTTTAATACATCACATTCATCCTGAAGATAAGATCTCATTTATGCATCAAGGTCTTCGTCTGCAGTATCTACTTGTATAATATCTATCAGAGCACAGCTTGTAGAGTAGGTGACGATGTTACAACTAGCCTGGTTGCCATCTGAATCACAACTGACTTGTCTTTGGATTCTTCATTGATAGGAGGCCCTTGGATAATCTCTAACTCTTTCGTTCCATATTGCCAAATCGTTCATTCAATATGGTAATGGTAATTTATATAGCGCTTCTATCCATGCTATTTTAGCATGCTCAGTGCGCTCTAGAAGACTATTAATCTGTGAGAGGTTTCACTGCTGCCGGTTAAGCGCATGTGATAGCTCAATATTAACGTCATCTAGTCCCAAAACTCCTGTAGGGCGACAGGGATCTGCCGGTGGCGGGGCTCGAACCTGCGACGTGTCAAGTGGTTTTTTGGTTGACAGTCTGGTGAGCTAACCGCTAGGCCAGCCGGCTTCATGTGCACCTTACTACAATCTATAAACTAACATATTATAAGTAATCTCTTACAGTTGCATTTTGAATATTATACAGCAATCTAGGCAAGAAATCCTTTCATTAGCTAAATCAGACATCTCTATCATCTGTTTTTTCTTTCTAAATGTATTTAAGATCACTTAAAAAAATCTATATATATGATATCATTATTTTGCTTATATTCATCCTATTTTTTTTTTAAAGTAAAACAGGTTTATCTCCTTACACTTCCACAACACAGGTTTATCAAACGAACAAGCTCATCTCTTGGGGGTGAGCATTCACTGTACACGAAGATGGGCCCAGTCTTGGAGAACAAAGTAGGCTTGTAGCCTTGTCCAGCCTTTTCTCTACGAAGGCGAGACTCCTGAGTTGATGAAAGAAAAATGGGATTTGTTAGCATTGCTGTAACAGTTTGGACGTTAAACACTGAAGCAACAAAATTCATTACTTCTAAAATTATTGAATTCTTTCCATGCCAGGAAAGTTTTGAGTTGGTGCCAAGCCAGTTTTAGACCGTTGGAGTTTTTTTAGGGGAAGGGGGGGGGGGATCACTTATTTAATCATGAATTCGCAAGGTAGCTGTATGTTAATTCAAATTAAAGGGAATAATTATAAGTATAAGAAGAAACAATATAACAATAATAGCTGAAATTTTATAATGCAGGATATTATGAAAATCAAATTTTTGTTTGAACAAAAGTGTGCACCAAACCAGAATTTATCCAGATTGCTATATGGTACCCTATTTCACTTCTGCACCCATGGGCCTCAAAGCTGGCACAGAGTGTAAACCACCAATACCCTCCCATTAAGAGAACACTGGTAGGCTAACGGGGGACAGACTCTGTTGTGCGTTCAAGAATTCATTTTACCTGCAAGAGCCACAGGGTCAGTGTGGGGAGAAAGAAATGTTGCAGTGTAACAAACAGGGACGAAGCCACAAGGAGCGCTGAGGGGGACTAGATCCCCCCCCCCCTGGAATTTTTTTATATTATTTTTTTAACAGTTTTTTTTAAAATCACACTACCACAAGGAACAGCTAAAAGAAGAAATATGTCAGTGTCAGGCATTGACTGCAAGAAAGCAAACAGCTCTGCAGCCTGGTTGAAAGAAGAAGCATACCTTTGCAGAAGGAAATTCTTTTCCCATTTCATATTTTTCTTCCAGTAACCAGTTACCATCTTCTAGTGATTCTAGCACCTTTAAACGTTAGGGCAAAAAAATTCAGTGAATTTATTTAAAAGGTTACAATAGATAGAAATTAATAATTTCCATTCGTATCCTAATGATAAGGTAACATAAAAATAATATAGAACATTAACAAAATTATGTAAAGAAATTCTAATTAAAAAGCATGATTTGTCACAGTTTTCAGGGTTTATATGAATAATAAAAATTTGAAATAAACTATTAAAATATAAAGATGCAAACATACATTTATATATCTAAATTTATATATATATTTATTATAATTGTAAAAAAAGAACATTTCTACTTCAAGTAAATCAAATAATGATGATTAGTCGGTGCTATAATCTATTGGTAGTAAATAGCCAAAGAAACAAATAAGACTAAAAGTAAATGATCTAGAAAATTTTATTGCACCACTTACCCACTCCTTTCTGAGCACCCAACAACCCCGAGCGATGGCTCTCAAAATATTCAGAGTGCGCCTGGCATCACCGCAAACTACATGAGTGGTGCAGGCTTCAACATTTTTTGTCATGCGGAAGATGCCAAATTTCTTCACAACTGAGCACACAATATCTTGCTCACTGAAACAAGACAAACAGGTCCAACTACTTGCCAGGATAACTAAAAATTGCAATCTTAAGTGATAGAGTGCCCAATGTTTATGAAATGTGTCGGATGAAAGTAACAATTGGCATAAGCATTGTGATGGCCATTGCTATAGACCAAAATTTTCTGAAAGGGATACTTTCTTAGTTTTATAACTTTTCATTCAATTCTTTTAACCCTTCCGGCACCGACCTACTTTCTTGCTATGTATACCTTCATTACCGGCTATTATTTTACTAATTACTCCTCACAGCCCAGACTTTATTTTACAATGGCCGAGACATCGATAGGGTTGCAAAATGATTTACTTTCAATTTCACAAAATAAAAAACACCCAGTAATTGGTCAATTTGTCGTAAGTTAAAAAGCAAAATAAAATTCAACTATTCAGCTATCAAATAAATATTCTGCCCGAGACTGTGGTGAAAGGTCAAATACTTTATTTTGTTCTTTAAAAAGACACCCTTTTTTTTTAGGAATAAATACACGCTTGGGACACAGGAAATTTTGTTGTTTGATGACTTTATGCGCGTCTGGGACAGAGGGAAAGAAGTAAGTCGATGATAATGCATAATGTTAAAATCAGGATTTAGAAAGGATAATTGTTAATATTTCACAAGGCGATGTATCAAAAAAATTTCATGCAAACAACAAAAAAAAACAAAGATACTCTGAGGCAAAGTAAATAGGAGAGCTGAGGGGGACGGAGCCCCCTATGAAAATTTTTTTAAATGACTTTATTCAATTATTTTTTTAAAATATGTACTAAATACAAAATAAAATTTGATAAATTTATTACGTGAAAGTTCTGCCAACCCTGGAAAAAATGTCTACCTTCGCCCCTGACTATTCAAACAGCCCATAAAAGTTTTAAATTGTATGCCCCAGTACGTAACAATTTTTTTTATTGTTTAACATGCAAACATTTTTGGAAAGGTCAGTTGGGAAGTGATAACTAAAAGGTCTTCCTTATTATTTCCTGAGAGAAAATTCAAGTATTTGGAAAAATAAAGTATAAAAACTGTTATGATAACTTTAACTTTATTAAGGACATTAAACTTGAAAAATAAAACTTACTCTCTATGAAGGCTTGTCATCACCATTGAGTATTTGTCTTTCTTAAACAACACATCTGGGTTTGCCAATATGAGAGACCTGGCATGCCGCAGCGTGGAAGAAGTTCCCTTCTCGTTATCAGCTGCAGATGAATTATTTAGGTCAACTTGCTCTTCAATGGATGCGGATTTAGTTTTCTTCCGCTTCTCATTATCAGCTGCAGATGAAGTGTTTATATCATCTTGCTCTTCAGCGGATGGGGATTTAGTTTTCTTCCGCTTTTTACAGTTTCCTTCTGAGACTTTAGCGCCACTGGATGATCCGCTTCTCTTTCTTTTGGCCCCAGAATTTTTTCTAGCCTGAACCGATGTGGAACGCACAGAGCTTATAGATTGTGAACTTTCAGCCATAGTCTCTTCATTGATTTTAGACTGTGATAGTTTATTTTTGGCTTTCTTCAAAATACTGTTTTTAAATGAAAACTCATTAATACTCAATCTGGCAGAGCGTCTTTGAGTGGGCTGCCCTTTCATCTGCGAGGCTTCGCTTGGGTACATGACCGACATTGAGGATTCTAACTGAGTCTTCATGGTTGAATCATTCTGTGTGCAGCTTGAAGGGACCAACTGAGAGCAACTCTTGTCCTGTGATGAGCTTTCGTTAGATGAGCTGATATCACTGTCTGGTGAAGAGGTTGTTTTGGAGCCCTTCCTGGCACGGTTGGCCCTTTTAATTTTCAAGATCTTACCAGACTTTGTTGTGTCACTTTTAGGACCGCCAATGCTAAAAAGAAAGGAAGCATCCGCTTTAGCCCTTGACGGGCTGTCATCCACCTGGTCTTTAGAAGAAAAAGGCATTTTTGATATTATCTCCCTCCGGCTGTCTGCTGGTGCTTCATCAAGTAATTGATTACCCTGACATTTAGAAAACAGATGTCTCTTTCTCGTCAGTTTTGGCTGGAGAGGTGGGTTTTTAGACACATGCTCGATTGATTCAGCTTCAGTTTTTTTCCTTATGTCTGCGTCATGATCATCACTCTGAAAGACGGAAATCATCTTGCTCTGCCTCCTGGATTTTAAATTCGAAGCCCTTCTTTGATCCGTCTCAAAAGTTTTGCTTACACCAACCAACTCTTTAAAGGGAAGGGCATGACTGCCGGAGTCGCCATTACTGAGTAAAGATGACAGAGAGCCAACAGAGGGATTAGTTTTGTAATCTTTTAAGCTGACAGCTTGATTGTCGGTGGCCGTGGCGCCAGTGAAGGGGTTAACCGCGACCGCACCAGCGTTTAAATCCTGGGGCGAAAGTGGTATCAAAGTTTGCTTGCGTCTTTGGTCAGGCATGGACTCACTCGTCTGCATGGGATTTTCAATATTGTTTCTATGACTGGTACTGACAGAGTTTCTGTGGGGGCTTTTCAGTGATAACCTTGTTTTCCTAGATGGTGTTGCACTGCAGAAACTTTTAGGTGAAACTTTAGAATTATGGACAAAAGCAGAACTTGATGCTGGACTATATACATTGGCTGGTAACTTTCTTTTAGTTGGTTCACAAGATTGAGGACTTTCACTGTCACTTTCTAATGAATTGATGACACCTTGGACAAGTCTTGAAGTAGCGACATTCTCTTCACTACTGGAACTTGTCAGGTTGCATTCTAAAATTTAAAATGTTACATTTTAAAAATTAAGTTTAAACTAGGGATGTTAAAACCGGTTTGTTTTCAAAACCGGTTTTCAGATTCAAAACCAGAATCCGGTATTCCGGTTTTCGTTTAACATCCCTAGTTTAAACTAACAGAAAAATATATCTTTAAAAAAAAATGTTGTTATAGCTCAATTACAGTGCCAGCTTGTCCATATAGGCAACCGAGGTGGACGCCGGTGCAAAATTTAAGGGGGGGGGGGCATAATTGAGGATTTTTTTTAAATTGGGGATTTAAAAATATATACTAAATTAAAGTTTAGTACTTCTGTGCTCTACTAGCATAGGCAGATGAATTACTAGGTAATGAAAGGCGAAGGGTATTTTACTTATGTTGTCTTAGAAAATAGGAAAGTATGCTCTAACACTTCTCAGTTTCTCCCTGTCAAAGGCACTTTAAGTGAGGGGAGGGGATTTGTTTTCACCTAGGGCGTTACAAACCCTTGAGCCGGTTCTGCTTAGTTGTGTCCTTTAAAATAAATAAAATTAAAAGACTATGTAAAAAATGATCCTTACCAAATAAACGCCGTTTTAATGGTTTCTCCACATGCTGTGAGCTAGGAGTGGACATTGCGGGCTCAGCATCCATTTCAAGCACTGTGAAATTGTTTAAGCAGCCGTTAATAGCTTGTGTTAGTGGTCTTTGCTGCTAAAACATAATCTTAACTTTACATTAGGGAGAGCGAAAACTAACCTTCTCTTTGGTCTCGGAGCATTTTCTCTAAACGTTCCTTCAAGCTGGAAGGTGTCTCTGGTACTGCGGAGTAATAGCTCGACAAAGAAGGGAAAGCCTGGGGAAATTATTTAAAGATAACTTTGATATGTGAAAATGTTGACAATAAAAAGCTACCCGAAGTAAGCTATATAAGTTTGACTTGGGTGCAATTCACTCAAGTGTAAAAGTCAATGTTATCACATACACATGGAGATCTTGCTTGCGTGTCCAAGGCAAGTATAGAGCGGGGCGAAGATGCAACTGGCGTTGAGTCATCCATTATCTTAAACCTGTTGGCCATCATCTCCCGCTTACGCTTCCTCTCTCCCCTCTCAGCACTCCTGGCCAGCTCCTCGTCAAAATCACAAGGCTGCATTGATTTCATTTTCTTGGGGAAGGGGGGGGGGGGAAGAATAATAGAATTAGTGATACTATGTGAAATAAATAAACAAAGTACATTAGCAATTGTGAAAAAATAATATGGATGAAAGAAAAAAAATAGTACATGATCTTTTCTTATTCAATATATATTTTAAAAATTCCTAAGAATTACTACCTTCCACCTAGGCCCTTGATTAAATCTAGGAAGTGGACTTAATATTTCTTCAGGCAAGATGGCTGGAAAATCCTTCACTGGCATCTGCTTGTAATTAAGTCGAGAGCTAAAAAACAAAAACAAAATTCTATAAGTTTAACAGGTCTGTAATTTAGCATGATTCACTGATCAAATTTACCATTTTGAAATTCCCAAACTTAACACAAAAAAATATTATAATCCAAAATAAAGCACTTGTGCACATTGGCAGTCAAAATTCAGCATTGTGGAGTTTTTTTAGGACTCAAAAACACTAATGGAACAGCTTTTGAAAAACTATACCAGATATAAGTTAAGGGACTCCTTAGGTTATATGGGTGTAAAAGTTGGACTATTGATAATGAAACAAGAAAAAGATTGGAGGCAGTAGAAATGTGGTTTCTAAGAAGGATGATGAGAATATCATGGACTGAAAAGAAATCTAATGCAGAAGTGTTGAAAAAAGCATGTAGGCCCTACCTCAAGAGAACTCATTAAAACCATTAGGAACAAACAGAAATTCATAGGTCACATCTATAGGAAAAATGGTATAGAAAGACTGGTTTTGTTAGGGAAAATATCTGGTAAGAGAGACAGAGGAAGACAAAGGCCAACATATGTAGAAAGCCTGAACGAATGGACCACGAACAACATAAGTAATAACAACTTCCTCCAAATAGCTAACAACAGGAAAGAATGGAGAGTCATGACTGCCAATGTCTGTTCCAGACCTGGCACCTGAAGAAGAAGAAGGTTATTATGGTATTCTTCACATTCATAAAATAAATTATGTTTACACTGCTTTGTCTGTAATTGCTGATTTCACAAACTTTCCAAAATGTGAAAAAAAAAAAAGATGATTAAGTTTCCCAAACAGTTGGAACTTTGTCACTGCATAGATATTCCAAGCTCATTTAATAAGTAAACAATGTTTCCTTGTGCTGATGAATGAAACTCATCCTATAAAAATATATGTGTGTAGGCCAATGTGAACTATGATATTTGTACTAGATAACAACAACATGACTGCTAAAAAGTGAAAATAACTATGTCAAGTTTAGGTCAAAAGAGCAAATCAAACACATTTGACAAACCTTTCTTTCTATTACAAGTTACCTTTCAAAACACATTTGACAAACCTTTCTTTCTATTACAAAGTTATCTTTCAAAACACATTTGACAAACCTTTCTTTCTATTACAAAGTTACCTTTCAAAACACATTTGACAACCTTTCTTTCTATTACAAAGTTACCTTTCAAAACACATTTGACAAACCTTTCTTTCTATTACAAGTTACCTTTCAAAACACATTTGACAAACCTTTCTTTCTATTACAAGTTACCTTTCAAAACACATTTGACAAACCTTTCTTTCTATTACAAGTTACCTTTCAAAACACATTTGACAAACCTTTCTTTCTATTACAAGTTACCTTTCAAAACACATTTGACAAACCTTTCTTTCTATTACAAGATACCTTTCAAAACACATTTGACAAACCTTTCTTTCTATTACAAAGTTACCTTTCAAAACACAATTGACAAACCTTTCTTTCTATTACAAGTTACCTTTCAAAACACAATTGACAAACCTTTCTTTCTATAACAAAGTTACCTTTCAAAACACAATTGACAAACCTTTCTTTCTATTACAAAGTTACCTTTCAAAACACAATTGACAAACCTTTCTTTCTATTACAAAGTTACCTTTCAAAACACAATTGACAAACCTTTCTTTCTATTACAAAGTTACCTTTCAAAACACAATTGACAAACCTTTCTTTCTATTACAAAGTTACCTTTCAAAACACATTTGACAAACCTTTCTTTCTATTACAAAGTTACCTTTCAAAACACAATTGACAAACCTTTCTTTCTATTACAAAGTTACCTTTAAAAACACAATTGACAAACCTTTCTTTCTATTACAAAGTTACCTTTCAAAACACAATTGACAAACCTTTCTTTCTATTACAAGTTACCTTTCAAAACACAATTGACAAACCTTTCTTTCTATTACAAAGTTACCTTTCAAAACACAATTGACAGACCTTTCTTTCTATTACAAAGTTACCTTTCAAGCCATGTAACGGAGACAAGGGGCACATTTAGCTTTTTGGCTTTGTTCCACGTGCGCTTGGTGCCTTCTTTAAAAACAACATGAGTTACGTCATTGGTGAAACTGGTCCTTGTCTGGGCTCCCAAGGATTCAAGCTCTTTATAAATAGCAGCACTTCGGTTGTCATTGCTGCTCCGTACTTCGACATACGCAATGACATCTGTGATAAAAAAAAAAGATACAAAATTTACAATAAAAAGTTAAAAATTTATAAGGCTACTTAAATTTTCTTTAAAAAAAAAAAGTTATGGTTATCTTTTATTTTAAATTAATGTCGAATAAAAAAAATTTTTTAAACATCAAAACAAACTATTTTTTACAGACTCTATATTTTACCTTTAAGAAGTAAAGTCACATCCATCCATAAATGTCAAGTCTAAAATTACAAGAAAAGAAAAGTTCTACTAAAAATGTATTTTTATGCCAAGATTTCATGCAACCAAACTAATCCAAAGTACAAAAAATAACATACATTTAATAAGTACCAGAGACTAGTGTCAACTGTCAATGTTTCCATAAATAACCTAAAATATGTAGTAGGCCTAAATTATTACAATATAAAATTTTATTAAAAGTAAAGTGAAGGCTAAAAAAAAGTCATTTATGATAAATTAGCCTATAAATAGTAGGCCTATTAGCCCATACATGAGTCAATGTTACTATAATTAGGCCCCTATGCCCTATACTATATAATATATATAAGTATAAGTTTTTAAAAAGCTATAAATATATAAATAAAGTAAAGTGACAAATAATCCATGATTGTTGTTACAGTATCGCAGTGTTAGTCACTGTTAGTTTAGTAGTGTTAGGCCTATTAAATTAAATAAAATGTTAAAATAGGAATATAATATCTAATAATATTAAACAAGAAAAAATTTTAGGTATATTTGTGTCAGCGTTCTCAAAAAATGGGCCCTACGATTTTTGCAAAAACTGTCCTATTGATGTATTCTGGTGAGAAAATGCGTTTTAGATCGATCTTATTTCTTTTGAAGCTCTGCTTGACCCTCAATTTTTGGAAAAACAACTGACCGTTTCTAAAAATAGTTTTTAAATTGGGCTAAAGAAAAAAAAAGCATGTCATTGGATTCCCCATCTTGCGCGATCACGTTCAATACAACTCTTTTGACGTCATAATCAAGATGACTTTTATTTATTTTATTTATTTACTATCTGCGCTTTGGTAATTTCCGTTTTAAAGCATTTAAATCCTCACTATTTTTGCCGCGTAATCAAATATAATCACCAAGAAATTGTGTCATCAATTTAAAAAAAAGGATAGATATTGTTTGATAGTTTATATGTTTGAAAGAGTCCAAGTTAATTTAGCTCTTACCAATACATTAAACAATTAGGGTACTATTAAAAGTGTGGAATAGCCTACGTTAAAATATTATATTATATCGGTAATTGCATAGTTGTGATGATAAGTAGTTTATACTGTCTTTAGAGTTATAACATTTACAATTTCAGGAAAATGCCTGGCAGACCAAAAAAAATGATCCTATTAAACTTGAAAAAGAGAAAAGCACGGACTGATGATAGTGCAGAAGCAGACACTATTTTAAAAAGTATTTCTTGCATGACCGCAGATATAAATGATGTAGTGGATACAACTATAAGCCAGACAGAGAAGTAAAACTCAAACAACTAGATAAGGGAACAGCAGATGTAAGAGAAAAGACGATTAGACGATCTGAGACGTCGCAAGGCAAAGCAATTAAAACATGAAACACTAGAATATTAGATAAACGAAAAGAAATGGAACTCAAGCGACAGAAAGCCAGTCAAGGACTATTGCTAGAGACCATTGAACAACGCTTGGAAAAGCAACGTCGCCATAATGTAAGGCAACAATTATTTATGAAACAAAATCTATTGCTAACCTACAAGTGTGCAACCAATTCCGACGTTACCTACACAAGTTTGGGACCTTTCAATATAGCATGTATTTACTGTTATGCTGTTCATTTTCCCGAAGAAAGGGTGTCGAACAGAATCAACCGCGACTCCTTTGGCCATTGGTGACTGTTGTTTACATGGTCAAGTAAACAAAGAGCCATCAGAGTTTTTAAATAATTGACATGCCACTTTTTTCAACAGTCATTTGCTCGCAGAAGAATTCCACAAGAGAAACAGGAACTTAATTCATGTTTTGCACTGGCTTCGTTTAAACGTAGATGACGATCGGACAATCAATAGTCACGGAATCTACAGCTTCATAGCAGCAGGACAAGTCTACCATAAGATAAAGATGGCAGTACATCCAACACAAAATGTTAACCCTCGCAGCCCCTGTCGTGTATTTTTTCCTCCAGAAATTTCTTTCCCTCAGTCCCAGACACTTATATTTCCCTCCAAATAAGTAATTTCCTCAGTCCCAGACATTTCCCTCAGGAAAGGTGTCTATTTAAAGATCAAAATAAAGGATTTGATCTTTCACCATAGTCTCGGGCAGAATATTTATTTGATAGCTGAATAGTTACATTTTATTTTGCTTTTTAAATAATGAAAATTGACCAATTATTGAGTGTTTTTTTGTTGTGAAAATGAAAGTGCGGTCCTAATGGACGCTAAGGATTTACCTTCCATTATTATGGCGGATGATACTTTTTCTTATGGATTATTATTACGAATGAATAGGCCTACAATTACTTTATGAGTGAATTAGATTATTCTAATAAGGCTAATACTTAGGTAAGTTATTATGTTTCTAGCAATTTACTCTCATCGTGTTATCATCAATGTTTACCAACAAAAAAGTAAAAAAATAATTTCGGAACCCTATCGATGTCTCAGCCATTCTGTAATAATGTCTGGGATGGAGGGAATAATTAGTAAAATAATGGCTGGGACTCTGGGACTGAAGACTGAAGGTATACATCGCAAATAAGTAGGTTAATGTCCTCTATGATCCTCTATCACTCTATCTCACGAAATTCATCTTAAAAAATGTTTAAAAAGTTATTCAAGTACCTAGTCTAGCTAAAACTAAAAGTTAAAAGTAACAGTTTTTTCAACTCAAAGTAAGACCAAAGAGTGGCAAAGACTAAGACTTGAGACTAAGACTAGTGACTAGTTGACTATGACACCATAACTCTATATACTATTATAATATAATATAAATATAATACTATATGAATATATGAATATATGAACTATGACTACTATGACTATGTCTATGTAAGACTAAGAAAGAAAGTTCTTTTCATGATGTTTTTTAACGACGTAAAGCAAACTGGGTATATTTTGCTAAATATCTAAAACAAAAGTTCATTATATCTATTTTAATTAAACGAATTTGACACCTAAAGACCATAAAACCAATAAATAAATAAAACCTCTTACATTTCAGCAATTTCAATCGTTCGAACGAAGCTAAATAAAAACCTATTCCGGAAATGTGTACTTAAAAAATTGGAATAAAAATATCACTGACCTGTATAATATTAGTTTAGATTTGGACATAACCTTTTTAGTAGGCCTACACACTTGGGATGGTATTGTGGACATGCATGGATATACGCTTAAATATGAAACTAGTTAATGTGACCAGAAAGACGAATTAGGTTTTCCACATATAGGCGTAGTCAATTTGGGGTGTGAGTCCAGGTCCAGTGAGATATGTGGATGATGCAAACGCGTAGAATGCAAACGATGTATTATTGACACTTGAAACCAATAGTTGGGAGGACATGGCTCAGGATATAAAAGCCAACCTGGAGGGCAGGGGTCGAGGAAGGTTCCCGGCTTGCAGGAGAAAAATGTGCACGGCACAAGAATGTGGAAGAAAATATGTAGGCCTAATAATACCAGACCTTAAACCTCACTTCACCGGAGTGATCGAATCGAGACTAATGTCTTAGGATTCGGAGGACAAACACACTTGTACAACGTAGCACAGCAAGGTCACCATAGGCCCTATAGGGAAGGTGCAAACTGTTGACCATTCCCATCTACTCTTTCCTCCTGCAAGGCAGGGCAGTCTAAAAACACATGCTCGACCGTCTCTTCTGCTTCAAAGCAATGTCGTCGGCACCGCGAATCGAAATTGGGCCTAAATCGTCCGAAATAGGCGCCAATGGGGCAGTGCCCTGTTCGGAACTGGGCTATCGTAGCCTGTTCTCTCCTGCGGAGCTTCCACCACGGATCAGCTCGATTTGGCCGTTTTAGTTGCTGCCACACACCTCGACCCTTGTCAGATTCGTCCCAGTTCTTAAACCATTGTCTTGTCTCCCACTCACGGGTTGTTCTGCGGGCACTATCAAAGGTGGACGGACCCTCTGGAGTGGGTACCAGGGATCCCATCTTGGCCAAGGCCAAGGCATCCACTATCTCATTGCCAGGGACGCCTGCATGACCTGGAATCCACTGCAAAATTCTTGCTCCAGGACGCGGTTCCGAGAAATCGCTTTCCCGTAACGAGTTGCAACTGTCCTTCGGGTTAGGAACCCATGAATCCATTTGTAGGCCTACATGCTAGAGGCGATTCCTAGCCTCTGTAACTTCAACAACAACCCCGGCCGCCAGACCTTGTCATAGGCCTGTTTAAAATCTAGGAACACTGCTAGTGTGGAGCGTTACCTGATCCATCGAGCTTCTTCCACTACGGAAGCCGGCCTGCGATGGGGCAACCAGTCCATTATCCTCTAGGAAGCTCACAAGCCTCCTATTGATTAGTCTCACAGCTACCTTCCCTACACACGATGTTAGGGAAATCGGTCGGTAGCTTTCAGCCTGACCCGGGTCTTTACTCCTCTTCAAGATGTGTCCAACCAAGGCTTCTCTCCACTGTTTCGGTAATAATAATACCTCCTCAGGTTTCATCTGAACCCAGTGCGACCATGCCTGCATTCCAGGATTAGGCACTACATTCACATGCTGTCCTTAAAAGGGAAAAGATCGTCTCTCGAGACGTAAAATGCCACCGACATTTTGCATCAAAATTATTTATTTTAAACTTTCGAATGTTCCAGTAATTTTATTTGTACGTATAACAGTGTTAATAATTAGGGTGAGATTGTGCACCAATTTTTAGAATTAGCCCGCTGTGGCGTATTGGGCAATATTAACGTCACACGCAACTAAGAAAGGTTTTAAATGTATTCCGCTCTTATAAGATACTATAATCATATCATCTGTACGTACAAACCACTGACACTATGTGCCACTATTGAATGTCGGATTGGAGTAAGATTGTGTCTTTGCTTTCTATCTCTTATATTTAATCATTTAAAGTATTTAGCTTGCATTGAATTTTATTTACATATATGTATATGTTCTGCATGCCCATAAGTAGGCTATATTACTTATTGTTATATGACAGTTATTGACATTAGTTTCCATTCATGTATATTGTCATTGTTACTAAGTCTACTTTATGCATACCATTCTAAATGCTGTAACACGTGTGTGCTTCATGCCCCCCTTCCTCTACCGTACCACGGACGATTGAGAAACAAGTCAAGGTCATATGTGACGCAGCCATCACTGAGCCCACCGTCTCTGACCTTCGCTCCCTCCCGTCCCTCCACACTTATAACATGTATATGAAAATAGACCTCTAAGGGCTCGATTCCCTGGTCAAAATCCCCTTTGTTGCTTAAACAATGGCGCCGCCGGAAGATAAGAATTATCTTGGATGGCTGACCGCCTCTTCGCCCCTTCCCCCCCCCCCACTCAAGACCCCTTGCACCCCCATCCCCCACCCCTCTCCCCGTGCTTTCCCTACTCCTGTCGATCAGACTAAGTACACGGGTACATCTACCCCCTCCCCTTTCCCAACGTACGATAGTTGTGACTTAATGTCAATCAAATGTTGAAGACAACAGAGAGATTGACCAATCGTTTAAGTGTTGTGCGTGTCAATCTCACTGACCTCCCCCCCTCCTTCCTCCTTTACACCACGTGACTATTACTATTAATGCTTTTAGTTATAGATTTAACGTGTAGTTTTAAGGACAGTCTAGCTAGGAGCGGGTCCTGTCTGGGTCCCAACGAGGCCTTTGTGAAGGCTCCGACCCTAAGTCTGTATCTTTGCTGTTCATATTGTTGGACTATGTACCTAGAATATTATGTATGATATAGATCTATATATGCGACGGTATACTCAGTCTTAATGTATATAAACTTCAGAAGAATGTTTTTCGCTCGTGTTCTCTAGTGACTATAATCGATGTTGTGAAGTCTATATGAATGGACAAGTCTTAACGTGTATACATGCATAAAAGGTCACGTGCAAAATTATTTCCGTTCTTATTCGATCATTTTCTTCGAAACAATGTCTGTGTGCTACTTTTCGTTGTTGTACTCAAATTTGTTGGGGATTAAAATTTATTTCATTTCCAATAGATGTTTACAAAGCAAAACAATGTATTGTGAAAGTCAGAAGGGAATAATCACCTTTTTAAAATATCAAACTTATTGCTTAATGCAAAAGAATTTTTGTTATTCGTTTTTATGAATTTACGCATTTTGTTTTTCAATAACCAAGAAAACGCAACTCTTGACTCATTTATTTTGTAAACAAATAAAAATTTAACGTCACGCGACTAACACTTGAGTATTAATTATAGCCTGTTCACTTTTGATGTTAAAAACGGATTCCCCATAACTAATATTGTATCCTTTGTATAATTCTAAAAGACTAGAACTGGCCGTCGAGGTTGAAATCAATTGTCAAACACCAGCAAAAGCATGCTTTTTTTGTTTATTAGTTTAAAAATAGAACAGGAAGTTCACGAACATTCGGGTTCAAAAGTTCACGCCTCATTAAGACTTGTCAATGTGTTAAGTATAGCCAAATCTCTGCAGACGAGCCGTGGAATTTCACACACATAAATATAAATTCGACAATCAATACGTTAATCTCTAGCACAGTACTCCGGCTCATCCTTTAAGACAAAACGCAGCCAACAATGATAGAAAAAAGAATAATTCATCTCTTATCTATAGATGTAAACCACCTTTATAAGAAGGAAAGTATACACAGACGAGCCTGCCTGCCACACAGTGTGACATAATACAGTCACCCTACTCAATCATACAGAAGGCACGACACACCTGAGGCTCAGGTGCTAATATAATCACAACTTATAAAGTTTTCGCGGTGATTAAGTGATCTAATCACCCCCGCCACCCTCTTTTTTTAACCACGTCATTATTCTCCCTCACCTTACATCTTATACTATTTGCCACCCACCTCAATTTGCACTTTTTACTTCCGTCTGTCAAAATCAGTCAATTACTTCGAATTGTGACAGGCTATTATCTTTTCTTAGGCCTAGAGTCTAAGCTTATAGGCCCTATATGTAGCGTTACATATGCTTCTTTTATATGCAGATTATTGGTTAATACGGTATTATCAAAGCGGTTTGGCTAAAATCTTTCACTTTTGATTTGAGTTTCAGCTTTGTTCATTTTTGTATTACTGGTGGTATCTTATCGTATACATTACAGACGCTCCTTCTATAAAGAAGATTATTGCGTCCTACGCTCATATTATGTCCCATATGATCGCGTTGTCTTGAACAGGAGTTGGCAACCTTTTGATAATAGTGTGCCAAAGTATTATCATTTCTCATTTTTTCAGCGTGCAATAGCCTAAAAGCCATCCTGCTCTTTTCTTGTAAAAGATAATTGAATTGTCTTATTAGGGATCTTCAGCATGCTCTTGATAATCGCTCTGCGTGCCAACTCTGGCACGTGTTTTGTAGGTGGCCGACCCATGAGCTAGAAGACCCTAATGGTTGAAATGTCACCGTTAGGCCTAGAACCGGCCCTGGTGAGGCCTATCTCACCTCCTTTTTTTGTATATGAAACATTGGGGATTTCAGAACAGTTCCTTATGGTTCTCCTGAAGTTACAGTTATTGGTGTTGATTTAGAGCAGTGGTTACCAACCTTTTTAATGCCGCGACCCTTTTATACAGCTTTTCACGTTATGGCGACCCCCAACCACAAACCTTTTTTCGTCGCTACCTTATAACTGTAATGTGCTACTGTTATAAAATGTAATGTATCTGATATGCTGGGATTATTTTCAATGTTATAAATTTAAATTTAATCACAAAAATCCATTTAAAATTATATATTGTGAAGTATTTATTTCTAATTACAACACAACGTCAGTGCTAAGATTGAGATTGCGTCTTTCTTATCAGCTTACACAACAAAAATCATCTTTCACAAGTCTACTTCAGTATTTAGATTTAATAATCAACAAACTGGAAAACCCTCACAAAGATAAGTTGTTGGAGATGGAAGAGGAAGGCACAACACAGTCTAAGAAAAATAGTATATGACTGCAAACAACTGGTCCGGAATTTTTAAATTGGCATTGTAGAGAAATTAGTTGTTAATAAATTAATTAAAGGAACTTTTCTTGTTTTCTTGTTTTCTTGATTCAGGAACATCTTCAAATGTCACGTTCATCGAAGAAAGCAGATAAGTTAAGCAAATGTACATTTAATTTACATCCAGGGCCGTATTTAGGATTGTGGGGGCCCTGTTCCCAAGTGCCAAATTTATGTGAGGGGCCCCTCGTGGACTCGACCCTGCCAGTGTCACTTAACAATCAAATGTGATTTCCCATTCACAGTATTTGTTCATTGTGCACTTCTACAACTGCACTGTTCTAATTGACGAAAGAAAATACTAAAAATTTTATTGTGGAATGTGTGTGTGTGTGGGGGGGGGGCTTTTTCTGTAGGGGCCCCTGATCCATAGGAACATGTGGAACATGCCTAAATACGCCTCTGTTTACATCCTTACATCCAATGTTTTATGTTAAAGCTAAAGTTTTATTTAGAATGACCCGATCTTATCGGACAAATTAAGGTTTATTAGAACAAGAAAACCATAAAAACGAAGTTTTTATTATACTCCCTTTATTTGCAAACTAAGTTTACCATCATGTAATTAAATAATTGATTGACTACTGCAAATGAAACGTACAGAATAATATCTGTGTCGCAAAACTCAAAAATATCTCCTTACACCGTATGAATTTTTCAAAAAATAATCTTAGCGCATAATTTTTTTTTCTATCTTTGCGCCGAAAAACTATAAAAAGTTGCACAGGCATTTTTAAAGTGAAACCAACATTTTTCTTATACTTTCCTTTTAAGAAATGAATATTGTCATAACTTAAGACATAAGTGTAGTATTATTAAGTTGTTTTAACTGAAAATTTAATAGGTTGTATTGTTAGTGCCACAAGTCTGCTGTCCAAATTTCAGCCCGATCAGACCACGGGAAGTGGTCAAAAAATTGAAGCCAATTTTTGCACCATTGCAGACAGACAGAAAATGCAACTTAAAATAAAGGGAGTAATAACAAGAAAACCATAAAAACACAGTTTTTATCATACTCCCTTTATTTGCAAACTAAGTTTACCATCATGTAATTCATTAATCGATTGACTACTGCAAATGAAACGTACAGAAAAAATATCTGTGTCGCAAATCTCAAAAATATCTCCTTACTCTGTATGAATTGTTCTAAAAATAATCGTAACGCATAATTTTTTTTTCTAGCTTTGCGCCGAAAAACTATAAAAAGTTTCACAGGCATTTTTAACGCGAAATCAAATTTTTTCTTATACTTTCCTTTTAAGAAATGAATATTGTCATAAGTGTAGTATTATTAAGTCGTTTTAACTGACAATTTGATAGGATGTATTGTTAGGCGCCACAAGTCTGCTGTCCAAATTTCAGCTCGATCGGACCACGGAAAGTGGTCGAAAAATCGAAGCCAATTTTTGCACCATTGCAGACAGACAGAAAGACAGACAGAAAATGCACCTTAAAATAAAGGGAGCAACAAGAAAACCATAAAAACGAAGTTTTTATTATACTCCCTTTATTTGCAAACTAAGTTTACCATCATGTAATTAAATAATTGATTGACTACTGCAAATGAAACGTACAGAAAAAATATCTGTGTCGCAAATCTCAAAAATATCTCCTTACTCTGAATGAATTATTCTAAAAATAATCTTAGCGCATAATTTTTTTTCTAGCTTTGCGCCGAAAAAGTATAAAAAGTTGAACAGGCATTTTTAACGCGAAATCAAATTTTTTCTTATACTTTCCTTTTAAGAAATGAATATTGTCATAAGTGTAGTATTATTAAGTTGTTTTAACTGAAAATTTGATAGGATATATTGTTAGGCGCCACAAGTCTGCTGTCCAAATTTCAGCTCCATCGGACCACGGGAAGTGGTCGAAAAATCGAAGCCAATTTTTGCACCATTGCAGACAGACAGAAAATGCAACTTAAAATAAAGGGAGTAACAAGAAAACCGTAAAAACGAAGTTTTTATTATACTCCCTTTATTTGCAAACTAAGTTTACCATCATGTAATTAAATAGTTGATAGAGTACTGCAAATGAAACTTACAGAAAAAATATCTGTGTCGCAAATCTCAAAAATATCTCCTTACTCCGTATGAATTGTTCTAAAAATAATCGTAGCGCATAATTTTTTTTTTTCTAGCTTTGCGCCGAAAAAGTATAAAAAGTTTCACAGGCATTTTTAACGCGAAATCAAAATATTTCTTATACTTTCCTTTTAAGAAATGAATATTGTCATAAGTGTAGTATTATTAAGTTGTTTTAACTAAAATTTGATAGGATGTATTGTTAGGCGCCACAAATCTGCTGTCCAAATTTCAGCTCGATCGGACCACGGGAAGTGGTCGAAAAATCGAAGCCAATTTTTGCACCACGATTGACGATTGCAGACATTGCAACTTAAAATAAAGGGAGTAAAAATTAACTGGTCCTTGTAGTGATAAATTTTACTCTTTAACCATTTTCAAAGATGTCAACAGTGGCGTAACTAGGGGAAGGGGAGGGGGGGTCCAACTTCGAAAGTCCCCCCGGGCCCCTACTTGAGGGGGACCCCCAAAGGAGTGTTCGAAATTTCTTATCTTATGTCATAATGTCAAAATGCAGTGGCCCCTAAAGAGGCCAAGCCCCTCGGGCCACCAAATCCCTAGCAACAGCACTGTATGTCATCAAAGTAAGTTATTTTCTGCAGTTCACCTTTATCGCCATAAAGAGCTTTGAACTGCGGTCCTGCTATCTGATTTTAAAGTTGAAGAGTTTTGAGTTTACCACGAAGGTCAAAACATGTTTTTTAATTTTTCCTCTCGACTCTCGACAACCATCTCACCTCAGTGTGAAATAGTAGTTCGGTGTATCCGACTGTTTTCGCAACTGTATAAAGTAGGTATGTGATGGGGTTGGTACGCTGATATCATCACGCCGGGTACTCGAATAGAAATATACTTATTCTGTGCTCATCTGTAGATGTATTTGCATCTGGACTGATAAAATATGTAGGCCTATTTTTCGGTGGTCTTAGGCGAGACCCATGAAATGGTTCTTCGACCTCTATTAAAATATATCATAAAATGTTGATATATTATTAAAATATTTAAAACTATATTCTTTTCATTTCTTTTCAACGTGAGCTAACCCAATATTAAAATAAATTAAATAAACAAACACTAAATCTAATCAAGGGAGATAATAGTCCTAATTTTAAGTCTGGGGCAATGATTTTAGTTACCAAATTTGTAAAACACAATTTGCATTTGAAAAAAAAAAGTATATGCATATACCAGTACCGGTACACATATTGATAAAAATACCTAAAATGAACAATCAATTAATTAATGTTTTTACATTACAATTGTAATTTTCAAAACACCTTTTTAGCTACTAGCTTGTTTTCATTAGCATGCATTTACTTCGTTTAATAGATTATCACATTTTTAATTTCACTACATTTTTGAAAAGCCTTATGTTAAGGTTTGAAGACTGTAAAGAAAAAAGGAATAACTTATTCCAGCGGCAACCTACCAATAGCGTGCCAGACTTGTTAATATCTAAATTCATGTCATGAATTATTGTTTACCGGTATTTTAAATGTTCGAGCCAACATTTCTTATAGTCAGAGTCCCAGAGAATCACTCTATTACTATCTCCACTTAATGCCATCCAATCTTAAAACAAAAAACGTGTCGAATCAGTGGACCGTGGCTTTTTTTCATCAGATCATGGTTTTGTTTCCATTCAAACATACCGCAGCTAGGTAAGAGCGAATATGCCGACGTTAGTATCGTATTTATAGATCAGTGGTATCATAGCGTTTAATAACAATCGGGAGATAATCCAAGCCAAAATAATAACTTATATAAAATTACTAGAGGCAGAAAGTAGAAACATATTTCATTGTTTGGTTGTATCACAATTATTTCCACGTTTTAGTTGATTCCATGTGTAAGTATCACAATAATGATTATTTTCACTTTCCTTACCCATTATTCTAGAACAAATGCATATAAGTAGGCCTACTCTTTCTTCCCGAACGGCATCCGCGGGCATGGAATGGGTTGCCTGAACAAACCAGGAAAACCAGTAACTTAACATCATTTAAAACACTAATAAAAATGCAATACTAGACTCAGACCACGGAAGAGGGTAGGACGCAATAATATTCTTTAAGCAATATAAAAGATAATATAATATATAAAGTAAAATGACAACTTTGTATTATAGTAAAGATATTAAACACTAAGTATCCTTATACTTGACTGTATTATATAATTATAATCAACGAGTGTCGTGTGTTTGAGCCTGTTTCTCGTTAAATTGTTTCCTAAGATATTTTTGGCTACGCATACAAAATGTTGATTTGTAATGCACTAAATAAACACACGTCCTAATATTGAGCTTAGCCCAGTTTAAACAATGATTTTTTTGTTGGTTTGTGTTGGCTGCATTACGGTATATATTTGTCTTCCATTGAAGCAGTCGCCGCTGCATTCGTTGAAGCAAGCTACTTAGGTAGATTTGATTACTGTTTGAGGTCCGATGCCACAGTGTCAACGTTCTATTTATGGGTGGATGGGAGGGCGTGTCGTGGAGAATTAAAGTAACAGTTAACGATAAAGTCAAAATTAAATATTTGAATTTTATTTAAAAAAAAAGGATTAGTGTTATGAAAATTTAAGTGTCATTTTTATCAAGCACTGCGATTACTCTACACAAATAAACAAAAGTTAAACTTTGGATAGCTTTTGTGTTTGGTATCAATTTATCAATGTTTTATTTAGCTTAAATACTGTTTTGTATGAAATCGAAAGGAAGTTAACTTTACTTGTAGCCTATTTTAAAGAATGATGGTGTAGTACAGGGGTCGGCAACGTTTTGATAACAGTGTGCCAAAATAGGATTTCTAATTCATTCAGCGTGTCAACAGCCTAAAAGTCATCCTGCTGTAGCGCTAAATTTCTTGTACTGCCCTTGAAAAGCACACGGCGTGCCAAGTCTGGCACACGTTATGTAGGTTGCCGAACCCTGGTGTATTTCATTTGATCTAATTTTTATGGTGTCAAAGTCATTGTATTCATCACATGCAAGTACATTCAACTTGTTCCGTAACCTAACTGCTAACTAGTCTCCCTCCCTTCACTAACAAATAGGCCCTACAACAAAATGGCATTCATAGGGCTATACTGTTAATCTTATTTCACTTTCTTATTTAGCCATAACCCAATGAAAACCTTGAAATACACCATGTGATCAAAAAAAAAAAAACTAACATTTTTGCTTGTAAAAATAAAGTCATTTTCTTTTTCTCATGAGCACTAGAAAAGTGCCGAAAATTGCTACGTGAATATGTGTGTGTGTGTGTGCTAGCGTGAGTGCTAGCGTGAGTGCTAGCGTGAGTGCTAGCGTGAGTGCTAGCGTGTGAAAGACACTATAATCGAACTATTTACGTCACTCAACCCTGTTAATTCATCAACACAAAACCCAAAATCAATCGGGCAATTTGTGCTCGCAGGAGAGTACAACGAAATTATTAAAGGGGAAGGGGAAGACTAAGGGTGGGGGTGGAAGGAGGGAGGGGGGCTATAAGGATTGATGAAGGAGTGGAGGTGAAGGGGAGTGTATACGGAAACTTCGATCAGGTTGAATAGGTTGAATAGTTCACTTATCGCTCTGGCGTCGGTCTATTTAAAAATCTCCGTTAAGTGGAGGGAGTCGCGGCAAGCAGACGGCTCAACGTAACTCGACGTAACATAATCTCAAACCGAGAGTTTAGATGGTCACTCTCGATCTAAATGGTTTCAGAGATATCTCTATGCATGTCTATAAATCTGATGACTATGAAACAAAGAAACAACAACAACAACCCTAAAAGCACATTATATTGGCTCAATATCGGCCCAATCCTCTGCCATTACATATTTTCTTGGCCTAATATTGGGTAAATATTGGGCCAATATAATGTGCTGTTGGGGAAGTAGCTATATATATCTATATATATATAATATATAAAGGTATATTCTTTATAAATTATATATAAATAAATATATATTAATATAACACGAATGCACACACTTGTACACATCACACATGTTAGAGTTTGTGTTAAGTGAACTGCTTCGTTCTTGTAAGACACATGGCAGTTGTCAAATACAGCAGTATATTTGCCAAAAAATTGTGTACATTTCTTAAGCGTTTTCTCTTTATCTTTCTCTATTGTTTCCCTCTGTGATATCTTGCACGAGAATCACTTTAATTAAGTAATCAACAACATCGACTTTTCATTAAATATAATCCTGATAGGCTACCAAATTTATGGTCAAATAACAAAATGCTTTCATAAACGCTGAACTAAAACTTCCAATTCTAAATCTCAGACCAATAGCCTGTCATCTTCTGACAACTACAAAGAATATTTATTTAAAATTGACATTTACATTTGGCTAAGGCACTGAAAACGACTACTTAACAATAGCCTCTTGTGTTTCCCTACTAATAAATTCATCGATGTGTTTAATCACCTAATGATGCAACTAAAGTACGTCGTGTCCCAGTGTAAATAGCATCGTATCGTAACCGAGGCTATTCGGCCTCTTGGCTCAACTTCATTGACCGAACTTCTGATTACCTCTCGATCAATTCTGTTTATTTTTCTTTTCATAGGGCAATTAGATTTTTTCTTTATCGTTATTGGAAGTATACGGCGAGAGGGCTTGAATTCGGGCAAAGAAAATTATATGGATTCCTTGTTCGAAAATTTTTATTTTATTGTCTATGCATGCATGGTATTACCGTGTAATATAAGCTTTTTTAAAAGTCAAATAATAAAACAAACAATAACGAATTTCTATTTTTTTTTAAAATCCTTATTTGTAACAGTGCAAACAATAAGTTTGCATACATGTGACAATACCTACATTTTTAAAACTAGTTCATGTTTTAAATTGTTCATAATGTAAAACAAAAAATCTTATTTATTTTACTTTGCAGAAAACTTTGTGGCTGTCTGGCTGGCGAATCTTTGGTAGGTTAACGCAGTCATCATATCGAGTTGAAAATTGGCACATTTTATCAACATTTTCATCCAGAACTACCCTAGGCCTTACCTTAACTGCGACAACATTTTCAGCCAGAACTACCCTAGGCCCTACCTTAACTGCGACAACATTTTCAGCCAGAACTACCCTAGGCCCTACCCTAACTGCGACAACATTTTCAGCCAGAACTACCCTAGGCCCTACCTTAACTGCGACAACATTTTCAGCCAGAACTACCCTAGGCCCTACCTTGACTGCGAAAGATAAGTTTTTACTAGAGTTTTTCATTACACATTGTTAAATCCGTATGAACGAACCCGTCTGGCATATTTTTCCGACATTTTAAGATAATTTATTCATTATTCTTTTACCGTACGATTATAGTCTGTTTACGTCATATTTCTTCTGTGCGCCAAGATGAGTAACACTAAAGATATTACGCTTATACATCCACGCACGCTTATAGGATTACACATACACTCAAAAGCTCATTTTGGAATTTCTTTTGTAAAATTTAGTTTTGAAACATGGACTTCTAATAATGAAAATGTTATTAAAGTATATTATTTAAGGATGAAGAGGGATTTCACAAGTGTAAATCAAATAAAAAAATTGTTTAAAGTGGGGAAACATTATTTTTTTTTTATTATTTCAACAATGCGTTTAGGTAAAAAACGAGGTCACAGTTTGTCGTGTTCATGAACTTCCGGTTTATTTCCGGCAACACGCTTAATATGATGTTTTCGTCTTCAACCTCGTCGCCCAGTTCTGGTCTTTTAGAAATATACAAAGGCTACAAGATTAGTTATAAGTTATGATGAATCCGTTTTTAATAGCAAACGTGAGAATATGATAATTGCTTTTTGAAATAAAGTTGTCAAGAGTAGCGGTTCTTGGCTATCTAAAAACTAGATCTAGATCCATATAGATACATATGGGCTCATATTCTCTTGCACCAAGAAATACGTTTGGGAATAAAAAAATATGTTCGATTCTTCACGTCTGACATTCACAGTCCATCGTTTTCTTTCGGCAATATCTTTTGGAAATGAAATAAAATTTAATCCTTACATCTTTTCTTACTTGAAGTACAACCAGTAACGCAGCCCACAGACTTATTGGTTTGTCAGTAAATGAAAGAATAGGACCGGAAATCTTGGTACACTGTGAACTTTTAGGTTCACCATGCATGCATAATCATTAAGACTTGTCAAAAGTAGGTAATAAGGTAATACATTTTTTTATCAACCTTGCTGCAGCAATGTATTTGAATGAAAATAAAAAATGTCAATAAGAGTTTTATTTCAACCATTTACGCTCTGCAAAGAAGCAGACGACGTTTGCCGCGGTCCGGTCAATTTAACATGGAAGCGACTATTGCAATCCAATATGGAATTATTTATTGGTCGTCAAGGTAATGGGCCGGTCCACTGTTGCTCACTTTACAGGCTGTTCGTTTAGTCATTGATGTCAGCTCGTGGGGTTACATAATGTGATAGAGTTGATCAATTATCTTCAAGCAAAGGGAAATATTAAAAATAATCCCCTGTCGATAAAACTGCTGTAAATAGGCTATGTCTTTTTAATGCCCATCGTAAAAAGCTATTCATTATAAATTATAAAATAGTGATAGATTTATTAAATAAGCAATCTACAAATGTCGGCTTTAACTTCATTAGGTAGGCCTATACTGAAATACATTTTTCTTAAGATTTTTTTTCAAAATTATGATTTTCCCGCCACAACCACACATTTCCGAATTGGCTATATCCTTAGATCAGTGGTTACCAACCTTTTTAAAGCCGCGATCCATAGCTACATCTTTTCACCACAACCATACAACTATTTTCGTCGCCACATTATTTGCTACTGTTATGAATTTTAATATAAATATCTCATATGCTGGATGTATTTTTGTTCATTTTATAAATTTAACATAATTAAATCAAAGTGATAAATCACAAAAACAATTTGTAATTATATATTGGCAGATATATATTTCTAATTACAACACGAATGTCAGTGCTAATAATGAAATTTCGTCTGTCTCATCGGATCAGAAATTCTCTACACAAGAATCACCACAGCGTTGTACGGGTAGTTATCTCTTAAAAACTTTAAAGATATTTCTTATAATAAAATGTTACGATCGTCGAATCAATGTAGGCTACTGAGAATTATCTTATATAGGATATGGTTCGAATCACACATGGCGCAATGTTCGTTAGGGGGTTTTATGTACGCAACAAAGATTTTTTTCTAAAAGATTCGCGGGCCACAAGTCGACAACCAGCAAAGTGTTGAGCACCCATATTTACTTACTTACGCCTGCTACCCCTCTTAGGGGCATAGGCCACCAACAAGGGCTCTCCAGCCATCCCGGTCCCGAGCGAGTCTTTCCAATTGTCCCCAAGAATGGCCTGATCTCTTGACGTCGGCATCCAGGTCACGTCGCCAACTGTTACGAGGTCGGCCCTCCTCGTCTTACCTATGGGGTTCCATGATAGGGACTGTCTGACTGACCACCCATACTATAAGGTAATTGCTTGAACTATTTGAAAAACCAGCGATACGAAGATGCTTCATGTAAGAATGTAATTTTTCATTTCCATCAATTATCTTTAAAAGACATTTTAATGTATCATAGTCCACAATAGCAAATCATCCTTCACAATAGCATGATAGGCCTACCATTAACAATTATAGACCTTTTATCATTCGCAATAACAAGAGCATATTAATAATGATTACATCTGTATAGCGCTGCCAACAAACATAATGCACGCTCAGAGCGCATTCAACGTAGAACTAGGAGCACGGATACAATCTTTAGGCCATTCTATATATCTATATTACCATTCACAGCAGCATAATATCAATCACATGAGCGCATTATCATTCGCAACAGCATAGGCACTTATTCTTCACAATAACAATAGCTTATTATCCTTCACATAGTGTATTATCATTCACAATTGAATATTACCATACACAATAGCATATTAGCCTCCACAATAGTTATATTGTTGTCGCAGAAAGGAATTATGAAGCCCCGGTCTCCCCTGGGTGGAAACCCACGTATTGCGCCACCACCGGCACCACCCCAACTTTTAATAAAATACCCGGTGCCTTTGACGCCCTCTTCTTGCGGAGACTGGAAAGCACCCCCGGGGGGGGGGGGGGCATTTGACTCACCCCCGTCACTTCCGTTACTGTGGTGCTGCCGTTCATAAAAGCAAATTACCATTTAATTAAACTATAATATTGCAGGAACAATTTATTAAATAAATAATTTCAGTTTTTGGAATTACCAAAATTAGATCAATGTCTCTTGTAATTGTGTACATTAGTATTAAGTATAAGCTAAATTATTCAAATGGATATTGAAATTATTACGGAAACTAAAAATCCAGATAATATTTGTAAACAAATTTTTGACTGTAGCCTAATCAGGCAGGAACCCGGTGGCCGAGCTGGGGTGCGTTCGACTGGCGTACCGAAGGTCCTGGGTTCGAATCCTGGTGGAGGCTATGATTTTTCCCTGGACTCGAGGGTGTCCCTGAGTCCACACAACTCTGATGGGTACATGACATTTTAGTTGGGGGTAAAGTAAAGGAGGCTGGGCACTGTGCTGGCCACACATCGTCTAGTATGACGTGGCTGAAACTGGTGAAAGCTGCTTCATCGGCCCTATGATCAATTTGGTCCGACGGGTACTTTACTTTTTTTTTTTAGCCTAATCAGAACCATTTTAGATGTTAAATTGAGACTATATGTCGCTATGCTCAGATAAACATAAGGACATAAACACTTTCCTTATCCCTTATGCGAGAACAAATGCATATACTATACGTAATCTTTCAATCCGGACATGGAATGGGTTGCCTGAACAAACCAGGAAAACCAGTAAACTTAACATCATTTAAAACGCTAATAGAAATGCAGGAATAGACTCAAACAACGGATGTGCGTAGGACGCAATAATCTTCGTTATAGAAGGCGCGTCTTTAATGAATACGTACCGGAGCTAAAAACAAAGGCCGACTGAATATTTAATGAGTCACCGAAATGATGCTAGTTTAAATTTAATAGTAAATGAAATATGATACGTTTAAATTACAGTTTAAAGTATTCCGTGTGATAATATCTCGAAAACGCTACAATTAATTCCAGCAACGTTGAAGGATCGAAAAAGAAAAATGAGCAATAGTTGCCCTGGCAACCTATGACGACAGGAAACGGCCCAAAAGCTTTCCCCTCTTATTGACTTCCGTTTCGGTGATTGGAGGGGGGAAGGCCACGCAGTATCGGCATTCAAAGCGCAGAAAACCGATTATGTCAATAGTCGATATGGTCCATGTTGGCACGCACGAAATAACAAGTTTTAATTTTGCTGGCTCTTCTGGGTTTAAATATCATAAAAGATGAAGTGTTTGGCGCGACTGGATACATGAAATTGTTGGCAAAACAAAATTCTATTTTATCACCTTTTTATAAGTATGTGTGGAAAATGAACCAAGCATATCGTGTAGGCATTCTCTGTTGCCAATGGGTTAGACCATAACAACAAAATTGTTTATTCACGAAGGATAACATTCATTTATCAGTAACTTTCAAAGGATATAGAATCTAGATCTAACGTTTGTTATTATATAACATTGTTCAGTTTTGAGGAAATAATAATTGATGTGATAAACGGTCTTGCCAAGTGTGTAAAAATGAGCTTTTAATATTATTTACAGTTATTAGACAATAAGTTTCGCTGAGATAATTCTTGGAGCTTTATCGTTTGGTTACACATACACACACACACATAAATATATATATATATATATATATATATATATATATATATATATATATATATATATTAGGCCTAGGCCTATATATTACAGATTCGACGCTACTTAAATAAAGCGAATTATTGCGTCCTACGCTCATACGTGGTCCGAGCCTAGCCTAACATTTTTATTAGTGCTTTAAATAATGTTAAGTTACTGGTTTTTCTGGTTTGTTCAGGTAACCCATTCTATGCCCGGATGCCATTCGGAAAGAAAAGAATACTTATATCTATATGCATTTGTTCTCGCATAAGGGATAAGGAAAGTGATAAATTTCAGGCTTTTTATTGCTGTTCTGAATTTGTGACAGGTCTAACTTTAGTTTTACATAAAAATGTTTTGGAACATGCTGAGTCATTTCTTTTGACTTATCGCTGTAATAGCATAGGGTGTGTGTGTGGAGGCAAAAGCAGAGTTAGTGTCTCCAAACTTCACTTCACCCTTCTTCTGCCATTTGTTCTAAACCGAACAATGTTTTTTAAATAGTTTTTTTTTCTTTATTTGTACTTCATATATTTTTAAATTAAATATTTTATGAATCTAACGTATCACTATTGATATTTGAACACAATATACCTTTTTCAATAGTTCAGAATTAGTCTGCTTTGGCTCTTACCGTGCGCTACGCCCCCTCCCGCCCCGCCCCCCCCAACCCCTCGGCCATTCACACCTTACAATATTGCACCCCTACCTACTCTCTGTCTCTCTCTTTCTCTGCCCCCCCCTTACCTCCCCCCAATCTTGCACTTGTTGCCCCCTCCCCCCCAACCTTGACACCCAGGCAACGCCACTGTATAACTGCAGTAACTTTAGTATTTAAAAAATAATAAATTTTTTTCAGAGTAATTACACATTTTGCTGTTGATATAATGTTTGTTCTGACAATAAGAATTACAAACTTTAAAATATTTCATTAGTCTAATCATTACTATTCAACAACTACTGATAATTAGATGTAATATGTGTTTTAAATAGTTTAGGGTGAGATAGAGCGCGAGATCATTATTAGCCAGCTTTAACCCCCCCCCCCCCCCCTCCCTCCTAATCCAATATTCCCGAAAAGATCATCAGAACTTTATATAAATACAACAGTCACTCTTGTTAATTAAGTAAAACTATAGTTAAGCAATTTTTTTTAAAGGATACCCCCCCCCCCCCCACCACGTTTAATATTGTGACAAATATTATTTGTGAGCGTCCCCTAAATTTTACTAGTCAAAAAACAACAACTGGAATTTTACACTGAACTTTTCGCTTGTATCGCCGCGTCCTGTTTTGGGGGACTTTTAGATATTAGTATCAGATAACTTTAACCTCATTTCATTCTATGTGTCTATTCATAAGTTTACTTTTTCTTGTAGTATCCTAAAAAAATTTACATAGATCTTCGATTTTTCCACAAATCTATACTTTTTCTTTGAAAGAAATAATTGCGAAAGTAGGCCTGGCCTATATGGAATCTACTTCCCATCCAACTTTTGCAGAAAAGTTATATCGTCACTTTTAAAACATATTATTTCAATATTTACCTTCGTTAAACATTTTCTATAGACCCTTAAGGCTGGGGGCACGTTTTAAGCACTTTTTTTAAATTTACCGACCAAAACGTCTGAAACTTTAACCACATAACTAGTATGGAATATCATTCAGGGCAATCAATTTTAAATATTTTTTTTATGCATTGGTTGCCATGGCAACGGCCGCCATATTGGATTTTATAGGTGTTTTTAAAAATCGATCTCCTCTATAACCTTTGTACCTACAAATACAATATTTGATACATTTGGTAAAGATATGAATTTACAACAGAAAGCTCTACCCACTTTTTTTAAATTTAAGATATTTAATTTTTTTTAAATTTTTTCTTAAGGCGCTTTATAAATAGTTATTTTTTTCAAAAATGCTCAACGTTTGCACCTATAAAATTAAAATGAAACGAAAATTTAAAAATCTAAGTAAAACATTCTGTTGAAATAGGTGCTTAGATAAAAATTACAAAGTCTCAATACAATCGGTAAAGAAATGTGAGAGAAGTGGTAAAAATAATGTACAAAATAATTATTTTGAGTAAAACGCAAAAAGGTAAGAAGAGTTTGAAAAACACGAAATTTATCAAGTACTTAATATAACAATCAACATGAAATTTATTAACAATAGTATAAGGACTACTGAAACAAAATTTCATTTTGATTAGTTTGTAAACAAAATTTTTTTACGAAAAATACATACTAAACCTATAAAAACAATAAAATAATAAAACTCAGCCTTTTTTTCTATATTATAAAATGAACCAACTAATACTTAAATTTAGCTAGTTCAAGTTATTGTAATTAGTATCAACATAAAAATGGCAAAGTTTTAATAGAATATGCTAAGAAATGTCAAACTTGAAAGAAGAAGAAATAAAAATGAATATTTTTTGAAAAACGCAAAAAGTCAGAAAAACATGAAAATAACATTTTTTCTTATAAAAATTCGAAATAAATCGCTTGTTGTTTTCTTTCGACCAAATGTAGTTAATTATTGCGTAGGATAAAACTACGTATCTATTAGTATAAAGAACTATAAGCATGTTGCGTTTTTACTGTGAGTTTCGAGGTGTCAAACATGTGAAAATTTTACATTTTCTTCACTGCTTAGCTACATACACACCAGTTCAAAAAAATATTTAAAAAAAAACTATTGCGCTTTTTACTATAAGAGTGGAATTTTTGTATACAGAAATGGTTGAACTTATTTAATTAAGTAAAACCTAAAAATCAGTACCCGAGTTGAATGCCCCTAAAATGGGGTGCAGTACTTACTTTTATATCAAGTAGGTTAATACTACATTTATTTGCTTTGTTCTATGTTTCTAAAGTTTCGATAGGCTATATGATCATAATATTATTATGATGGCTATATCCTTTTTTAGCCTAGAGAATTATAAATTATAGCCTTCACGTGTTCTTGGTTGTTTGTTGGTCAATGTTAAATTCACTCTGAGCTTACATTTTTTTTGGTTGGCAGGGCAACATAAATATTATCATTACTATATATGAGACACATATTGAATAAGCTTATAACTTCGATTTCAAAATACGTTTTGGGAAACTTTACGTTACGTTACACTAAACGAATTACTTCAGTCACGCATACAAAATGAAACATCGGCTATAGCTAATGACATGGTCCATGATTACAAAGGTACGGAATGGGGCCCGATTTATTGCTGCTTCAGAGAGCCGTTTAGCATCGATCCATCTGCTTGATTTTGAGTGTGTGTTTGTGTGTGTATGCGTGTGTGTGTGTGTGTATTGGCGCATCTCATTACAGAGTAGCCGATCAACATCACCCTCAGAATTCGGTACCCATTATTGATTTATTGAAATGAAGTTGGTACCTTTTATTGATTTATTAAAATTGGCGTGCTTTCTTCCTCCATGTTTAATCTATTATTTATACACAAAAATATGAGTAGGTATTAGAACATATTATTTTTTATAAGCCTTCTATTTAAAAAAAGGATTGTTTCATGTGTAAGGAATGACAATTTTAATAAGATTTACACCAGTTTAAAAGTTAGTAGTTTAAATTAGGAATGTTAATATCGTTTGTTTTTTAAATCAAAACCGATTTTCGGTTCCAGAAATCCGATTTTTAACCGTTTCTTTGGTTATTATGAATATATAGTTGGAAAATAAAGCAATTGTTATAGCGAACTGACTGACCAAGCGAAAAGAAAAACCTCGCCTTCGCAGTTCAGAGAGCTATGTTAAATGTTAATTGGAATCACACACACATCCACACACACACAGATCCACACACACGTTCACACATACACTGTGTATTGCACAGTGGCGTAGCTAGGGTCATCTGCGCCCGGGGACATGACACAAAGTCTGCTATTACTATTATTTACTAATGTTAGAATATTCTAATTATGTTTTTGATTATGCCTTTATGGTACTGATGTACTTTGTGGCAAAATAAATATTGTTCATTGTTCATTGCACCGCTTCTTGGACCGACAGTCTGGGGCTCACTGAGCCCCTAAGAAAATTTTAAAATTGTACGGTTTATATGGTTCATTTTCGAAGCATCTGGTATTTTAATGAAATAGAATACAGACCAATATTTCTCTATACGATTGTAAACAATTTATTTCAAAAAAAAAACTCTACTAATTATACATGACTGGAATAGACATAGTCTACAACAAATTGATCCTCCTTGTTTGACTGTCGCAAACTTGTCAATCACGTTGTCAAAATTAATATTCTTAAAGTGTTTCTCTTTCGATGCTAAGGAGTGCAAGATCTCTCAGACGATCTTGTTCCATTGAAGCACGTAACTAAGACAAAATAAGCTTCAGTTTGCTGAAGGACAGCTCACAGCTTGCAATTGAAACAGCAATTGTTAGAAGTATTTGCAGTGAAATGCGCAGGTTCGGAAATACGTCATCTCCATATGAATCAATAAAACCAAGAAGATCCAAAGGAGTTTCCGGTAGAACTTCAGTCCGGGTACTGAGCAGCATTTTGCAGTCTCCTATTACTGTGCACAAATCGTGACCATTGACGTCAGTCATAGAAATTTCCTAAATCTAAGCAATTTTGACGAAGTGTATCGACATTTGTCTCAGCGAGAAGAGTTTTGACGTCTAGTAAAAATCCAAATTTTGTGTTTAGCTTTTTTAGACGTAAAAAACGTATTGCTATCTCCTGTTGGAGGCTATCAATTACGCTGTTCATAACACGTGCAATTTCTTCTTCTGCAGAAAGTTCTGCATCTCTTGCTAACTCTCCAGGCATCCTCCGACGTCGTCTAATCCTTCTGTCAACCTCGAGTCCCCAGTTGTGCATCGTGTTTCTCCATTGTCTACCGCAACCTGGCTCGAATTTCATGAATGTTGGCAAGTTCTTGCTCCAGCGATTCAAGATCAGATGCTGCTTCCTTGAAATTCATAGTAGGAACCTGCAACCGTTTAAGGACACGATCAATTTTCCCAAGTATGATGTTCAAGAAATGTAACAAAACTAGAAAGTTTAATATACCTGCCAGTAAAGTTTCTGCATCACTTCTGGTGTCATGCGTCATAATTGCATCGTCTGATAATTTTTCCAACAGCCCTACTAGTTCATCTAGTCCTTCATAAATAGCTTTAACAGCTTCTGATCGTGCACTCCAGCGTGTTTCAGACTCCATCTTCACTATGATTGCCACAACTCTTTTTAGTTGTTGAACGAGAGAAAAACAAATATATACTTTCAACTGTTCCAAAAAATGTGAAACAACCTGTTTAGCTGAGTGTACTCCTGCTAAGTTTAAGCTGTGGTTGTCACAGTTGACGAACAATGCGCTGTGATTTCTGGCACATATTCGCTGTTGAAGGTCGGATATATGCCCAGTCATTACAGCAGCATTGTCATAACATTGTGACCGACAGTAGGCTAGATGTATGTTATTAGATTCCAGTTTCTCTACAATAACACTCTTTCAAGGCTTGCCGCGTCTTTGGAATGTATCTTAACAAAACCTACAAAGGATTCTTTGATGGTTACTTTTTTAGTTTGAAAATCCACATCCACAAATATGATGACTTGAGAAAGCTGTTTCCGGTGTCCTAGATCAGGTGAGTCAAATAAGATACCGTAGTACTTGTCTTTTCTGATTTCTCAAACAATTGATTCCTTACAGTCGATGCAAGTATGTGGATAAATTCATTTTAGATTTCCGGTGATAAATAAGATACTGAACCTGGATTTTCTCAGGCAAATTGTAGGTGTTTTTCTAACAGTTAACAGTGGATCATACTGAGCAAAGAGTTTGATCACAGAGAAAAAGTTTCAATTTTTATCATCGTCATAATGCAGATGTTCCTAATGGCCACGCAGTGACAAATTTTGTGAAACTAGAAACTTAATACAGGTAAGTATTCTTTTCAAAATATCGCGCCAACGTTGTTTTTCCAATATAATTTGAGCTTGGACCTGGACATCAATTCCAGATTTATCAATTATCCTCCGCTCGGCTTCCTTCCATGTAGTAAAAGCTCTGCGGATGCCGAGACTGTTTTCATGAGACTGTAGGCCTAGTTTTTCTGGCTTTCTCCATTTGTTGAAACCATTGGTTAACTCAATTAAAGATCGTGAGTTTGAACTTGATGGTGTAAACAATAGACAGCAGAAACAGTAAGCAGCTTTATTAATAGGTGAATATAATAGCCACGAGCGATTTACTTCCATTAAATTTGCTAGTCGGCGTTTAAACCATGACGCAGTAGTCGAACGTTCACCTGCTACTGACGATAGACTGCCTCTATGCAGAAAGGGTATTGATCCGAATGTTATCAATTCATCACGAAGAGGCTGTGGTATTATCGATAGCTTTGTCGTTTGATCAAATTCTAAGTAACCAACATCATGAAATCTTAGATCAGCAGGAACAAGAACATCTTTAGCTTCTTCATCAAAAGAAAATTCTTCAATCTCATTGTCCTCGTCACTGTCAGAAAGCTCATCGTCTTGTTGAACCTGTTCAACAACAACGTTTCAGCATAAACAGTATCTTATCTTATAAATTACAGACGCTCCTTCTATAGAGAAGATTATTGCGTCCTACGCTCATCCGTGGTCCGAGTCTAGTCTTGCATTTTTATTAATCTTTTAAATGATGTTAAGTTACTGGTTTTCCTGGTTTGTTCAGACAACCCATTCCATGCCCGAATGTCACTCGGGAAGAAAGAGTACTTATATGCATTTGTTATCGCATAGGGGATAAGGAAAGTGTTTTTGTCTTTATGTTTATCTGAGCTTTGCAACAGGTTGTTATTGGGTTGTATTTCTAAATTAGAGTTTAATGCCAGTAGCATCTGTCTGAATTAGATCTTCTTGTATGTTGTAATCCTGGCGGTGTGGTTCAACCTTCTCGCTTTCGTGTTCTAAGACTGGCGGTTGATAACTGCCGTCATCTGATTCTGAAGATACGGAGTTTGCGGCTTCAGCATCTTCTGTCGTCTTGGCTCTTTTTGAAAACCTTGCCAGTACATGTAATTTATTATACTTTTTTTGATGCATTTTCTGCTCCACTTCGTTTTTTCACCGGCACAACTGAAAAGAAATCTGTATTGTTAAATTTTATAGACAAAAACAACATGGTATTACTACAAATACAACATGGTATTACTACAAAAACAACATGGTATTACTACAAAAACAACATGGTATTACTACAAAAACAACATGGTATTACTACAAAAACAACATGGTATTACTACAAAAACAACATGGTATTACTACAAAAACAACATGGTATTACTACAAAAACAACATGGTATTACTACAAAAACAACATGGTATTACTACAAAAACAACATGGTATTACTACAAAAACAACATGGTATTACTACAAAAACAACATGGTATTACTACAAAAACAACATGGTATTACTACAAAAACAACATGGTATTACTACAAAAACAACATGGCATTACTACAAAAACAACATGATATTACTACAAAAACAACATGGTATTACTACAAAAACAACATGGTATTACTACATAAACAACATGGTATTACTACAAAAACAACATGGTATTACTACATAAACAACATGGTATTACTACATAAACAACATGGTATTACTACAAAAACAACATGGTATTACTACATAAACAACATGGTATTACTACATAAACAACATGGTATTACTACAAAAACAACATGGTATTACTACATAAACAACATGGTATTACTACAAAAACAACATGGTATTACTACAAAAACAACATGGTATTACTACATAAACAACATGGTATTACTACATAAACAACATGGTATTACTACAAAAACAACATGGTATTACTACAAAAACAACATGGTATTACTACATAAACAACATGGTATTACTACAAAAACAACATGGTATTACTACAAAAACAACATGGTATTACTACATAAACAACATGGTATTACTACAAAAACAACATGGTATTACTACATAAACAACATGGTATTACTACAAAAACAACATGGTATTACTACAAAAACAACATGGTATTACTACATAAACAACATGGTATTACTACAAAAACAACATGGTATTACTACAAAAACAACATGGTATTACTACAAAAACAACATGGTATTACTACAAAAACAACATGGTATTACTACAAAAACAACATGGTATTACTACAAAAACAACATGGTATTACTACAAAAACAACATGGTATTACTACAAAAAAAACATGGTATTACTACAAAAACAACATGGTATTACTACATAAACAACATGGTATTACTACAAAAACAACATGGTATTACTACATAAACAACATGGTATTACTACATAAACAACATGGTATTACTACAAAAACAACATGGTATTACTACATAAACAACATGGTATTACTACATAAACAACATGGTATTACTACAAAAACAACATGGTATTACTACATAAACAACATGGTATTACTACAAAAACAACATGGTATTACTACAAAAACAACATGGTATTACTACATAAACAACATGGTATTACTACATAAACAACATGGTATTACTACAAAAACAACATGGTATTACTACAAAAACAACATGGTATTACTACATAAACAACATGGTATTACTACAAAAACAACATGGTATTACTACATAAACAACATGGTATTACTACAAAAACAACATGGTATTACTACAAAAACAACATGGTATTACTACATAAACAACATGGTATTACTACAAAAACAACATGGTATTACTACAAAAACAACATGGTATTACTACATAAACAACATGGTATTACTACAAAAACAACATGGTATTACTACAAAAACAACATGGTATTACTACAAAAACAACATGGTATTACTACAAAAACAACATGGTATTACTACAAAAACAACATGGTATTACTACAAAAACAACATGGTATTACTACAAAAACAACATGGTATTACTACATAAACAACATGGTATTACTACAAAAACAACATGGTATTACTACAAAAACAACATGGTATTACTACATAAACAACATGGTATTACTACATAAACAACATGGTATTACTACAAAAACAACATGGTATTACTACATAAACAACATGGTATTACTACAAAAACAACATGGTATTACTACATAAACAACATGGTATTACTACAAAAACAACATGGTATTACTACAAAACAACATGGTATTACTACATAAACAACATGGTATTACTACATAAACAACATGGTATTACTACAAAAACAACATGGTATTACTACATAAACAACATGGTATTACTACATAAACAACATGGTATTACTACAAAAACAACATGGTATTACTACATAAACAACATGGTATTACTACATAAACAACATGGTATTACTACAAAAACAACATGGTATTACTACAAAAACAACATGGTATTACTACATAAACAACATGGTATTACTACATAAACAACATGGTATTACTACAAAAACAACATGGTATTACTACAAAAACAACATGGTATTACTACATAAACAACATGGTATTACTACAAAAACAACATGGTATTACTACATAAACAACATGGTATTACTACAAAAACAACATGGTATTACTACAAAAACAACATGGTATTACTACATAAACAACATGGTATTACTACATAAACAACATGGTATTACTACATAAACAACATGGTATTACTACAAAAACAACATGGTATTACTACATAAACAACATGGTATTACTACAAAAACAACATGGTATTACTACAAAAACAACATGGTATTACTACATAAACAACATGGTATTACTACAAAAACAACATGGTATTACTACATAAACAACATGGTATTACTACAAAAACAACATGGTATTACTACAAAAACAACATGGTATTACTACATAAACAACATGGTATTACTACAAAAACAACATGGTATTACTACAAAAACAACATGGTATTACTACAAAAACAACATGGTATTACTACAAAAACAACATGGTATTACTACAAAAACAACATGGTATTACTACAAAAACAACATGGTATTACTACAAAAACAACATGGTATTACTACAAAAACAACATGGTATTACTACAAAAACAACATGGTATTACTACAAAAACAACATGGTATTACTACAAAAACAACATGGTATTACTACAAAAACAACATGGTATTACTACAAAAACAACATGGTATTACTACAAAAACAACATGGTATTACTACAAAAACAACATGGTATTACTACAAAAACAACATGGTATTTCTACATAATTAGTTATATTTATTTATTTATTTATTCTTTGGTCACACTTATGCGTAAGCCCAATTACAGTATGGCACAAATTTACAAAAGTTTACAAAATTATTAGATACAACGGTAATCTTTAATTGCATAATTAACAATGAACATAATTGTGAAGATAATTATTGACAATTTTTTATAGACATTATGAAAACAGTTAAATATATCAGGCGAGCTTTCAATTTTCTTTAGTGCATTTAAGTTTAAAGATATCCTATTTACAGGTGAATTGTACGCCGAGTTCGTTTTCTTAAAAGATAAGGATAGAAAATCACTCTCTCTAATAAAGTAGGATGGAACTCTTATATTGAATTGTTTTAATTGATCAGAGCAATCGATTTTGTTATTAAATAATTTCCAGGCCAAATTTATGTCCAAATTATATACAATTACAAATTGTACAATAGCCCCTATTAGCGAAATGGCATATATTTGACATATAGTTATATTACTCAAGTTTAAAAATGAAACCTGTATAATTGTTAAAATCAGATGCCACTTTCAGTAAATGAAGAATAATATTTGAACCCGAACTGATCTTTGCTTAAAATAAAACGCCATCAGCAATCCTACATTGTAGATGTGTCATTTGTTTATGAGTAGAATGGCGCCCTTTTACTCAATGGGGGCGCCAAAATCATACTTGCCAACTGGTTTGTAATGAAGATATTTGTGGAGCTCCGAAATTCAATCTTGCAAACGTATTTGGGATACATTAGTTAACATCAAAATAAAATTGAATAATTAGTTTTAATACTCATTGTAGCGCCCCCTAAAGTGGCCTCCTGGGACATATGTATCCCCCTACCCCTCCCTAGCTACGCTACTGGTATTGAAAGCGATATTCGGAATTTGATTTTAAAAAAATATAGGCCTAGACTATGAGTCACCTATGACAAATTAGACATCTAGATCTAGTGTTTTAAAGGCATTTAATGTTTAGGAATTAGTTTGTGAAAATCAAACATGGTTTTAAAATATTTCTTCAAGAACACAAAAAAATATTTTGTAAAATCGTTTTTCGTTTAATTTCTCTAGTCTAAATGCTAAAAAAAAAAAAAGACAAATCTTATCATATGTGTTGAATAACTATGTTTACATTAAAGGAAATGATTGAATTCTTGTTTTGAAGTTGAACAATTTAGCATAGACTACTTGCAGTAACAATGTTCATTATATTTTTTAGTAAGTCTTTGAACTGACTCAAGCAATAGAAATCAAGCATCCCAAGTCATCATGACAATGAGTGCAACAAGCTACAGTGCTTTATTTTTACTGTTCAGCTACCGGACAGTAAACACATTTTTTGGAATCGATTTAACTTAATTTTTCAAAGAGGCAACTAGATCTATAAGTTTAGTATAAGTAGGCTCATTATAGGTCTATTAAAGCAATTTGTAAAGACAATTACGGTATTTCAATTAGTTCGGTAATCAGCTTTAAACAATTCGAAATTATCCATAAGGAACTACACAGGATAGCTTGGAATTATACAGTTTAAAGAGTGGGATTCATTCTCATGTTTTGACTTGACACAGTTGTATTTTACTACTGAACCATAACCCGATGCAAGGGTAGTCCACTATGAGCTTACCTGGACCTAAGAAACCTAACGACAGCAAACAGCAGCAACAGCTGAAAGATGTCGTGGCGGACAGCAGAGCCAAGACGCCGCTGTTTACTATCGAAGAAACGGCCCAGTCCGACAACCATTCTGACGGTCAGCCCGACGGACAGGTACCCAAGGATAAAAGTGCGTCGGAGGTGGCCCAGAAGGAGCAGCCCGCGAGAATTGCTAGTGGCTCTTCCAGTGGCATCGGCAGTAAGAGCTCAGATCTTTCAGGTAAATGGAATGATTGTTGATAGTTAAGCTGAGTTAAAGGTGTGTCAATAATAGAATACATGTGTGTATGGATGTATGAATGAATTAAGCTCTGAGATGTTAAATGCATTATGAATAATATATATAATATACAAGCTAAATTACCCGGCGTTGCCCGGGGGTAAATCTACAGCCCTGTAAAAGCTACATATATTTATAATTTATAGCCTAGTTTATAATAATAATAATGGTGCTTGTATAGCTTGTATATCCCGTTGATAACAATTCTATGCGCTGATGAAAGTTACAGAATGCAGACAACGCACAATTGACGAAAATGTAAATATGTATACGCACTGCTAACGAAATAGGTGAGTCTTCAGCCGGCTCCTGAAGGTGTCGAAGCTAGGTCTCTGGCGAAGCTGTAGTGGGAGGTGATTTCAAGCGGACGGTCCCGCGTAGGAGAAAGCACGTTGGAACAAATAGTTATAGCCCCCCTCTCTGCTACGTTAGGGTACATACATCTTAAATTTAAGATCCATTCTAGGATAAGGACATATATATGGTACATAGCGTTCAACACACCATGCATTTGTCACTGGTTTCCTCTTACACGACTGTGCTCCAACTTTGTCCGTTTTGTTACCATAATAGATATAGGTCATTAAAAAACATTATAAAAACCTATGCAATCTTTTTTGGTCTCTATCATTGTATTGGTGCGAGGTGAAGGTTGATAGCTGTTTTACTGCCCTTCCCCCCTCAAAAAAATATTTTTTCGTTCGAAAGGGTTACATATTTTTTGGGCGTTAAACAATATCACAGAATCTTTAATAGATCTCCTACATCCTAGCCTATATTATATCCCGTAGTCTGTTGGACCGTTGCGGGCACCACAGAAGACTTGTACACCAGTTTCTTCCATTCCTCGCGTCTCTCAGCCCTTCTCATTGCGTCATGTTAGACCGTACGTGTACAACAAACATAGAAAAAAAAAATGGCGACATTGAAATGTCTGACCGTGGACACCTGTACACTACATAAAAAACACACATAGAACTATGCCAATAACTACACATTTTCCTAAGTATATTATACAAAGCTTACACCTGTGCGCCAGTATTAAGCTTAGTGTGAATGCGAGGATGCTCATGTTTTGTGCTTGAGATATTTTAAAATATAACACTTTATTGGGTGTGTAAGCTTATTTATTAATTTTTCCCACTCGCCACTCTTCTCGTTTAAAGATACATCGTCTGAAGGCTCGGGGGCTGCCAAAAACACCGGATTAGCAGAACTGAGTCTGCTGGCGTTGTGCAAGAAAGGAGATTGGTTATCTGTGGAGAGAAAATTGAAATCTGCGCCTTCGAAATCACTGAGTAAACAGATTGTAGAAAAAGATGTAGTAAGTTGATTCTCAGTGTCACATACTTGGTATTTTTTACAGGCCTAAAGTGTATTGTTTTATAAATAGACTGCTTTATTCAAAATGACAACGTCACTCTCTCTTCAATACTTTTAAAAGGACTTCTTTGTGGTTTTACATTCATTGGAGGCCAAAGGAAGTTAATTGTTGATTCTCATAGGATTTTTAAAAGGATGTATATATTTGAAAAATAATCATAAATTACTATTGTTTCATTTATTTATCTATGTATCTATATTTGTATCTATTTGTCTATCTATCCGTCCATCCATCCACATAGCTATCTAACTGCACCTGACCTCTCACACAATAACTTCTCCACAATTTCTATGAGTTGTGTAAGCTATAAAACAAAACAAGAATTCACATGTTTTGTGACCGGGAGCGAAAAGTGATAGCGTGTTGAAATCAGTAGTGTGTAACGGGCAGTCGGTGACCGGTGTGTGGCGAGAGGCCAATGTTTTGGATATCTTGAAAAAAAGTGATTTGTGATATGGCCCTATATATTATATAGCCTACTTATATTGATTCCAATGTAATATTATGGACTATCTCATGAACTGTTTAATAATAATAATAATATTTGTGTAGAATAAAGTGATTCCTTTGATGTAAAAGAGATTTGGTATTATTACTATCTTAGTCGTCTTTGAGTATTAGAAATGTTTGTTATTGTACTGTTTCGTACTACACAGAAAGTATGAAAGTAGAATGCCTACAACTAAAACGCTACTCTAGTATCAAGATATAGATGTAAAATCATTACATTCGTGTCAAGTCATAAAAAGTTAAATTTGTATTGTTACATTATTGGTGTCAGAAGTGGTAGTGTTACAACACTCATCAATATTATATTCAACTATATATATTAGTTTAGCACCCATCCATCTTTTCACCCATGTGCCCCACCCACATTCATCCATCTATCTATTTATCTATCTATCTGTCTAAATACTAATATTCGCCCATATAGCAAAATATTTCATTATTATCAGCAACATGAACGTGTATAAGACGCCATAAAAGATTTAAAAATGCAAAAAAAAATAATGGAAAAAATGTAAATTATAATCTAGAAAGAAAGTTGTTAGATAATTTATCTGCCCATATTGAATGGTTAGCTCACAAATATAAATTTAAGAAAAAAAGTGTTTGATACATTTGTGCAGAAATAAAATAACATAATATTTATTGTTTGGACAGGTCACTGGATTATCACCTCTTATCTTGGCAGTTCAGGAAAACAGATTGAATATCGTGGAAGGTCTTGTGGACAAAGGCGCAGATGCCAATGAACCAATAGCGGTGAACATATAAACACTCTTCTATTTCATTTAGGCCTATTGATTTCAAAAATAGAACACAACCGAACGTTTTTTTTTATTGTTGTTATTGTTTGTTGTTGTTTTTTAATTTACAACCCTATTTCAATAAAGGATTTGCTATGTGCACAGTGCACAGGTAAGTGTAAATGGTAAACGAGGTCTGGGAAGAATCAATCATAGGTCAGCTTGGGAAGCTGTTTTAAAGGAAAAAGAAAAAATTATTTATTTTACATCGTACAATAACAGCATAAAATATAAAAAAAAACGGTGAGTGTAAACGTGTAAACAAACAATGAAGAAATAAAAGCGGACAAAGCAGTAGCGTAGCCATTTTGGAAGAAAAAGGGGCTTTTCGGGAAAAAAAATTTCAATTGATAATTTTAACAAGCCACGAAGCACAATGTATGCTGTTTCTAATTTTTTTCTTTAAATTGAATTTCAACAATTTAATTTATTACAATCATTTTGAATCATTCAGCGTGCCAACAGCGTGAAAGTCAAACTGATCAACTATATTATTTTTATAAGACAATTTATTTAGTGCCGTAGCAAGACCAAGACCAAAAGAAACGGAGCTTAATAGAGAAAATCATTAAAGCGTTTTATATTTAATAAAAAAATTAACCTGTTTGTTATTATCAGCTTTAAAAAAAAATCCATTCGTAGCTAATACATAATTTCATTACTCAACTTACACATTAATAGTTATCAACATTTGAATTTAGCTGTCAAGAAATTATTCTAGTAATAGGGCGTTTGCAATCCCGTGACAAAAAGCACGTGATTTGTGTTTACTTTGAGTAATGGTGTACAATTAACAATGGCCGCTGTATTAATAAAGTTTCATATAGGCTCGAGCTTTTTTTAAATGATGTGTTGTGTTTTAAGTCTTATTAAGATTTAAGCTGTATTATGTATGTTAAATAAAAATAGGCTATTTATTATTATCATAGACATAGATCATAGACGATGTGAGCCTAATAGTTACTTGACTAGATAGCCTATTCACCAACAATATCACTTGACATCGTAGCCTAGCCTACGAAACATTAAAAGTGTAGGCCTATAAAGTTAAATTGAAAGTGTAAATAGGTATAGCCGGCCCTAGCCTAATCACATTAATCAATTAATCTACAGTACTACTATTTACCTCCTTATTTTTGAGTAGGATAGCCAATATTCAGATGTGAATTTTGCATGATAAAGAAGTACTTCACTTTCACCACGTTACATTTGTACCTCAATTGGGTTCTTTATTTACACAAATACGTCACTAAATTTACACAAAAAAACTTAAGCTCCGCCTACTGAGAACGCTCTATAGATATTATAGTTATAGATAAAGTCTTTAAAGACCAAGTGAACAGCTTTTTCTCGAAGGGACGAGATTTGTAAGAGTCTCATACGGAAGTGACGTGTTAGAAGGACAATAAATAAACAAGACACAACCCACAAAATATATATTTAACCATTTTGTTAAAAAATAAGACCGGGAAAAGATTCAAAACACGTGAAAATATTCATTTTTCCTTGTCGGAATTCCTTCTCTGACGTCACTACCCATTGTTGCCATATCAAATGGCAACGAGATTAGGATTTTTCCTACGCACATTTAAGTGCTAATATTGAACTAATTACTTGAAAGTTATGTTTAATATTTTGCATAAATGATTTTATTAGCATTTGGGTACTGAATACACTATTTACTATCAAAATAAACGTTTATCTCGATTTTGATAAAAAGCTGTTCACTTGGTCTTAATGTTTGATCTCAGAATAACTGAGATTTACTATTTTAACCCAGAGCAAAGACTTTTACAATGATTACAATTGAAAGGAAGAGATACGTAATAATCATACAAACTGGGTAGTTATTTTAATGTTTAAAAATGTACATGTACATTCTTTAGTCATAAAATATTTATATAATTTTCAACTATCATGTGTCATTTGATTATTTTAGAGTTATAAATCGTAAGACATTAATTTATTTAAAAGGAAGCAACCCTAACCCTAATGATGAGAGCTTTGCATACAAACATTCCTGAAGAAAAACAGTCGACGTCTAGTGTGATTCACATGTAGTTCGCCATGCAGCAGCCACTAATTATGCTGACATACGTTGTTTTCACTTGCATTAAACAGTATTCTTGGAGGACTTTTGCGTGCCACTGAAAATCGTTCTTTGTGCCAAGTCTGGCACGCGTGCCTTAGGTTGCCGATCACTGCTATAGAGCGTTGATTCTATAAATACTTTTCGATACTAGATGTTCATCCCGAAAATGAGCAGTAGATGCAATCAATTTTGCAGAATTCCCATCACTATTAGCTGCTAGAAAAAGAATCGTGAATGGTTAAATAAAACTGCACTATTATACAGTGTGTGTATCCTGAGGCACAGGGTTTTCTAATAAAAATTGATACGTACGAATTCTTCGTTATTCTATTAATCTGGAAACATTGCTAAATGTGGGGCCTTTTTCATACAATTTCGCTCCCCCTAGCGTCAAAACCTGGCTACGCCACTGGGACAAAGCAGGCAACACGATTAAGAGAGAGAGAGAGGGGGAGAGAGAATGGGAAGAGGAGGGAAAGAGAGAAGGGTGGGAGAAGGAGAGAGAGAAAGGGAGAAAAAAGAGGGGGAGAGAGGAAGAGAGAGGAGGAGATGGAGAGAGAAAGAGAGAGAAAGAGGGGAGAGAACAAGAGGGACGGAGAGAAAAAGGGGGGAGAGTCAGAGAGAAAGAGAGAGAGAGAGGGTGGGAGATAAGGTGAGAAGGGAAAAAGAGAGGGGGGGGAGATTTCTGCAATTCAATGTTTAAGATAAATGTTAGGGTATAGTGATCAACAAATATTGATGAAGGCTTAAACCCCACGGCGTCTTTTTTCTTTGAGCTTTATTGCATTCAATGTTGCTTTTTGTGTGTCTATTCTTAGTTCATGATTACATCAAAGTTAAATAAAAACACATTTTTTTTTTGTTAAAAAAAAATAATAATTCTACTTAGCAGAGTTCATAAGCGGCTCGCTTAAGCCTCTATAAATTTGACGTGATTAAATCCCCGAAACTCGGTTCCATGCTCGGGAAATATCACATTTCACATACACAAACATTATTTTATCCAAGAACTTCAACTCGTGAACTCCCTGCCACTTCAAATGGAAATATTACACAATTTTGCATTCAACCTTTTTTAATGCACATTAAATATCAAGGGCTTTTAATTAAATATATGAGACCCCATTGGAGCTACTGGGAGCTCATATTTCAACATGTCATCGCCATAGTGAAGATAACGATATAGACCTAGATCTAAATTTTTCTTCCGGGCTGGAGTGTCTCTACTGAATCCATTCAGCTCTCATGGGTACCCTGATAAAGTTGAACAAAGTAAAAGGAAAGCTGGGCGTTGTGCTGGTCACACAAACCTCTAGTATGACTTGGCCATGGAAACGTGTGAACGTTGCTTCACTGGCACTATAGATCAAATTATTCTGACGGAAGAAACTTTACTCAAAGCCCAGGTCACACTTGAAATTAAAAAAAAACAACGGCTCTTTCTTTTTTTAAACATTGTCTTGTATAATTCTTCCTATACGCGACCTTTATTTACTGTAGCAAATAAACAAAAGTTGAAAAAAATAATATGAACTTTACATAATGCTTAAAGCATCTCTATGCCATTGACACCTGGAGAAAATTTTCGACAAAAATCTGTCCGAGAAGAATCGGCGAAATCCCAAACCGGCGAAAAAAGAGGTGTCACTGTGTGAGTGTAGGCCTACTTTGTCGTAGAGCAGGGGTCTCAAACACGCGGCCCACCAAGTGGATTTTTTGTGCCCCGCCAGTAAGCGTGAAACTCAGACAGCTAGTAAGCTTACTGATACACATCAAATTGTATTGTTAATTTTATATACCTAACATACTTAATAATAATAATAATGACGATAGTTCACTTTTATATAATTCTTCGTGTCTAAATTGTAAATCGGCATATTATTATTATTAGTGATCTGTAGTAAAATGAGTTAAGATGTATGAAGTAATTTTTTTATTTACTAGGGTCGGGTTGTTGCGGGGGGGGGGGGGTACGGCCCTTGACACCTCTATTAAGTTATAAAATCGTACATGCCTCCTTCTGAGTTTGAGACCCCCATTTCGTTGGGTGCTGAATCTAATTCAACCACAATATTCTCGTCTGTACAGGATGGAAGAACCCCTTTACACTTCGCAGCTGCCAGTTCTAGAGATGATACGGTCAGAACATTACTGGCCAAGAATGCCAATCCACTATTGACCGGAGGTGTAAGTCATTGATTTCAAAGAATTTTTTGTTGTTGTTTATATCGTTTCATAATACACACTACTGGGCACCGTGGCGCTGGTCTGGTGTACCGAAGGTCGACGGGTTCGAATCCTGGTGAAGGTTAGGATTTGTTCCTGAGTCTGGACTGGAGGATGCACATTTGTTGGGGATCAGTAAGGCGATCTGGGCATTGTGCACACATCCTGTTGTGTACGCGTCGCCACGAAAACTTGTGAACGCTGTTTCACTTGCCCTTTTACATTATCATATCTTATACTATATATTACAGAAGTTCCTTCTATAAAGAAGATTATTGCATTCTACGTTTATCCGTAGTCTGAATTAGGCATTTCTATTAGTTTTTTAAATGATGTTAAGTTACTTAACAGTTTTCCTTGTTAAAAGGGATACTTATTTAAACACTGTTGTAATCTGTGTAATATAAACACTGGTGTCTTCACACTCAATATTTCGTAGCGTTATTATCAAAATTATTTCAATTCAATATATAAATCTATATTTCATTATAAACGTTGGTCCATGAACCTCATCATCAATTTTTTTTAAATGTTAAATACCCATCCCCACCCCCTTTTTCAACCGTGTAAAACGTTAAAATACCCCCCCCCCATACATTTTTTTTTACAACCCTATAAAATGCTTTAAGAATGTGATTTTAAAAATTATTTTTTTTTACTTGTTCATTCAAGTTTATATTGCGTTTAGTTTATGTAAATGACTAGCAGATAGAGTCGTTTTATTGAATACATATGGCCTACATGTCTAAATTCTTTTACATAAACATACCACTGTTAAGAAGTCGGTATAATTTCAACCACCTTTCCTATTTGTCAAACTTTTTCAAATCCTTCCCTCCATAATACCATGGATTAGTCCAGGGGTCGGCAACCGACGGCTAAAGTGCCACACTTAGAACGTAGAGCTATTTCCAATGGCACGCGGAAGACCCCACAAAAATAAAGCAAATTCAATACTCCCTCTATAAGACATTGAGTGCTAGAGCAGGATAACTTTTAAGCTGATGGCGCGCTGATAGAATTAAAAATCCTTCTTCTTTGGCACACTATTATCAAAAGGTTGTCGACCCCTGGATTAGTCCATATGTAGCCTAAGTCTTAAAGAAATGTTGTTCTAATTTTTAACAAAGTAATAAATTCTAGCTCATAAAATTTTCTTCATAAGTTAATATTGTAGATTTACAAAAAATGTTTATCTAAATGATGCGCACGTTCAACATAAATATCTCTTAAACTTTTTTCATAAATTTTTGAAATAAGCGTATGATTCGCTACTTTAATGAGTGTTTTTTTTTACAGCCACTCAACAATTACCCATTGCATCTTGCATGTGCCAGGAACTCTGGCGCACTCTCGATCACAAAACTTTTACTATCCGCAATGGGAAAAGATGCCAGGACGGTGAAAGACAAGGTGACCAAATACTATTATTAGTATTATTTGTAAAAAAAATATATTTTGGCTCATAAAATGGTTCACTTTTTTTCTTATATGCCTATATATTAACTTCCTACATTGCTATTCAAAAATGTGGTTTGATTGAGGGAGATCATATTTATTGCCCGTGGCGGGATCTATCACTGTGTTCAGAAGCAGCAATGTCCAAGTCAAATGTACACAAAGTGATTTGTTGCATGTTACTGATGATGTGTGGTATGTTGCAGGATGGTGTGATCCCTTTACTGATGGCTGTGGAAGCAAGCAACATTCTGGTCATAAAAGAATTGTTGGCACAGAACAGCCAGGCTCAGATCACATGCCGAAGAAATGTAAGTATTTTGTCAACAAAAAAAAATGTATTTGTGAATTAGATTAAAGAATTAGAAAATTGAAGAATCGATTATTTTATCTTATTCTTTAATCCAAATTTTTAAAAAAATCTAATTTGGTGATTAAAAGAATTAGATTTGTGATTATATTAAAGAATTAGTTCTTTTATCTAATTCGTTTATTAATTCTTATTAATCTGATTCAGTGGGGAAAAAAGAATAAGAAATGTGAATACGTTTAAATATATAGATTAAATAATGGGATTTATTAATAAGGGTAAAGAATTAAAGTATAACTTCTGAAATGAAGAGACAGCGAAAGATAAACCGGGGAACAAAATTAGAAGAAAAGTTCAAAAGCTAGTTCAGATTATCAGATGGAATGGGTTGTCTGAGCAAACAAGAAAATCCAATAACTTCACTGTCACCTATCACCGTGGTTGTGTCCTTGTGTTTGTCGCTAGTCACTAGTCGCGGTCTAGTGTCGCCTTCTACAACTAATGATGGACAGGCCAGACCAGTCTTTTACACTGTCCTTTCTTCTTCTCCTCTCTATGCCTCTTTTTCTTCCTCCTGTACTGTAATCTTCAGGATATTCTTGGCAATGCCTTCAGATCTTGCCACATGTCCATACTATCTAATTTTCCAGCTATTGATGGCGGTGAACAGGTCTTCATATGGGCCGATGGCGTTTGAGATTTGTTTGCGGAAAGTTTCGTTTGTAATTTTCTCCCTATACGAGATGTTAAGGATCTTGCGGAAGCATCTTATTTCTATGGCACTGGTACTTCTCTTGAGATCTGCTTTGGGCATCCAGGTTTCACATCCATGCATGAAAACTAAAGCCACCATAGACGAATATTCGAACTAAGTGAGACTTTCTTGCTTTGCCAGATGCTCTTTAGCTTTCTTTGGGCCGCGGTTGTCTGGGCTATTCGAGCAAGAATGTCTGGTTTTGAGCCTTCGTCTAATACTATGGCCCAAGGATATTTAAAGAAGGAGACCTCTTCTAGCTTTCGTCAGTTCACTTTTATTTCGGATACGAGTCCTTTGTTTGCCATGATCTTTGTATTTTCGGCATTGATTTCCACCCCATACGCCGCCGATGTTTTCTCCGGTTTGGAGAGCAAAGAGCAGGTTGGTGATTGTTCTTCCGCCGACTCTAATTGTTCTGACATGGGCTTCCAGCACACCTGTCTTATTCCTGTTTAAAAAAGAAAAGGGTGGGCAAGAGTAAGGGCCTGACTCCAGTGGTAGTTTTAAACCAGTCCCCTACTTTACTGTTGAAAAGTACAGTCCTAGTTGCTTTGTTGTAATGGCTCTTGATGATTTCTATAAGGTTTAAGCTGATATTAAATCTGTGCATCATTGCTGCCCAGAGCGCCGCGTGCTACACCTTGTCAAACGCATTTTAAACGAAGAAATTCATTTTCACATTCTAACACACGTAGATTGGAGATTTTTGTTCTGTTGTGCTTCTTCCTACAATGAAGCCCGCCTGCTCTTACTCGATGATGATTTAGTCTGCTTGTGGTATTAGCCTCTTTAAAATGATCATTATCTTCTTTTCTTATACATTACATTTCATAAAGAAGATTATTGCGTACTACGTGGTTTGAGTCTAGTCCTGCATTTCTATTAGTGTTTTAAATGATGTCAAGTTGCTGATTTTCCTGCCATTCCATGCCTTGTGCCACTCAGGAAGAAAGAGTAGGCTACTCATATGCATTTTGTTCTCGGATAAGGGATAAGAAAAATGTTTATGTCCCTTTGTTTATCTGAGCATTGTGACATATTGTAGGACTCTATTGGGGTGACTAATCAGACTGATTGTTCAATAGTTCTGATAATTTAAAAGTTGTAAGCTACCTTTCTTTGGGAGTGTGATCACCAGTCACTGTGTACACAGGGTTGGCCACTCTCCTTGTGGCAGATATAAGTTACTTATTAGTTCGTATGTTAATTACAGCGTCGCCACCGTCTTGTATCTGTTCGCCTGGGCTGCCATCTACTCCAACTGATTTTTCCTTTTTCATTTTCCAAGCTGCTATCTCTACCTCCTCGTGGAGAATCGGATAGTTGTCGATGCTGGTGGATGATGGGCAATTAAGTACTGATGGGTCCTATTTTGTGGCCTCGTTGTGGAGTTCAGAGCAGTATTCCGTCAATCAGATGAGGATTGCATGTTCTTCTGTACGAGAGTTTCCTGACTTTTTTTTTGCATAATGGTGACTCGCCCTTGTATGGTGGATGTCAAGCCCTCAACAATCGTGGGCCTATATGTCCACTTTGATCTGTTGCAGATTTTCGTCAATGTCTGTGCATTGTGTTCCATCCAGTCTTCTTTTTTTTTTCGCGTCTTTTGTTTTCTTATTGACGGCTCTGTATTTGATTGCTCTGTCTGCAATGGTCTTTTCGCTCTTTAAGAATGCTTCTTTCATCATATACAGGCCTAAAATATCAGTGAAGATCCAACATCAACTTGGCATCATTTAAAACACTAATCAAAATACACAGCTAGACTTAAACCACAGATAAAACGTAGATAATCCTATGCATTGAAGGAGTCTCTGTAACCACGTCTGCAACACATAAGATAAGACAGACCAATAAAACAATATAATTCGCGCCAAAGGAACATTTTGTGATGAAGGCATACATCCAGTGAGTCTTCTATATAGACCACAGAATAGGTATATTTATTCTGTGATATAGACAGACCCGCTTCTACCGGCCATCAAGCCACGCACCTGTGCCCCCACTGTGGCCTCATCAGCCATCTCCGAACCCATAAGAAATCATGACTCAGACTTAAGATGGTCCTCATCGAAAACGATGGACACGCATCATCATATTATGATCCTATGCTATATAAAGCACTAATGGCAACACTTATTAAAATGCAAGATTTAATTTTGGCCTAGTAGACTAAACCACGAAACCACGAACACGTTTTTTTAAAAGCAGTCTTGAATTGTCTAGTGTGTTTTATGCCTTCCATATGTCTAAACCTTCAGTCTTTTTCTGTTACAGGACACTGGTGACACGGCCTTACATTTGGCGTGTCGAAAACGAGATTTGGAAGCTGTCAAATTATTGGTGGATTCTGGGATACATTTAGATTCGAAAAATGTAACGATAGCCTGTTGTCTTTAAGTATTGTTATGTTTATGATTTTTATTTAGAAGCTAGAGTCTAAAAGCTGTCTATCCTAGAGATTTATGTATTACGCTCAGCGCAGTCCTATATTATATAGGCCTTTATGGTTACAATTAGGAGGTTAAGCCCTCTCGTGTAAATGTGAAAATTTGACTTCGTTTTTTTAAATCTCAGAAAGAGGGTCAGACGGCAGTTCATATTGCATCATGGGAAGGAGACGAGAATGTACTCAGATATCTATACTCTGTAGGAGCAAACTTCACTGTACAAGACAAGGTGAGCTGCAATAAGTAATGTAACCTCATAATACTCATATAGAGTCTGTGTTAGAAAAATAGAGTAGTAAAGGCCTACGTTTTTGGCACAGACAACGTAGGCCGTAAACTAAAATAGTATACTAATATGACGGGTCACACACACACGTATAGGCCTCTATTGAATAATGTTAATAAACCATACAACAGTTACCAGCAGTTTGGGTTTACTTTATTGGTAAACTTTTGTCAAAGCTCCTCCTTCTTTTCAGTGGGCTGTTTTGGTCAAGAGCAATTCTCCAACATTTAATTTTTATAAACTTAGATCAATGTCTATTCAACACTTAAAATAACCTTAGGGCCAACCCTTAGCTTACATCAAGATGAGGCGTTTTCTCTTTGAATTCATACAAATTCGCCATTGCCATTTTCTACTAATTATATAAGTATAATATAAGCTTATTGCTAAAAATAAACAATATAGACAACATGTGCCTTTTCTCACAGCTGGAACGTATGCCCCTCCATATAGCTGCAGAGCGAGGCCACACAGACCTAGTGGAGTTTTTAATATCACACTGCAAGGCCACACTGACCGACAGGACACAAGATGGCAGCACGCTCATACATATCGCATCAAAATTCGGACATCCTGAGACTGCCCTGGCCTTTCTCAAAAAGGGAGTTCCGTTGCTTATGCCAAACAAAGTATGCCCAACACTCCTAATTTTAATCTTAGCAATGACTTTTATTAAATGTGGACCTTATTAATTATGTCTGTATATATCCATTTAGATCAATAACCCAAGGTAGGCTATATATATAGTAATATAGTGTACCGAATCAAATGACTCTAATGATTAAAATAATACTTTACTATAAACTTCTGATACTGTAATTTAAAACAATATGTATTGCCTAGGATGGTGCAATTTGCTTGCATGTTGCTGCCATGATGGGTCACACAGCGGTGGTCAGAGCTTTGATAGCCAAAGGAGCTGCAGTCAACGCCACAACAAAGGTCATTTCTCAACATTTTTTTTCAAAGTACAGGCTCTGAAGTCATCACAAATTAAAGTGGACTCTAATTATATATTTTCTTTCATTATTTTCAATTATCATTATACCTTTATGAACTATTCTAATCAATTAGGTCTATTTATTCAAGGTTCATTTTGTATTTGAATGCTTAGGATGGTCAAACAGCTTTACATCTGGCAGTTAAATTCAGAAAGCCGCAGGTTGTTCAGGCATTGATAGGAAGTGGGGCTCTGGTTGAGACAAAAGGAGGGGAGGTAAACCAGCTTTAAATCTTTTAGCAAGTTAAAGAAGTTGTGTTCCTTTATTTTATGTTCACAGTTTTACAGTATAAATTATTTCTTTGTCCGTTTTATTTTTGTTATATTTTTTTTATCACAAAATTATTATTAATTTTTTTTTAGCACATGGAAACCCCACTACACATTGCTGCAAGAACTGAAGGGGGAGAGAAATGTGCTGAAATGTTGTTTAAAAGTGGTGCAGACGTCAATTCAACGAGAGAAGTAAATGTTTCTATGTACCAAAGTTCATAAAATATACACAAACATAAGTATAGTGGCCCACTATATGTACACATACAACAAATTCTAATACATGTTTTAATCAGACTTGTATTTAAACTGTGAGCTCTTTTAGAACTCTGTTTATTACTCTATGAAATATTGTTGCATTAATTTTAACAATGTCCATTTCTAGAATGGAGAAACAGCTCTTCATGTGTCAGCAAGATATGGTGGCTTGAGTGTTCTAAAGTCTTTACTTAGAGAAGGAGCTAATCCAATGCACCAGTCAAAAGTAATTGTATATAATAATTACTTTTTTAAAACAAAAGCTGTAGAATCAAAATGTGTTATTCTTAAAAGCTGTTAGTCAGAAGTATGTTGGTTTGTGGGCTATTTATATAGGGATAGGGTAGATTACTTTTTTCTAAATGTATCAATATATAGATAACAACACTGTGCCTGACAATTCATAATTTGATATAATAAATACAAATATAGAATAATTGTAATTACTTTCCATTTGAGACCAACTCCTATACAACTCTGGAGCAGGAATAACATTGGACCTACCAACATATTATTTAGATGCAACTAAAAAAAAATTAAACCTAGGCTGCCTTAAATATAACTAAGAATAAAAACATTAGTTAATACAAATTTATCCCAACCAACAAAACAGGATAAATTATGAAAAAAGGGGAGAAAACTAGATTTTTTTTAAAAATAATGTGGTCTTTGCCATAATGTGAATTCAAATGATTGATCAATTTTCATCTTATATTTTAACTGGTTAGGAAATGTTTTGTAAACTAGAATTTGTGTTCTAGGAGATATGTTCTAATTTTACTGACTTGATTATTGATGCCATATTTCACTTTGCAACATATATAACTCATGTTTTTGCTTAAGTAAGCAGAAATTGAGATAAAAAACAATAGCTTTTTTTTACTTACTATTTAAACAATAAACAAAATTGATTTTAAATTTTAATCACAGAGAAAATCTTTAATCCAAAAATAGCCTCAGAAAAACCCACTTAGTTAGTTTTATCTAAAAGTAAGAAAGAGGACATGAATGGATAAAGTATTCGCTGAAATAAAATGTGAAGCAAAATAAAATATTTACAAAACTTTCAGGCTGGAGAGACTGCACTTCACATAGCTACTCGTCACTGTCATTTAGATATTGTTAAAGAACTGCAGGAGTTTGTTTGTCAGAAGAGATCTCTTCATGATGCCATTACATTAGCCAACCAACAAAATGCTGTAAGTCAAAAATGGTTTTCACTCTAAAAACTTTCCCAAGAAAAACATTGTCTGTGACAAGTATTAAGACTTTAATAATCAATTAGTATATTCAACAAACACACTTAGTAATGAGTTAGTAATTTTACACTTTTCCATGGCATAAGACTAGTTTTGCATTTCCATAAGAGTTTTAAATGTTGAAGTGTTGGTTTTCCTGATTTGTCCAAGCTACCCATCACATGCCTGAATGCCACTCAGGAAGAAATTGATGTTGTATGTATTTTCCCTAGCATATGGAATAAAAAAACTGATTTTATCTTTTTCTTACTGTTATATTAATAGATAATTGACAGAGACATGATTGGTTGGGCCTGTTAACAAAACAAAGTCATATTTAATCATAACAATAAATAGTTATACAAGAAATAAATAACCAAAGATTAATAAATTGATATAGCAATATATATTTCCATATTAAGTTGCACTGCTTAAAATGGACAAATGTCAAAGTTTCATGTTGTTACTGAATGTGTCTACTGTAAGAAATTTGTTATTTCCCCGTTTGGATTGTTTTATTTTTAAAGGAAGGTGAAGCACCCATTCACTGTGCAGCAGAAATAAAAAAAAGCCAAGCACACACTGAGTTTGAAGACACAGACCTTGTGAGACTTATACTCAGTTACAATGCTAATGTCTCCTACACAACTAAATTGGTAAGTAATGTCTCATTCTCAAGAATATTGTTAAACAATTTCATTTCTTGTAGGCAACTAAATAATTAAATATTTTCATGTTCTAAGTATATAGGTAAGTGAAAATAGATTGGCCAAATTGAAACAAAATATGAAAAACACAGTAAATTAGATAAGAGAAAGAAATGATTTATATTCTTAGGCCTTAAGTGGTTATAATTCATCACGTTAAATCCATGTAATATAATTCAAATAATAGGCTATAACTAAAACATTTATTCTTTGTCTTTAATCTCCAGACCCAAGAGAGTTGCCTCCATTACTGTGCTAGATCAGGAAATGCTGACATCATGTTGGAAATAGTCAAACATTTGGGACAACATATTCAAAGCATTGTGAACAAACAATCAAGGGTAGATAATCTGTTCAAAATTTTTTTTTACTGTTATTTTTGCCTCATTACAATTTTTGAAAAAAAAAATTAGTTTTGTGTTTTAACCACTACATTAATTTTGATCCAATAAGCTATGATCAAAATAAATTGATATATACTAAGAGAAAACATATGTTTTATTATCTGGAACTTGTTTTGTGGTGAAATTATTATGTTTTCAGAATGGCCAATCACCATTACTTGTTGCAAGTGAGCAAGGACACTTGGATATTGTCAAAATACTTCTAAAAAATCAGGCCAGAGTAGACATTTTTGATGAGGTAAAACTAGTTTTATAACTGTTTACCATTTTTTTCAGAGCTAACAATTTTTATAATAAAATTTGTAAAAAAAAAACAAATATAAATTGTAAAAGATCAACTATATTGCACAAAAGTGATTATGTGTATTATTTTAATACATCTCATTGGACAGAGATGTAGAAATATTCTATATCTTTTGAATGATATTTCAATATCAGCAAATTTAATTTTTTCAACTTTGTAAACTTACCCACAGCATGGCAAAACTGCTCTTCATTTAGCAGCTGAGAATGGCCATGAGCATGTGGCTGATATGCTTCTGTACCAAAAAGCCTTTGTGAACGCCAAGTCTAAACACGGACTTACACCTCTTCATCTGGCTGCATCCAATGGGAATGTTGCTTTGGTCAGGCTTTTAATAGAGAAGCATGGGGCCACCATTGACGCTTTAACCCTGGTCAGTATTAGATGTTGATCATAATAACTATTTCTAAAATAAAAAAGTGTTAAACCTTTTTTTTTCAATTCATAAATAATAAATAAGGTTGCCTACTTATTTCTTTCTTTAATTCTTTGTTCCCAAAAAGTATTTTATTTTAAAAATCAAGTAATCAAAATAATAAGATCAAGAAATGCTAAATAAGTTATACATTAAAATGGATAAAACAATCTAGTTAATTTTAGCCTTTTAGTTTTACAACAAAGTAAGAGTATTTCTGTGAAAAAATATTCATGTGTATTTCATAAAAATCTTCAGTTAACCTACTTTCTAGGCTTACCATTGAAATATGCTAATTTTTACTTCAGGCCAAGAAAACCGCCCTCCACATGGCAGCTCAAAATGGTCAGAAAGAAGTGTGTGCAGCTCTTATTAAAATGAAAGCAGACACCAATGCTACTGATGTTGTAAGTCTTTAATGATTCAAACTGCATACTATTTTTTTATTAATCATGCCAACCTTTCTTTTTTGTATTTGTTTATTTATCATCTTCATTCTAATGTCAGTCTCATTCTAACCGCATTTGTTCTAAATCTTTGTTCTTATCTAGCATGGGCAAACTCCACTTCACCTGGCAGCTGAGAACAACCATTCAGATGTAGTGAAACTGTTTCTGAAACATCGACCTGAGCTTGTTACAATGGCCAATATAGTAAGCATGAGTAAACTGAGCTTTAAAAAATTACTAGACTTTTTCCTTTTTGAAAAACTAATATTTAATTAATTATTTTTTTTTAAACAAAGCAAAGTCCAAATTATCATCAATTATAAATATGGTGAATAGAATTCTAGGTTAATAATACTTAACAAGTTGTCTGAGAGCTAACATGATCAAGTGAACAATCAGATGATGTGAAGGCTTGACACAAATATTATGGATGGATAAAACTACTAAATCAAAGCAGCCAGCTTAAATGAAGCTGTTAATGGATACTCAGGAAATTTGAAACAGAGGCCAAAATGTGTGAATATCTGCCAAAATGCTATGGTAGACTGTTTAAAGAAATATTACTACACCAATAAAAAAAACTTGTACAACTTCTGCTCCCTATGCACTCTAGTGCTAAAAACTTTACTTTAGTCAACACATGAGCCCATAATTTTGATAAAATATAGGATTCCTTTTAACAGACTAATTAACTTTTGTTCTATAAATGTATTTCAGGATGTGGTGAGTTTAATTTTTCTGTTTTAAAACTTAGAAAGTTTTTAAGCCACAAATTTGTAGCTCCAAATAGATTTAGTTAAACCACGTTTTTTTGTTAATTCTTAATGTTCCTAAAGTCAAAGATTTTTGTTTAAGACTTTTTGTTTACCTATTCAAGAAAAACAGTATTATGTAAAATATCTACACAAATTTCATTTTGCCTTCAAAAATAAATCAATTTTGTTCTCTTCTGATATAAATACCCTGATCATTCTTTTTATTCAACTATAAAAGATTAGATTCTAAAAAGAAAGGAAAACACAGGAATTATTTTAGCTTATATTTCCATGTTATTAACATTAAGTGCATAAAAAAGAATTTTTTTATTCTACATTAGATAAGCTGCTTTCAGTTTTTTAGCTAGAATTTAGATTTAAAAAAAAATTCTTTATCATTGTTTTATGTTTATTTCATTAATTAGTCTAGAGGTTTTTGTCAATCTACCAGTAAGTCTTTAAAGGTGGGTAGATATAGAACTACAGATCTCTAATGCAAACAACATATCAACATGTAAATAAATCATACCTATAACGACTTCTACTTAATTATATTTTTTTGATGTGACCATATGTAAATAAAAGAATATAACAGAAATTGACAAAAAAAAGTCTAAGAATATAAAAAAGGCTTAGTATAATGAAATTCCTTGTTATATAGGCCTACATCAACTTTTCTTACCTTCCTACTTATGTTTTTGTTTTGTTAATAGTACAAAATGTATTTTTTTTAAATGGAGTAAGACTAAAACATTTATAATAAGAATATTTTCCAGTACATTAAGAAGAAAAACCTTTTGATGCCAATCTTAATTTTTGACAATATATAATTAAAAAAAAGTATTATAATTTAAGGTAAATAAAACATGGAACATTTTTCTAAGAGCATTATTCTTAAATATTCAGAATGGGATGACATGTGCACATATAGCTGCAGCCAAAGGCAGTGCTGCTGTGATAAAAGAACTGATGAGATTTAATAAAACAATCATTACTACAGCTAGAAATAAGGTAAGAACAGGAACATATAGGACATCAATTAATTCCTTTTTGGAACCACAGAATTAATTTTGGGATAAGCCCAATCCAGATTGTTTACTTTTATAATCCAATCAATGATTGTTTACTTTCAATGTAACTTGCCTACCTACAAACAGCACATTCATTGTTTGTGAGACATGTTTTCTACTAATTGCAGACCAATGATTCAACAGCACTTCATTTAGCAGCTGAGGGAGGTCATGCTCAAGTTGTCAAAATTTTATTAGAGGCTGGAGCTTCAGCTTTAGATGAGAATGCAGTATGTTTGACTATCATTAGTTAGTTAAATAGTGTTATATTATTATCTTTATAGTTAGTTTAATGGTATCATAATAATCATATCTTTAGTTAGTTAAATAGTGTCAACACATTCTTTTGGATATAATATAAAGAACTCATCTTGATTTACTGTCAACTTTTTCCACAAATAAATTAACAAATTTAAATCAACAATAACATTCCAATTTATTTGTTTTAGGACGGGATGACTGCTTTACATTTGGCAGCTAAACATGGACACATAGAGACTATGAATGAACTAAAACAATACATTCCACTTAGAACTGCTAGTGAAAAGGTGAGACTATTTTTTTATTTCTACTAAAAGGCACTTTTGTTTAAATTAGCAGTTTACTAGTTACTAGTATGATAAATAGCAGCACCATGTGAAATTTACTTATTACTTTACAAATATTTTTAACTTATTAACTTATTATCATTTTGTTCCTTGTCAGCTTCTTCAGTTCTTCCTCTTTTCTGTATTTTTGGCTTCTTTGATAACATTTTGCTGAAGTGTATGTTTTGTCCCAGTGGAGTTGCAATCTATAAAAAAAGTAAAGTATCCTATCGGACCAAATTGATCCATAGGGCCAGTGAAGCAGCGTTTACCAGTTTCTGTGGCCACGGCATACTAGGTGATTGTGTGGCCAGCACCATGCACAGCCGCCTTTACTTTACCCCAACTAAGGTCAGGTACCCATCAGAGCTGGGTGGACTCAGGGATACCCTACAGACCCGGGAAGGAAAAAATACTAGCCTTCGAACCCACGACCTTCGGTACGCCAGTCGAACGCGCTGCCGCACGGCCACCATGCCCCACGTTGCAATCTATAGTTGTCTTAAAAAATATTTTAGTGTAGGCTATATTGATTCATCAAATTCTTCCAAGTCTGCAGTTGTATCTACTTGTACAACAACTATCAGAGCCACAACTTGTTGAGTAGGTGATAATACCTCAACTAGCTTAGTTGCCATCTGAATCACAACTTGTTGAGTAAGTGATAATACCCTAACTAGCTTAGTTGCCATCTGAATCACAACTGACTTGTCTTTGTTTCTTTATTGATAGGAAGCCTTTTCATTCCATAGTGTCAAATCATTCAGTATATCACACGCACCTTACTACAATCTATATGCTAACATATTAACTAATCTTTTACCATATGCTATAGTGTGAATGCTTCCTTGAGCAACCTTTAGATATGGAGCCCATAATCCTAGCTTTAGGTTTTCTAACAAAATGTTTACATTTCACAGACAGGTCTAACAGCTCTACATGTTGCAGCCCATTTCGGTAAAGCTGATTTTGTGAGAGAAATGCTGATTAATGTCTCAGCATGCGTCAAATGTGAGGCTCCAGTTTCTCTGGCATTTGGAATTCAGTGGTCATCTGAGGTACATATAGTAGTTCCATAAAATTGGTCAGCAAGAAGAAATACCTCAATAATATTTGACTTATAAAATAAAAATCTTATAATTTCATAGGCAGGGATGACTCCGCTTCACTTCGCTGCTCAGTCTGGCCATGAGGGACTTGTGAGAATTTTACTGAATTGTCCAGGAGTCCAAACAGATTCAGCTTCAAGCGTTACAGTCAGTAACATTTTAAGTTCTGTTTTTAAATTTGTTTCACCCTAATGTTTTAAAAATTGATATAAAATATAGACATTTTTTTTTAACTTCGGGTATTGAATCTTAACTATGCATAGCTGCTTCTGAAGCCAATTTTTTTTTAAAGAAGATATATATAATACTTAAACATGATAAAATCAAACATTTCAATTACTGCAATTTCTAGTGAATAGTTTTATTACTGAAATGTCTGGTGAAATAGTTTAATCACTGCAATTTCTGGTGCAATAGTTAAATTACTGCAATATCTGGTGAAATAAGTGGGCAAAAGTAAAAGATTTTAAAGAAAGAGTATTATATTATTTGAATGGATTCATTTATTTTAATGAGACTGCATTCCATTATTTAGGGCTCTATCCCTCTGCATTTAGCTGCTGGCAACGGTCACACATCTGTGGTCAGTCTTTTGTTGAGTAAGTCCACTTATCAAATACACACCAAAGACAAGAGAGGCAGAACAGCATTGTTACGAGCAGCAGCTAATGGACATTTAGAGATGTGTGCTCTTCTGATTGGTCAAGGTGCTGATATAAACACTTCAGATAAAGTAAGAAACTTAATTTAAATAAATCTTTTCTCTAAATGCAGGATTTCTATAAATAGTATGTATATATATATATACACAGGCTAAATAGGCCTACTGTTGACCTAGTATCTGACTCTTTTTTTTTTAAAATCGTTTTATAATATTATAATATTAATGTAGCCTAAATTGGAACATAATAAAAATAGTGTACATACACTTTAGGAAAATGTGTGTTTCATATTATGATTTATTGTGTGCTGCCCTCTAGATGATAACAACTGCTGCTATTGTTTGCACAGCTTTATCTCCCTTTAACATCAAAACCTCATTAGAGTTTTGAAATTCCAAGGATTGTTAAGCTATAGATATTATTTACATTCGTAATTATTTACTTGCATGAACTGTGACAGTTTTGGATCTTGATCTCCACAGTTATTTATTTAACACATCCAAAGTCTTATTTGAAATTATTATGGCTTTGCTTTAGGGCTACTTTTTATATGAATACATTTGGAATAGTTTCTACTTATAAGAGAATATAGACATACCTTAATTAAAGTCTCTCCTTCTCTTTGTTCAGCAATAGTCATTTATTTAAGGAAACTTTTTTAAAATTACAGAAAATTAAGTTTTAATGTTTGATTCAAAAGAATTACTTCCATTACCATACATAATGAGAGGAGTTTAAGGACTTTAATTGTTTTGAGAAATTGTGTGTAGTGATAATATTTGTTGTCTTAATCATTTGTTTTGACTTATAGAACATGAATAATAGAAAACCAGCTACTATCTTTATTTACTTTTTCTTATATCATTAAATTTAATGACATTAAAGCAACAGGTAATTAAAATAATGTGTATGTTGTTGTATTAATTAAAAGTCTTTGCTTTTTTTTGTGCTCAGAATGGATTCACAGCTCTTCATTTTGCAAGCAGTGCTGGATATCTAAGTGTAGTCAAGCTGTTAGTGGAGTCAGGAGCATCCCCAAACATTGAGACTAAAGATGGCAAGGTACCCATCACCTTTGCCACCTCAGCAAGCCATATTGATGTTTTGAGCTTTCTGATGAAACGTGATCACAACACAAGGCTGCTTATGGAGGACAGAAAGGTGCGCAATTTACAGACACAAATTTACAGGGACACCAATTTACAGAGACACAGATTTATAGACACACAATTTACTCACAAAACAAAAACAATTTTAATATTGTAACATAAAATTTAAAAAAAGAAAGAAAATTTAAAGATAAGTAAGAAAATGCATAGAAATTATGGAAGATAACAAAAGCTGGATTTTATATTTGCATGTAGAATAAATGCACATTACATATGAAAGACTGCAAAATGTGATTTTTTTCAAACAGTTCACATTTTTTGTTTAACATGAGCCAATGATACAATTTCTTAATAGTTTTTTTTGTCTTTTCAGTTTGTTTTTGATTTGATGATTTGTGGAAGAATGAACAATAACAAATGTTTGGAAGAATTTATTCTCCTGTCCCCTGCACCTGTAGACACAGCGGCAAAGTTGGCTAGAAGCTTTCAGTTACAGGTATTCATTCTATATAACAATTAAATTATGATCATAGAACAAATCAAAATTTTAATTACGTAGTAAAGCTATTTTAACCCTTCCCGTACCGACCTACTTCTATCTATTCTGCCTTCAGTTCCGCTATATATGCGCCCGGGACTGTAGTAAGGGTTAAGGCAATTTCTGTAAGACTGTTTTAAACTATCATTTTAAAATTTCACTCACAAGAATTTTATCAATAGTGTGTTTGGCAAACAATTTTTTTAATGTTATCAATTTTTTTTTATTACATAGAAATAATTTTGTATAGTATGTTGACATATATTGTTTTTTTTTATGTACATCGAGCACATACGCCTGAGAGGAGAGAAAATTGAACACCTTCCACCTCAGGTGTCTGAGGCGCATTTTAGATATAAGATGGCAAGACAGGGTTACAAATGCAGAGGTCCTACAAAGAGCAGGTTGTTAAGACATCCGCATTATTCTCAGCAACAGAACAGACGTCTCAGCTGGCTAGGTCATATACGCCGAATGCCACAGCGTCGACTTCCACAGGACAGCCTTTACGGAACGCTAGCTTTGGGACAGAGACTTGCTGGACGTCCAAAACTGAGATTTGCGGATGTCTGTAAAAGAGATATAAAGCACCTCCAAATTGACCCAAACAATTGGGAGATCATAGCGCAGGATAGGCCCACCTGGAGGGGAGGAATCAAAGAAGGTTCCAGGCTTGCGGGAGAGGAGCGCGCCAGGAACAAGACAGTTGAGAAAAATGTGGTCATCTCCACTACATTCATCTGCAGCCAGTGTGACCATGCCTGTACATACAGGATTGGCCTCTTTAGCCACATGAGGGCCTGCAAGGGAAATGGATCGTCTCTCAAGACGTAAAATGCAGACGACGATTTTTTTTTTTATAAGCCACATATCAAGTTAATAGAGCCTAGTTATAAATCACTTAGTTTTTCTGTTTCGCAGGCAATAAAAGAAAAAGAAAGATCCAGGGATCTTGTATCCGCAAGTACTTATTGTGAAGCTATGGCAGTTGAGCTGACCGCCATTGCTTCAAATGTCAGCAGTGCCAGAAAATTGCTTAAAGCTTTAGACCATCATGGAATACCCTTTTTAGATGTGCTTATTGATATGGAACAGAAAGAGGTTAGGACAAACTTATGCTTCTCTTTTGAAATTAATGATCTCCATGTATGGATCTGAAGATATTATTATATCCTATAAGAGAATTTATGAACCATAAAGATTATTTGCTTTCTTTTACTTTTCACCGACAATTCAGCTTGAATCAACAAGTCTTGATCTTTTTAGCATTAGGCCTACCCTTATTGAAATAGTTACGTAAAAGGAAGAATCTAAAGCTGAGCAATTATATTAAATAAAATCTAATTATCAAATAGATACCAAATAGCAATTTGAGTAATAAAGATAATTGGAAACTGTATTTTTGTAATTAACAGGTTGTTGCCCACCCAGCTGTTCAAAAATATCTGTCCGATGTTTGGATGGGGGAGTTGCGATGGGCCAACTGGAAAATTGTTATGTTGTTTTTTACATTGCTCTTTATTCCCCCTGTTTGGATTCTGTTTTCTCTGCCCTCCAGACATAGATTTAATAAGGTGAGTACAATCACAGGATAAAGTTTTTTGAAATTACCCAACAAGCTCATTATGCATCAACTCAATTAACTGATAAATAATTCAGATTAAAAAAATACAAAATCAAGCCTTGAGAAATCATAATTATGAGATGAAACAAATATACTGAATTTTGTAAAGAATAATGCTGACCGTGTGATGCTTATATTGCCTAGTATTATCACAAACACTCAAACATGTTAGTCATCTATCTAAATTTATTCTTTAGTTAAAAGCCACAAATCTGGGTTATCTCCCTTGACCAATAAACCACTGAGTCTGAGACTATTATTTGTTCTTTCCTTTCCTGCTAATTCATTTACAGATGATCACATATATGTATAATATAACGTTCTTATTCTAATAATAATATATATTAGCCTAATTACAATATCATATCCTAAAGCACAATTCTGACAGGTAAACTAGAAGAAAGGTTTTTAAAATTTTTTTTACTGCTTACGTTTAGTTATATACATACCAGTATATAAAAATTGTAAATAATATTCAGTGTTGTCTTTCTATCATTCACAGGTGCCTATCATAAAGTTTATGACCTACCTGGTTTCACATTTCTATCTGATGATTTTGTTCAGCCTGGTCATCGTTGCTCCACTAGTGCCTATTTATCAGTCCACGTCTTTGATCCCCAACTGGTGTGAGTGGCTCTTACTGGCATGGTTGTCAGGGCTACTGGTCTCTGAGCTGACCAATCCTGGTGACCGACAGGGTTTGGGATGGATACGAACTGTAAATCTAGGAATCTGTGCAGTAAGTTAAACTTTCTCTCTCAATAAATATGTACATTATAATATAAAAAAATTAAATAGGGACCTCTCTGTTCAAGTTCATTAATTAAAATTGTATGATGCCATGCAAAACATGAGCATGTCTTAGAATATTTAAAATCCATACAAATCACAAACACTTAAAGAAAAAAATTTAAAAACTGGGTAACAAAAGCTTTTAAAAACATTAAAAAAATGTAATCATCATGTTGTATTAAAATATAACCTGGAAACATTCAATAGTATAGTTTTAAAAGGGGGCACTGTGACCATGTGGCAGCGCGTTTGGTTGGCGCACCAAAGGTCCTGGGTTTGAATCCTGGTGCAGGCTAGGAATTTTTTTCCCGGGTCTAAAGGGTGTCCCTGAGTCTACTCAGCTCTGATGGGTACCTGACCTTATTTGGGGTCAAGTAAAGGCAGCTGTACATAGTGCTGGTAACACAATCACCTACTGACCTAGTGTGCCGTGGCCACAGAAACTGGTGAACATTGCTTCAACTGCCCTGTGGATCAATTTGGTCCAATGGGTACTTTATTATTACTTTACTTATAGTTTTAAAAATATCTATCACAATGATTTTAAAAAAAAGAAAATATATAAGTTTTTGTATAGAATATAATTTTTTATTACATTTTAATACAATATGATGCATTTCCCTTTAAACATCTTTAATATTTAAGTATTTTATCTTTATTACTATTATTTTTTTTGTAGGCCCTATTTATATTTCAATTGATAATTGATTTAACTAACTGGACTTAAATATTTGTCAATATCAAGACAATTAGATTATTTAATAACAATTTCACCTTCAAACATTCAATTTCTAGATTGCCATCTTCTGTCATCTTCTTGGAGCTGCATTTGATGATGATGAACGTATGGAAATGCTCTACATCAGAAACCAGTTCATGGCCTGGGCTTTACTCCTGACCTTTGTCCAGCTCTTAGAATTTCTTAGTTTTCATCATTTATTTGGACCTTGGGCCATCATCATTAGGGATCTTATAAAAGATCTCGTTCGGTTTCTAGTCATCCTTCTCATTTTTATGATCGGCTTTACACTTCACTTGACTGCCCTCTACCAGCCAGTGTACAGTCCTACAGAGAGTGAAGAGGTATTGAAAGAATAGTAGGCCCACTTCTAAACTTTAGTGTTAAGTTAACTTTACCTTCTGCCAGAATAGTAGGTTAACTTCCGAACTTAGGTGTCAAATTAACTCTCCCTCCACCAGAATGTCTTTACTCCCTAAAAAGAATTGTAATAATTAATACATTAAAGAAAACTAGACACTTTCCTGTTCCCTCCAATATGTGGAGTGAAGTAAAAGTGGAGTTAAATTATCCACCATTCCTTGTAGGAGTTACATTACCCACCACTCCTTGTAGGAAAACCACTGTATCAAATCAGGCTTTAAAGTTGTTCAATGTCGTGGATTTTGTTCAACTTTTGGATCAAACTACAATTGTGGACAAGAACATACTCAGCCTGCATGGAAAATTGTGCTCTACCAATGACCCTCATTTTCAATAACTTAATCTTTCCGTGACTATTTAGTTAAAGATTAATTATTGCTAAGATCTATAGAACCTTTATTGTTGCCTAGACAAAAAAAATTCTGACTTTAAAGTTTTCAATCATTGATTTTTTTCTTTATTTGTATGAGGTTATACAATCAGAGATTTTGTCTTTGTTGTGTTGAGATTTAAAAGCTTGATTACTTACTAATAACTTTTAGATTGACCAAAAGTTTCTCATTCAATTTAGGCTTGTCTAATTCAATGTTTTGTTGTGAATTTCAGGTTGGAACTGCTTTTGTTTCTCCTCCATCACTCACTCCCATTGATACGTTTGAATTTTTATTCTTTGCTCTGTTTGGGTTAACTGATCCGAATAGTTTCCCACCGCTGGACAGAAGTCCCATGTGGACAACAGGTTGGCCTCTTTTTATAAGCTATACAATTTTAATTAGGCATGCAATTTAACATATATATATATTTATGCATAAAACTTTTAGCTACCGGTAAATGAATATAATTACTTGTTTTTTTTTAATTAGCCAATTTCCCTTAACCCTTCCCGTACCGACCTACTTCTATCTATGCTGCCTTCAGTTCCGCTATATACGCGCCCGGGACTGTAAGGGTTAAAAGTATAGATAAATACTCAATAGAGTACCATACTGTTAACATAATGGGGAAGTTTAAAATATTTTTACATAAAAGAAAGCTATACATTTAACAAAGAAATATTCAAGTGAAATCATTTTGTTCATAAACTAGCAATAGCATTTTCTTCTTTGCATTTCAGTTCTATTGAAAATTGTTTTCGGTACATTTATGATGATCACATTCATAGTACTGATCAACCTTTTAATTGCCATGATGTCCGACACTTACCAGCGCATTCAGCAACAGTCTGATGTGGAGTGGAAGTTTGGTCGAGCCAAGCTGATCAGAAACATGAGCAAGACTTCAGCTACGCCGGCGCCTCTAAATCTCTTCACTAAGCCAATATTTTATCTAAAACTGGCTATCAAACTAAAATGTTTGTTGAATGTTAACATTTTACTAGAAGTGTGTTTATGTGATTTAAATAACAGTTCCACTGTTACATTAAAAGGAGAGCTCATATTAAATTTATTTTCTTCTCAAATCATTTAAATATAACTGGATGTCCTTATTTCAGGTAAGTTTTGGAGTCCTTTGGCATCAACCTATCTCAATGAGGAAGACCACGACACCATGTCAGATTCACGTTCAATGGACAATTTAGGTGGATCCAGCTATAAATTGTGGAAACGTAAAAGCACGGTGGAGCCAATGGGTAATTTATCTTATATGTTTATATATTTCTATTACTCCTAAATACACTTATAAGATATCAAGTGCTGTAAACTTATACTTTTGAAATTGAAAAGAAAATGGGCTGATGTAGAGAACACTGTTGTGAAAAAACATATTCTGAATTTTAATGTTGGTTAAGCTGGCATACCAGAGGTCCTGGGTTTGAATTCTGGTGGTGGCTAGTATTTGGTCTGGAGGGTGTTCCTGAGTATACCCAGCTCTTATGGGTACCTGACTTTAGTGAGGGTAAAGTAAAGGTGGCTGGGCACTGTGCTGGTCACACAATCCCCAAGTACAGAAACGGGTGAACGCTGCTTCACTGGCCCCTATGGGTCAATTTGGTCCAATGAGTACTTTTATGTTAAGCTGGGATTTGATTTTCTTTCAAGTGAAGCATGTTTCTCAGCCTATCAAGATTAGTTGTATCAGGAAAAATATAAAGAAGTTTTCTAGGCTTTGTGAAAGCCATATAATCTCCTTGTACCGGTATATAACAACCTGTTTCAATGCCCAGATAAACATAAAGACAAAAACTCTTTCCTTATCCCTTGTGCGAGAACAAATGCATATAAGTACTCTTTCTTCTCGAGTGGCATATGAACCTGGAATGGGTTTCCTGAACAAACCAGGAAAACCTGTAACTTAACATAATTTAAAACAGTAATAAAAATGCAAAATTCCGACCACGGATAAGCATAGGATGCAATAAACTTTTTTATATAAGATATATAATGTAATATATAAGATACGATATCTGGGATAGAGAACTGTACTTAAACTACCACTACGCTGCTTTATGTCAACTTTTTCATAACAAATAACTTTCTCTTTAAAGACTTGCATGTTAATCTGTTTGTTTTTTTTAAGAACATCCCATACAGCACGCCCAGAACATTGAGGATGTTGTTGACTGGAAGCTGGTCACCCATCGCTACTTGGTGATGCAAGGAGCTGTTGATCCTGAAAGCGAGGTTTCCAAAGGTTTCAGAACATTTGGAATGGATGCACTGGAAGAGCAAATGACTCAAAATGATTCTTTCAACAATAACAGCAATGACAGAAATATGATTTAATCTTGGAATATTTGTGTGATAATTGAACAGACTTAAAAGTCAATTTAATAAGTATCAATGACACTAAAATCTGCATAACTTGAAATGTTGTTGAAAACTTTAAAGTTCCATACAATATCATACATCATGTTTAATTTGGATTTCATGAAAGCAGCTTTAACAACTTATGAATTTTTATTTAGCAAAAAGTTTAAATATAAAATAGACTATATATTTAAGTAAAAACATAAAAACAAAGTTTTAAGTTTTCTTGCAGTGAATTATGGCTTGTGTACATTTAAATATTTAGTTCTTTATATTTCTAAATAATTTGACCTTCCAATTTATTGTGGCTATGACAAGATTTGCTTTTGATGTAAATAGAAACATTTGTTTATTGTTGTGTATATATATTTGAATCAAGCAATAAAACTTAAAATGGCCTCTTTCACAAAACGACTAAAGAAAATAAACAATTATTATGTTTAGTCTTTTTTTTTGCCTTCTATTTATTCCCATATATTGTGTATTGTATGTGATTTTAAAATATTGTCAAAAACTTTTTTTTTATTTAGTTTTTTTCTTTCACTTTATATAGGCCTCAATTAACACACACACAAGGAATTCTTCTTAGGCACGTGAGAAAATTCCTTAAAGTTACTAATGGTTTTGAAACTTCGAACATATTTTTACAAAACACTGATTAAAAAAACAAAAACACAAAGAAATTTTTCAAAGATATAGATCAATTTACAGTTTATTAAATTCAAAAAATAATCATAAAGAAATGTTGAAAAAAATTTTGTAGAAGCTATTTCAAGATCAAACATTTTGCAGTGTTAAGACCAAAAGTTATTACAGCAGTTTCTTTTTACAGCTTATACATTGTCGTGCTTCATTAGCCCTATATGGATAAAAAATTCTTCAAAGAGTTGTAAGTTACTTTATATACAATGTTACTATTAAAAGGAATGCTTTGATCAAATATTCACTTAACACCTTTAAGAAAAACAACATGCACATCTCAGCACAGTGTGAATTACATTCTGTTTGATGTAACACTTAAAGTGAAAGCAAGCAATAATTATTAAATTAAAAATGCCTTGTGTACACCGATTCGGGGGCACGGTCGCCGAGCGGCAGCCCATTAGACTGGTGAACCGAAGGTACTAGGTTGGAATTCTGGTGAAGACTAGGATTTTTACCCGGGTCTTGAGGGTGTCCCTGAGTCTACTCAGCTCTGGTGAGTACCTGACCTTAGTTGAGGTAGAGCAAAGGCGGATGTGCATTGTGCTGGCCACACAATCCCCTAGTAACGCTACTTCACCAGCCTTAAGATCAATTTTGTCCAATAGGTACTATGTTAATGTTGACAGGCAGTAGATGAAAAAACCCAACCATGATCAGATAAAAAAAACTTATTACAGTAAAGTGTAGAAATAATAAGCAGTCACTAGCTGCTTATTTAATGCAAGATTAAGAACAACTTGTAAGAAAAAAAACTCAACTAAACATAGATACTACTTATTTCTTTAAAGATAAAATTGGCAAATGTTTAAATTACTAGACAAAATACAATATATAAATTAATGAATTTAGAACAATGAATGAAAAAATAAATGTAGATTATATTCTATTATGATCACTGTTAGAGAAAGAATAGTTTTTCACTACTTAAAACTTGTAATAAAATGTTTGATGAATAGCCTTCATACACATTCATTTATTCTAAATCTAAAATATTGAGTTTAAATTATTTAATGATATCCAAACATTCTTAGAAGATGTTGACATTTAGTTATTAAAACATTGAAAATTGAGTAAAGCATTCAATATTTTTTACAGTTTATCTACAGTTAATGTAATCTAAATGTGTAAATAGATACATGTTGAATTCATACAATAATTTATATGTCCAGAGAGTTAAATAACCAAAATCTGAATTCTCGTATAATTTCTACATGTCTAGAATAATAATGTGGTTCTTTTTTCAAGTATGTTTAAAAAAACATTTTAACATTGAAACTTGAAAGCTTTATGAACAAGGTCACTGAGGTTAATAAAACCAATTGCAAAAGAAAGATGATGCAACTTTGTGCTGAGCTGCTCTAGCGCTTTAAGTGCATGGTCAGTTATACTGACAACATTGACTACACATACTGTTGCATGACATAACTCTGTATTAGACTGTATAGCTGACAGAGAGAAATTAACAGAATCTTTGAGACCAATATCAACAAACCTTTAGAAAATGTGGAAATTATGGACAATTGCCATAAGAATTAGAAAAGGTTGTATTTATGTTTAATTGAAATCATTATCCTAATGCCAGACTCAAAAAAAAATTCTGAAGGTATTATAATCAAAATTGTTGAGTAAAAAATATCATAATTGGATTATTCAAACATATCCATGATAAAATTTAAGCTAAAAGATACAGCACTACCAACAGATTCACATTTTTGAAAAAGGCACCTTCAAGGTTCACCTGTATCAATAACAGGCCTTGTGTAGCATAAATGTCAACAATTGTAGAGATATACTACTGCTTTAATTGTCATTATTTCACAATTGTATGGAACAGGTTATTACTTAAGTCTATTACACTATATAATGTTCAGCTAATAACATAGTGATTGCTAGATAATAGATCTAAAAATTAAAGAGAGAATTGAATTTTCCCATATTCTTGAATAAAAAAAGTGCTAAATTGAATCAAACCATTTAAATGCCAACTCAAAGTTACTTTAAAGATGACAGACTTAATTACAGTTAAACAGACTTTTGTTCAACAACGAAGGTAGCTATGTGTTATATAATGCTTGGGATGGTCAACAGGAAATAAAAACAGAGCTTAAAAAAACACTTATGGCTTCAAGTTGAATTAAGAATTGTTTTAACAGTTTTCAATAAATACATTCAGATAATACAATCAAAATTATTTTATGGATTTTTAGCTTCCAGACCATTTTTTACCTGGCTGTAAATAAAATGTCTAAATACCGGAACACTTTGATTAAGACACTAACTAATTATTACAGTACTAAGCTTCTGCAATAGTTCCAATAAAAATTTTGGCATTAAATGCTTTATTGCTATTTTAAGCCGCAATTTTTTAATTTTTCTCGACTAAATACCTCAAAATTATTAACCATCTTCAGTCTATGAACATGACCAGGTAAACTTTTGTAAAAAATCATTAAAATTGGAAAAAATGGATGATAAAAAAAAGTTTTTATTACTATTGTGTAATTCTTTAAGAAATAATGAAGCTATAAAATTGAGATTTTCATTTACTTTTATTGTTAGAATATATTTCTGGATCAATGAGTAAACATATCATATTTATAACAAAGGAAATTAAAAATTTAGACTTGTATCTAGAAAATCAATAAAAGATGATATACATGACTGACCGCTGTTTTACAAGACTCAAACCACGGATAAACCTAGGATGCAATAATCTTCTGTAACATGCAAATTACATATTTTATAAAGCCCTATTCATAACAATTAGTCTTCGAATGTGCTTTACATTTACCCTGTTATTAAAATAAATTGAATAAGTATGTTTTTTGACTGCATACAAGATAAGATGAAGACAAAACACATTGGACTTAAAGTTTACAGATGTTTCTTCTTGATAGAAGATTATTACCTTCTAGTCTAGGCTCAAAACTCCTGCAGTGTGGCAGGCCTAGAACCCTAGCTCTTTTGTTGACAGTTGGGTGTACTAACCGCATGACCAGCCTCATTTTACAATTAATACATGTCACAACAATCGAAAAAAAAAAAACCAAGAAGAATTTGCTTCAAGTAATCTTTATTCAATTGTCTGAAGCGAATATAGCTAGCCTTCTTAAAAGTTTTACAATTATTTGTTTTAAAATTATTTGTTATAAATATCCACTAACTTTAAAAATGAAAAAAAAAACTGCCTGCAATGGCAACACACAATATTTTGAAAAAAACTGAGATAACCTTGCCATTTAATCAAATATAAAATAATTAGCTTAATTTATAATAAAAAGGTTCCATAAATTTGTATAGTTTATATTGATAGTGTCGCTACATATGAAGAAAAAAAGTAATTATAAAGTGTTTTTTTAACGTATCTATTTAAAACTAATTTGTTACTTATGCTTTAATTAGCTAAACCAAAACTTTGATCAAAAAAATTACGTGTAGCGGCACTCCTTCAGGTGAACAGCCATTATGTTTTAAATAACTATAATGTATCAATTGAAACCTTACAACACTACTAGAAATGATGATGAGAATATGCTTAAGTTTTGGCAGAGGAAGAAAGGACTTTGTAACATGACATGTGCAGTAAGGCACCAGACCAAACAGATCTAGTTGGATGGATTTCTCTTTAGTTAAACAAACAAAGTAACAAATGGAATGAAAATGTGAAATATTAAGTGCTCCTGTTTGAGACAGTTGACTGAAGAACTATGGTTACAAAACTAAAGCGGCATTACTAAATATAGCACATTGATTTCAATGAAGACATTGGATGGCAGTCTTACTGAACAAAGCCAATTGATTTGATAGTGTAGACAGGTTAGAATGAAGAGTAAATGAGTGAAATCACTGAGCTATATATACATGGAGTGCTCAATCACTTATAATAAAGCATAAAAATGTCAGGAAAATGCAGACTTATATATAGATAAGTGGTGCGTACGTTTACTGTTGATTTTAGACACTGTATATATATACGGTATATATAAACCAACATATACTTAAATTAAATTGTACATTATGATTTTCTTAAGCACTTTCTAGAAATGGGGTCATGAAAAAAAAATAAACAAAATGGTTGTTGATCTTTCTCAATTGAATGCGTTGAAGGCCGAAATTAAAATATTATCTGAGTAAGTATTGTATTATATACACTTAGTCTATACATTGCTATTATTTAGTTCATAACACAGTTTATACTCAATCATGAAATCAATGCCATAAAGGCGTAATAATAATTTGGCTGGCTTTAGTCGCTCACAATTGCCTTTTATAGATGTTTATATGATTATGTATGTCAGTGTCATTAGCATATGCACCACTTATCTATCTATATATCTATATATTTAAAGGCTTCTCTCCCCATTGAATAAATAATAAATGATATTGTACTTGTGAACTACTAGCCCATTTACAGTTCAATGTTGTGTGGAGAGCAATAGAGAACACTATCAACTAAAAACATCCTTTGTTTTTGTTGATAGCGCAAACTTATCTGAATACACTTGATGTACTTTTAAGAATAATGGCATAATAGACCAGAATGGCTTCTAATACAATTTTGTGTGAGTATATTTTTTTTTTTGTGAGAAGGACAAAACAAGAAAGATAATCCATGAAACTTTTGTGAAAAGTTAAATACCTTTTATAATAAACAATATGTAAGAACTATGTACATATGGTGACTGTTTTACATGGACTCAGATTAAACCTAGACAGATCTACATCGGCTTACAAGAAATTGTCACAAATAAGTCCTAAGTAGACTCCATGACAGTAAGTAAACAAAGAAGCTATAAATATAAATGTTTTTAAACTTTATAGAAGGAGCCTCTGTAATATATAAGAAAAAGATATATAATATATAAGATAAAAATTAAGCAGGGAGCAGCGCATAAACCTTTGGCTTTGTGATATAATGTGCACATTTAGTTGGCTGCTGATTATTTTTCAAACCTTTTGGACAGCTAACAGTTTTGCATGATTTTTTTTAAACATCAATTAAGTAGCACACTTGCAAAAGGTCAACAGAATCTGATTTTTACAGGAATCTACTTTTTAACCTACGGTAGGGACTTTGCACCTATTTGCAAGTTGCTTGATATTCTCTATCAAATATATTACAGTACTTGTCAAGTCTTATTGAGGCCTGACCTATTCAAAAGTTTATGTGTTTATAGTATTCATGAACTTCTGATCTATTTCGGGCAACACATAATGTTATTGACTTGTTTCAAGTAAAGCTTACGCTGGTGTTTGACGATTTATTTCAACTTCGGCATCCAGTTCTGGTCTTTTAGAAATATACAAGGCTACAAGGGCATCCAGTTCTGGTCTTTTAGAAATATACAAGGCTACAAGGGCATCCAGTTCTGGTCTTTTAGAAATATACAAGGCTACAAGGGCATCCAGTTCTGGTCTTTTAGAAATATACAAGGCTACAAGGGCATCCAGTTCTGGTCTTTTAGAAATATACAAGGCTACAAGGGCATCCAGTTCTGGTCTTTTAGAAATATACAAGGCTACAAGGGCATCCAGTTCTGGTCTTTTAGAAATATACAAGGCTACAAGGGCATCCAGTTCTGGTCTTTTAGAAATATACAAGGCTACAAGATTAGTTTTGAGTAATCCGTTTTTAACATCAAAAGTGAGTATGCGATAAATAATAGTCCACATTTTAGTCGCATTAAGTTAAATTTACATTGCTTTATAGAATAAGTAGTCAAGAGTAGCGGTTCTTTGCTATTAAAAAACACAGTCCATAGATACACAAGGACTAAAAACTAAAATTCATATGCATCAAGCAATATGTTTAGGAAAAAAATGGGTGATTCTTCACTTCTGATATATTTTCTTTCGGCAACATCTGTTGGAAATGAAAAAAAATTAAATCCCCTACATCTTTTCTTACTCGCAGTACAACCAGCAATACAGCAGACAAGTATGTTTTGTTAGTAAATGAACGAATAGGACCGGAAGTGTTGGTACATTATGAACTTTTAGGTTCACCATGCATGCATAATCATCAAGTCATTAAGGCTTGTCCATATCATCATAAAAAGATATATTTTTGAAGACAAAACGGTGTGACTTTGCACCTTTTGAAAGTGGATAATCATTAATATATCTTTATAATTAAAAAGAATTGAGACAGAATATATTAGAAATTACTGATGCAATATAGAGACAGATGAACTAACAGCTTCATCTCTCACATTTGGATACTCCTTATTTCTGAACTGTCAGTCAACTATTTCACTTTTGTCTTCGTTCTAAAAAAATCATTTGCTAAGATTGAGACATTCTGTATGCAAAAAAAACAACTACAGACGAACATTGTGAATAGAAAGATACAAATAAAACCGCCCCAAACACTTGAAAGCTACCTGTTTAATGGAGACATAATCATCGTATTAGCCTGACTATAATTTGAAAGTAGTTCTTTTTAGTGCCAAATGGGAGTTTAAACTACAGATTGTTGGACAGTTTAGGATCTTTGGGTAATGAAGTAGCTTATATGCTATAAAGCTGATGTGGTTATACCATTCGATTATTAAAATAATAAAAGCAAAAAATACAGCTATTAATAGAGTTATACTGACAGCTAAACATAAAGAGTTATACTGACAGCTAAACATAAAGAGTTATACTGACAGCTAAACATAAAGAGTTATACTGACAGCTAAACATAAAGAGTTATACTGACAGCTAAACATAAAGAGTTATACTGAGTAAGTTGATTATTACATGTAAAGAGAAAGAGAACATAGAAAGAGCAAAGGTTTTTTGTTTTGTTTTTTGGCATCTACACAAGGCAGGAGAGTTTAAAAACAAATATTTTTTTTTACTAACACATCATTGAGTATAAAAGTGCTGCATGGGATACATTGGTATCCTGCAATGGGTAGGAGGAGGGGGGGGGGGCAGGGACGGGTTTACTCAAGACATCTTGCAACATTGTGAAACAGCAAGTTATACAAGTTTCTCGACAAAGTTGACTGCAGACAAGTTTGGATGGATTTTCACAGATGTTCGTTTCATTTGCTTAAAAAGTAAACATGGACTTTTAAGTCAACAAATGTTTATTAATTGTACAAATCTCTGTGCTAAGACTATAGTCAAACTTCAACATAAATTATAACACAGTGAGCTTCAATCTTCAGAGTCTACAAGGTTGTGAACAAGACGTTGGTCCCAACATGAAGAAAACCCCCTGATGATTCTGGGCCAGAAACTGTGATTTACCCAGGCCAGGTTCAAGTCTGGTTTACATCATCAAGCAGCTGGAGAAACATGCTGATCAAGTTCTCCAGGCCAGTGATGTAGTCCGTGTCTGGCCCGGCGTGAGTGATGCGGTCAGTGACGAAGCCCCTGTGCGTGGTGTGGGCAAAGTCGATCATCTTCACGTCAAACTTCACACTCCTGCCGGCGGCCTGCAATGTCCTATTGGGGTCCAAGGCTTGAGCTGAACTTGTAGTGCCCTGAGTCTTGTGTGAGCAGTTTGATGAATCCCTCTTGGCAGTGAGCTGTGAGCCGTCAACCTGCGAATTTTGTCCTTCCCTCTCACTGGCAGCAGACGCCTCGCTGTTCATCTGAGAACACTCTGAGACAGTTTGACCACGGGTCTGTGATGGTGTGACCCTGACTGAATCTGACTTGGCCCGGTCAATCAAGTTCTCCAAGACCACTGCAGAACTATGCTGGTCTAGAACTGTCCTACAACTTGATGAAATGAAGCTGTTTTCTTTTCTAAAACCATTCTGATCATCTGTTAATATCCCAAAGGGTGATTTATGAAAATTTTCTCCTGATTTCAAGCATTTTATGGAGGAGGATCTTTTTGGCCCCATACTTAATGTATCATTTGGCCCCATACTTAATGTATCATTTGGCCCCATACTTAATGTATCATTTTGCTGCAACGTTTCATAATTCTCTCCAGAGTCATTTATGATCAGCTGAGGCACAGTGATGGGGGAATGTTGTTGGCAGGCAATTTTTGAAATAGAGCTGTCTCTGAATTTATCCTTTTCAGGGCATGAAACAGCCACCTCAAACTGTTTATCCTGTAGCTCAGTAGGTGTGTTACGAGCGCCAAGAGAACTGGCCGTAGAGCTGGCATTAGTCTTGGAATCTGACAGGTGAGGGCCACCAGTGACAGGCCCACTGTCTCCAGGGAGAACATCGTGAGTGACGTCCCCTACGTCACCGTCGTAAATGATGAGCAGTGAGCTGGCGTAGAAGCGATAAGTGTTGAGAGTCTTCAAGCACTCTGCCAGCTGAGTCAGCCTGTCAACTATGGGCATGACCAGCTCACCGCGGAAATCAAGTGAATTGTGTAAAAAGCTGTGCAGGAGTTGTTTAAAAGAATGATCATTCAAAGTCCTGCCGTGGTATTTGTCTACACTGTGGTACACACCTGAAGGTATATGGTACACCTGACAAAAAAGCAAAAACATTAATTTTAAAAAAGCAATTACCAGAGATTTTACACAGTAGAACACTATTTTCAAGAGTACTATCCAGACCTGGAGGCACTGTAGCCGAACGGCTAAGGTTCTGAGTTCGAATCCTGGTGAAGTCTAGGATTAGTTTCCGGGTCTGGAGGGTGTCCATGAGTCTACCCAGCTCTGACGGGTACCTGATCTAGTTAAGTAAAGTAAATGTGTCTGGGCATTGAGATAGCTACACAATAGCCTAGTATGCCGTGGCCACAGAAACTGGTGGACGCTGCTTCACCGGCCCAGGGATCAATTTGCTACATCTTACAATATACTGCACAGAAAATGCTCAGATAATCATATGGACAAAACACTTTTCTTATCATTTATGCAAGAACAAATGCATATACCTATTCTTTCTTCCCGAGTGGCATCCGTGCATGGAATAGGTTGCCTGAACAAATCAAGAAAGCCAGAAACATATTTAAAACACTAAACAAAGCACAAGACTAGACTAAATCCACAGATGAGCGTAGGTCACGAAAATCTACTCTAAAGTAGGACCTTCTGTGATATATAAGAAAAAGTACACTTTAAAATTACAGTACATTAGCCATTGTTGTTATATCTTACAATATACTGCAATGAAAATCCCTCACCTGCATACCACACAGTCTAAGACCCAGGGTACTAGACGTCGTCTCCTTGCACTTCTTTAACTGACTGGCTACTTTCATCTGGGAGGCGTCGTCGCCGTGGAGCCGCGACCCAATCTTCAGGTCCAGGATGCAAGGGTGCTTGAAGTCTGCTACAACATTTTTCAGCAGCATGAACCTTGCAGCCAGAGTCAAGGATTAAACTGTTTGTTGAATATTTTGGCCATCAACACCTGGAATTCAGTGCCATTACTATATATGTTATATCAGTCAGTATTGCTATTTGCTAATGTACTCTTTTAAGTATGAACCAGCCTGAAAGACCTGTCCTATATAACACAATACATGTTAAGCTATGAAAAAAACAACAACACAAAAACAAATGTAATGTATGAGATAAGATACACAAGCCCAGGTTTTGAAATTATGAATAAAACATGTTGCAAACTCCCATGCCATCTGATCTGAGCATCATAATATAAGTTTACAATGAATACACCCAAAGTATAAATCATCAGCTGCATTATGAATTGTTTATTTTTTTCATTACTTTTTGTCTATTATTAAAAAAAAATAATTATAACCCCAAAGTGGCATATAGATTTATAAAAATATTAGTATCATTTCCTATATATGCTACTTAGGGACTCTCAATGCTTTGTTTCTTTCATTAAAAATTTGTTTGGGAAATTTTTCCAAACTTCTCTTGTTTGTATAAGCGCTCTATAAAGTAAAGGATATGAATTTGGTTATAGCTGTGCTCAGATTTACGTAGCTTGTCCAGTAGTCTTTTGTGGTTTTTTAAACTCCACGGGTTCAGCTTTTGCGTCCTGGAGGAGCTGCAATCCTCAGCACAAAACAACTCATCTGTGGTCGAATTGAACTCATAGCTACCGCTCCGCAGAACCCGGACCATGCACCTGGAGAGAAACATTTCAAAATGAATGCCAGATACTAGATAAGATACTTTAAGGCTTGTATCTTTTTTTAACAATGATGTTGTGTTTTAAGTGATGTTGTCTTATTTTGACGTATTTTAATTAAGGGATGTTGTGTATTAAGTGACGGCTGGCACCTGTTTCCTTCAGTAGAGACCACCGCACTTGCCGGAGACGGATTTTTTTGGCAGGCCACTTCAAGATCATTTGAACACCGGCAGGTTACGCTTGAATTGTCTTCCTGCACGGGCATGCCGAGTAGCTGGATGTATCCATCTTCCTCTGTCAGCTGAACTTCTATTTCACCTAAAATACAGACAAAACATCAGGGTCACAGTTTAATGGGTTTTACATTTATTGATTCATGGGATTCGTTCTACACCCACGCGACACTGGGGGGTCTGGTGGCCGAGCGGCAGCGTATTAAGCTTGCGTACCAAAGGTCCTGGGGTTTAAATTCTGGTGAAGGCTAAGATTTGTCCCTGGGACTGGAGGGTGTCCCTGGGACTGGAGGGTGTCCCTGAGTCTAACAAGCGGGTACCGACATTTGTTGGGGTAAAGTACAACGCAACACTAAATATTTTTTGCTTAGTCGTCCTTATGACAGTGCAGAAAACTAACCACAAGGCCAGCTGACATGTCTCTATTGACCAATCTCTATTACGTAGTATAGACCTCTCTATTACATAGATTGGTAGGAAATCTCTATCGATTCACACTAATGGTATACCTCTATATTCTGGTGTAAATGCTTTCAATTCTTCAGGCAGAGTCTTGTAGACAAAATGTTCTCTACCAATCAAAGGTTTACACACCTGGAGAACAAAATCAACACAAAAATTTAAATATATTTATTGGTTTGTAAGTTGCTACATTGCTACCTGTTATGTCATTTTTATTTTCTGTGTAGCAAAATGTTATTGTTCTTGTGTGTGTGTAATTATGTTTAAGAAATCAAAATATTTATTTAAAAAATAAATAGTGAATTAAATATTTTTATTGGCTATAGGTCATAAGATTCCAACTTAGTCGTACGTGTACGTATAACACAATAATTAGAAATACAACACAATAATTAGAAATACAACACAATAATTAGAAATACAAGACTATAATTAGAAATACAACACTATAGGACTATAGACCTAAATAGAAATTCAACACAATAATTAGAAATACAACACAATAATTAGAAATACAACACAATAATTAGAAATACAACACTATATGCCTAATTAGAAATCCAACACAATAAATAGAAATCCAACACAATAATTAGAAATACAACACAATAATTAGAAATACAACACTATATGCCTAATTAGAAATACAACACAATAAATAGATATCCAACACAATAATTAGAAATATTACACAATTATTAGATAGGCTACAACACAATAGATAATATTTAGAAAATCAACAAATTAATGTATCTCAATACTTAGAAATACTTTGGGTTCACAAGATTTAAACAAATTATTTTATATGCCAGTGAACACTTACCGTTGTGGCGTCGTATTTCAACATGGAGGACTGGCCAGCCACCTGGTGATCGAACGGCGCCAACAACTGGACGCCTTCAACTGGTTTCCACTCCATTGCTTATAGTCTACTGGTGGGTTCACAACTATACCCCACGGGAGAAATTAGGCTGCAAACACCTGCAGCCTATATCTTTCACATTATATAAGCACTGGGACAGCTGGGGAAGGAGAGAGAAAGAGAAAAAAAAGGTAGAGTATATATTAAAAAACAACAACACACATATCTATCACCAGTCAAAATAATATAATTAGATTGATTTCTCACAAACCTGTAAAATGTGCGTGTTTATGTGTATGTATGGAGAGAGATCTATATATATATAGCTCAACTATAGAACTATTTTGTATGTCTATGTTTAAATGACAACAGTTATGTTGTGGATCGCCGTAAATTGTATTTACGGTCAGCGATTTTTTTAGCAGACCCGTTGGTTCCACTAATTGCCCAACTATGACTACATACAATTTTACTAATTCGAGGACATTGGGCCCACATAAGATCTATATTTAGCTCAACGATAGAACTATTTTGTTTTTGTATGTTGAAATGCCAAAAGTGTGTGGACTGTCTGAAATGGCATTTATGGTCAGCAAGTTTTATTAGCAGACCCGTTCGTTCCACTAATTGCCCAACTATGACTACATACAATTTTACTAACTCGAGGACATAGGTCCTACATAAGATCTATATTTAGCTCAACGATAGAACTATTTTATTTGTGTATGTTCAAATGCCAAAAGTGTGTAGACTGTTTGAAATTGTATTTATGTTCAGCAAGCTTTATTAGCAGACCCGTTGGTTCCACGGTGGCCAGACTATGGCTATCTATCTCTCTCTCTCTATATATATATATATAAAGTTGGTTGTGTCTGTCAATTTCGATGCCCGTTCGTCAAAATAAAGACACGTGACCTTATTGTCTCATATTTCATTCTCGTGATTTGTTTTTCCCCACGTGTGCAATCGGTAGTATAGGCCTGATGTCCCTCACCTGACATCCGGGTGACCTGAGTTCGATTCTTCTTACGGTGATATTAATTATAACATTTTCTGTAATAATTTTGTATGTTAAATTTAAATGTTACCACGTGCAACGTCAGGTAATTTAGCTAGTATATAAAATATAATTAACTGTAGGGGGACGTCCATTAATTACGTCAACAATTTTAGGGAATTGTTACCTCCCCTTTCCCTTTGTCAACACCTGTCAAAGTTTCAGAGAACTCTCCCCCCTATAAAATTATGTCAACAATTTTGTTGACATAATTAATGGACGACCCCTAGGACAGACAGTCACGTTGGTAGAAACCACAAAACCTTTAGACATTGATACCTTCTGAAACATAATAAACCACGTAGTAATCAATGTAGAGGACATGAACCAGGGGGGAACGCCCGCGGCGTGTCCTAATTAGTCATGGCACGGCGCCAGACAATGCCCGATTAGCTTCAGTTCTTATTATTACGGTCATGGTGAACTTGTGTGTGTGTGTGTGTGTGTCTTGAACTTTTAAAATCTGAGAAGTAATGACGGAGGTGTGTTATATCTGCGAGGTCATCCGATATAATAAACAATGACTTGGCGAAAAAAACAACTACTGGAATAGTATATCAACTTGGTTAACGTGGACACATGGAGGTGTGGCCTGATTAGGGGAATATTAGTAAGTAAATAAGTAAAGTAGGCTACCCGTCGGACCAAATTAATAATAGGGCCGGTGAAGCAGTGTTCACCAGGTTCTGTGGCCACGGCATACTAGGGGATGTGTGGCCAGTACAAATAGTACAATACCCAGCCGCCTTTACTTTACCCCAACTAATGTACCCATCAGAGGTGGGTAGACTCAGAGACACCACCGAGTATCGGGAAAAAATCATAGCCTTCACCAGGTTTCGAAGTTTCGAACCCAGGACTTTCGGTAAGCCAGCCGAATGCGCTTGCCAGCTCGGCCCCATAGGGAACTATTAGGCTATCCCGTAAACCAGGGGTCGGCAACCTTTTGATAATAGAGTGCCTAATGACAAAGTAGGATTTGTAATTCATTCAGTGTGCCAACAGTCTTTTAGGCAATTTTTGTGTTTGTAGAAGTGGCATGAATTATAGCTTTCTGAGGTCTCCCGCGTGCTATTGAAAATCGCTCTGCGTGCCAAGTCTGGCTCGCGTGGCGTAGGTTGCCGACCCCTGCCATAAACACCAACAAACGGATGTAAAAACAACTAAGCATGTTGAATTAGCAATCTACGAGCAATGCTTCCATGTGCTGAACAAACTCTGAAGCAGTGACTGCATATGGAACTATGAATTCGAACCCTATACTACCATAAGACCACAAGAACGCCGCCACTAGCACCCCCCCCCCCCACACACACACACACTTTCCCGTGTCCCATTCTCATAATAAACCGGAGATTAAACGTCTATCGTCAAGACTGCAAACTTGCGGTCAACAAATAACTTTCTTTACTAGTTCAATTTCACCGTATACAACTATTTCTAAATATTTCTATAACTAAATTTCAACAACAACAAGAATCAATAAACTAAAAACAGCACAAAACAACACAAATCAACAAAGGGCTGAAAAGTTTAGCCAGCACTTTTTTTGTTTACGCTACATATTTGTTGTAAGCATAACAAATCAATACATGAACGCATATCATTATTATTATCGTTCCACGCCAAAAAGGATTTGCATTCAATATAATAAAGCCTAAAGGAAATTAGTTTTGCTGTTTTTTTCGATCTAAAATAACACCAGAGGTGTAACGCTTTATTTCAACGTTAGATCTGTTGATGTATTTGGGCGACATCAAAGTCCAGCTAAAGACCGAAGAGATTCGGTCAAAATGGAAACACGGAACATTTACTCTACCCGTCCAATTAAATCAGCGAATCCAAAACTTTTCCTTCCTCCACCTTACGGGTTCGAATACTTAAGGACCAGTTTCGAATACTGAAAGGCCCGTGTTCGAATACTGGAGGACCAGTTTCGAATACTGAAGGACCCGTGTTCGAATACTGGAGGATCCGGGTTTGATTAGAGGTTAACGCCACAATTTCCCCCCTGTCTGGGGAATGTGTCCCCGAGTCAATCAAGCTATGATGGGCAACTGACATGAGTTTGGGAAATTAAAGGCTGCTGGGAATTGTACAGGACACACACTCCCCAATGCATGCCGTAGCCACAGAAACTAGTTACATGTTCGGTAACCGCTAAGTCTTAACATCGGACATAGATCATTTGAAATTTTTAAAAATCCCCGCAATAAATATGTGTACCCCCCCCCCTCCCCCGCCTGTAGTTTAGAAGCTCCACCATATGAAGTTATTGATTTGAAGCAAGGTAAACAAAAAAAAAAGCAACAAATAAACAGTGACAGCCTGTAAATTAGTACTAACTCTGTAAAATTGTAAATGATACAATCTAAATCAGAGAATTGGTCGCTGAAAAAAAACTGTCCCACTTTCGCTGGACACATAACACAGTGTTAATACAATATAATGTAGCATACCATTGATATATATATATATATAAAACATATAATAGTTTAAAACACAAGTATTGCGATTTGGAAACGAGTATCAAATGTATACAATACCGTTTTATACTAAACGTATTAAATACCGCCTTCGTAATAAATGTATGAGTAAAAAAGCTTTCGTAATGATTGTTTCAATCATTATCGTTCAAAATAAATGTATTACCACAAATACGCTAAATGTATTGAAATGAATGCCGTATTCTGTTTAAAATAACTGTAGGTATGTCTATTATAGATTCTTGCCCAGTATGTTCAACTAGAAGACTTTATTGCAAGCACAAACTAAATCCTTGTTTAAAGGTGCACGGTATATACATGTTGAAATGGAATGGCTAGTGGTACTCGTTATGACCACTGCAATACACCAAAAACAGCATTATGACCACGGCAATGCACTAACAATAGCCTATGACCACTGCAATTCACTAACAATAGCCTATGACCACTGCAATACACTAACAATAGCCTATGACCACTGCAATTCACTAACAATAGCCTATGACCACGGCAATGCACTAACAATAGCCTATGACCACTGCAATTCACTAACAATAGCCTATGACCACTGCAATACACTAACAAAAGCCTATGACCACTGCAATACACTAACAATAGCCCATGACCAATGCAATGCACTAACAATAGCCTATGACCACTGCAATACACCAACAATAGCCTAACTAAGTGAATGTCAATTCACACCAACAAGCAAGCCTTTTTAAAAATGTAAATAATTGAGTTTGACAATTTTAACAAGTTTCACTAAGTCAGCGCAAAATGATAATAATACTTTTAATTAAAGAATATATTAAAATGGACCACTTGCTCTATTTTTTCGAGCTTATATGTTCTTTTTTTCGTGCGCAACCAATAACGCTGTCTTAAATAAATTCTACGTCTGCCTAAAGCCTAAATGTTTCCGCTCTATACATCTTATTATAGTCTTTGGTTTAACTAACTTATCGCTAAATCAACTAAATGAACATTTAAAATGTTACTATATCATCGCAAAATTACAATTAGATCTAATACGTTTAAAACATGTATCACAAACATGACACTTATTAACTTTAATAAGTATAAATATGTTGTCTCAACCATGATACACAATAAGAATAACTATGTTATCACAAACATGACATTTAAAAGTTAATAACTTTAATAAGTAAAAATAATAATTTTTTTAAATGACACTTGATAACTTTAACAAGTATAACTAAGCTATCACAAAATAACCATAACATACGAGCAAACGGGAAGAAATTCACCGACGAGTTTGAATTATGCGCTGGCGCTAGAGTCCGGAGGTAATCTATCCTCCAACAATGGCCATGGAGAGTGAAAGGGGGTTGTTGCTACAGAAGCCAAGCAGATGGTTGTCAGCCAAGATCAATAACTCCAGTGCTTCCTAGTCCACAATGTACACAGTCACAGGGGCTCAGTGTAAATCCTGGATACTATTTCCAGTGCTGTTAGAGTGTGAATTTATTTTTGTCTTTTCCTGTTACAGATTTATTTTTGGTGACTTTCTCACTCAGTATAGTGAATGTAATAGTGTTGTCTAAATGTGTTCAACCCCAAGTTCTTCAATTCGATAGAATCATTTCGTTGAGAACACAAGACGCTGTAGGTCACTATAGAGACTCATGGCTACAAACACAAGACGCTGTAGGTCACTATAAAGACTCATGGCTACAAACACAAGACGCTGTAGGTCACTATAGAGACTCATGGCTACAAACACAAGACGCTGTAGGTCACTATAAAGACTCATGGCTACAAACACAAGACGCTGTAGGTCACTATAGAGACTCATGGCTACAAACACAAGACGCTGTAGGTCACTATAGAGACTCATGGCTACAAACACAAGACGCTGTAGGTCACTATAAAGACTCATGGCTACAAACACAAGACGCTGTAGGTCACTATAGAGACTCATGGCTACAAACACAAGACGCTGTAAGTCACTATAGAGACTCATGGCTACAAACACAAGACGCTGTAAGTCACTATAGAGACTCATGGCTACATTATAAATCTCTTTTTTTTTTTATTGTTGGTAATCTCTTCTACAACGAAAGAAAGTGCGGGAGAGAGAGAATGAAAGAAAGAGTGACAACGAGAGAGGGAAAAGAGAGAGGTAAAAGAAAGAGAGAAAGAAAGCGAAAGAAAGAAAAAGAAAGAGAGAAGGCAATAAAGGAGAAAGAGTGGTGGAAAGGAAGTTAGAGATAAAGGTAGAGGAGTAAAAAAAAAAATAAAGATCGGTAAAAACTGAAGAAAAGAGAGAAACAGAAAGATTGAGAAAGAGATAGAGAAAAGACAGAGAGAGAGAGATACTGAAAGAGCGCTTCTCGAGTTACACGAACCACCTGGTTAAAAGATGAATCTGTAGTATCACAAGTGTAAAAGTCAACGAAGTACAAAGTTCAAACATAGATCACGTCATTCGGTCCCCCATTTCGACACTTCCGGACAAGGAAGAAATGACAACCGTCCCCGCCCCCCCCCCCCCCCAGCACCCGCCCCAAACCATTTAATCCCAATATTGTATGCCAGCGCACCCATCCACCCTTCTCGGCGTCACAGGAACCTTCTCGTATCATAAAAGCTTATAATAATAATAACACGTTTTTTTTTTTGGAAGGGCGTGATATGCGTTTTAAATGCCTATTAATTTTGTTCAAATTAATTTGACCTATATGTGTAGACGTACCCACGGGCCTAATGTTTATAAAAAGTATATTCTACACCAGGGGTTGGCAACCTACGTCACGAATGCCCGAGTTGGAAAGCGGAACACTTCAGAAAGCAATAATTCCTGCCCCTTCTAAAAAAAAATTGAGTGCTAGAACAGGATGACTTTTAGGCTGTTGGCACTCTGAAAGAATTGGAAATCCTACTTTGGTGCTCTATTATAAAAGGTTGCCGAACTCTGTTCTATACCAGCCTATATACCAAACAAACTACACATTGGAGAGTGACCAGCACAGGTCAAGAAACTCTGGTAGCAACTTTTAACGTGACAAGAGGAACACCAATAGTTAAATCACTAAACCTAGAAACACTAGAGGACAGAAGGGCAAAGAGTAAAGTAGAAATAATACATAAGGCATTAAATTATAACTTAGAAATACAACACAATAGCTACCTGTTGCAAAGCTCAGATAAACATGGGGACAAAAGTACAAATGCATATTAGTACTCTTTCTTCCCGAGTGGCATCCAGGCATGGGTTGCCTGAACAAACCAGTAACGAAACAGCATTTAAAACACGAATTAAAATGCAAGTCTTGACTCAGACCACGGATGAGCGTAGAACGCAATAGTTTTCTTTAAAGAAAGAACGTCAGTAATATATAAGATCTTGAAATAGAAAAAAAAGTATTTTTGTTTTTGTTTAAATCATTCTCTCTATTTTTTTTATTGAACCAATAAACACGTGCCACGTACAGACGCGCGGTGGGCCTCTCGAAATTGATCCCCTGTTAATCGGAACCAGAGGTCAAAGCGGGCACGTTGAGATTACCTTGATCCTACATGATGAGTGGGGGAGGGGGGAGGGGGTCAAAGCCATTCACCTACAGATTTATTTTCTTCCACAGGGGGGGAAACCAGAGAGAGAAGGCGAGCGTTTACCTGATATTACCTGTGTAACTTCACTACTGGATACATATTAAGCAACCCTCTCCCCCCCCTTCCACCCCTATTTCCCAAGCCTCATTCCAAAAAAGAACGGCAAAAAGAAAAGAAAAACGGGTCAGAATAGCCCTGGCCTCAATTTAAAAATAAACAAACAAAACCGTGAATGCCGCCTGCGGGGAATTCTAATGCCAAAAAGAATAGATTCGACATTTATTATGTGCCGATAGTCGTCCAGAAATGACGTCACGAAACTAGGTTGGGGAGAGGGGGCGGAATATGGGGGGGGGGACATTTGTGACTGATATGTGACCAGGGGAAGGGGGTGTTATAACAATGTGACATCACTAACTAAGGTAATTAAATTGTTGATTGTAATGTCTTAAGAGACAAAGACAATAGAAGTTAATATAAACATATAAACATGCTATTTTTGAAATTGGAAATATGGTTTGTTTTTCATTTTTTTATTTTATGGGGGAAAGGGTTAGGAGTTTCCTCATAGTTCTGTGCCTTCTTGTTGGAAGGGAGGTGTGACATTTTGTGATATCTTGTGACGGGAAAAGGGTAAAAATTGGCACACAAAAAATATCGCTTGACGTCATTAATGGACGATCCCTGTGAACAAACGAGACAAACCAGAAGGTCTCTAACGATAGTCAATTAACCTGGCAGAAGGCGGAATACTTGAAAGGCTTCGTGATTGATTATTTTAAAGAAACTATTATTGTCTAGTGAGTCTAGTGTATTGGTCGGCTGTGGGGTTTACCCCAGAAACAATTGGAAAGACTTCAGAAAGTTCAGAATACTGCAGCACGCATTGTGTCACGAGTAAGGAGCATGACCATATCACCCCAGTTCTCAAAGATCTCCACTGGCTGCCTTTGACGAAGCGCATCGATCATACGATTATGTCCCTTGCCTATGGATGCGTGGAAGGCACTGCACCTGCCTATCTCAAAGAGCTCATACCAAAGCATGTGCCATTAAAGATGCTGCGCTCTTCAACACAGTCTCTCCTGAAAATTCCATGTTTGGATGGTCACAGGAAAAGGACTCTTGGTGTGCGCTCGTTTGAATCTGTGGCGCCTTCACTGTGGAACAGTTTACCTGAGACACTAACAAACTCTCCGATAAAAGAGTCATTCAAGAAGAATCTAAAGACATTTCTTTTCCACTAAGTTGATCAAGTACACCTCCATCGAAAAAAAAAACTTGTTTAAAACTATTTTAAAACTTGTTTAAAACTATTTTAGAATGTTATTGTCGTTTCGTTTTAATGAGCGCGCTGAGCATGCTTGTATTAGCATGGAGTGAGGCACTATATAAATGACCAATTAATTAATTAACAAGCGAAACGTAAGGTTCCTTAAAAAAAAATGAAATTTAAGTATTTTCTACAAGGAACTGAGTAATAGAGCAATGTGAATGAATTTGAAACCCCACTTTGACCCTATAGGTTGCCGATCCCTGGTCTAGTGGACGGACGGCGAAGACCATTATTCAAAGAAGCTATTATAGACTTCTCTTCAAATTTCGTTTAAGTCGGTTGCTAGCCGAATTATTTTAAATTTGTGAATTTTCCTTCTAATGTGAAGTTTTTCACGTGTAGCCAATCAACAACGGCGGAATGACGCACGTGACACGGTGTGGATGCCATGGTTACTGTAACAGGTATGAAAAAGATCAACAGTCGTAAGAAGTCCCTTTGGTGGGAAATGCCCACGCATCAGATAAACGGCACTGTAGGAAGTCATAATTTATTTATAGGCCTATAGCGCTTCTATCTATGCTATTAAATTTAGCATGCTCAGTGCGCTCTTGAGATAAATATCAGTGGCAGTTGTATTGGTATGTAAGACACTAGGCCACTAGATCTAGCCAAAGAGAAATATCTTTAAGCTCTTTTTAAAAGACTCTTTTGTCTCTGATTCTCTCAATGTCTGAGGGAAGGAGTTTCATATAAAAGGCGCCACAAATTCAAATTAATGCGCGCACTCCTAGGTACTTCTTTTTGTGTCCAGCCACACTGGGAATTCTAAGGAGTGACTGTGATAAGAAGAGCAGTTCCCTTGATGGCGCGTGCTTTGATACCAGTTCTTGAATGTAGGAAGGCACAGTACCATCCATGTATTATACATCCGTACGTAAGGGACATAATTTTTTTTATTTATTCGCTTCATTACCAAGAGCCGGTACATTTTGTGGAAGAGGCAGACGCATAAAAAAAGGTTTGGGAAGAAAGGCGATAAAGGCAATTGTTCACAGTTGAGTGCTACCCACTTTATAAACATGGGTAATCATTAAATCAAAGTTTCTTTAAACGTAGCGATTAGTTTATTCATGGAAGTGGCGAGATGAAGCCACATTGTTGCATTACATCAAAGACTTTAATAAGATGGACCGCTTGCTCTTTTTTTTTAGAGCTTTTATGTTCTTTTTTTTTCGTCCCCAACCAATAAGGCTGTCTTGATTCAGTCTTGAATGACTTTTACGCTCCTACGATTGCTTTTGAGAACCTTAGTACGGACTTACACACAATTTAAACAAATAAATGCGGCAACGAAAAATTGAGAAATTTGTGAATATTTTTTATTGAAGGAACAATAAATGTAAAAAAAAAAAAAATTGATCAATAAGAGTTGTGTCCCGTCTGAAGTTTCGGTCGTTACATTACTATTTGGATACCCAAATTACAGTGATAACAATATATTTATATATAGGCTATATATATAAGCTATATAATATATATATATATATTTACACACACATATAGTCGCGTCGACTCTATATCTGATCTAAATGTCTCTTTACGCGTCAAATTACAGTCAACGGTCTTATAATATGGGCCAGTAACAGTAAGAATACGTCTTTGAAAACCTATAGCTCCCCAGGTATGACAATAACAGCAGAAAACATAATAGCGAAATAATTAGCGAGAGTCTAAACCACGCCAGACAATCTTGCCTATCTCTCGAGTAAATACAATAATTTCGCCCCCTTCCCTTTTAGTCTGCCCCCCCCTCCCACTGGTGACCAAAAGAGGTCGTTTAAATGTCACAAGACTGGTCTCACAAAGATGTCGGAACGTCATTACGGGGCATGATCACAAACAAGGCACTCGTGCAAGTAGTAGCGGAATTTGTGCACTCGAGTACAGTCTCCAAATGTAATGGTTCACTTAAGTGCGTAAAGCCATAAGTGCGTAAAGCCATTCGAGGTAACAGCAGCGGTTCAGTGTTCAATGATTCAGTTCAACGGGTCAAAGATCATAAAGGTCAAAAGCTTTCAAACACTAGCTACACGGGGTTGCCAGATTTGTCATTAGGTTTTAGCCTTCATTAATCCTTCAAACACAAGATAAACACGTTGACATGGCTATGTATTCGGTTTTATTCAAATATTTGTTTAATGTTTTTCTAATTAGATCTAGAATCTATATTAAAATGTATTAATTTCATTAAAATAATTAATAAGCTTACAACGTAATCCTCTCATTATGAAAAACTGTTCTTTTTTTTTTCATTAAACTTTACACGAGGTCGTGAATAATTTTTTGGCCAATGCCAATTCAGTTTACTATATCCGCTATAAATGTAAATCTAAGCATTATATATAAAAGCTCTGTGTGTGTGTGTGTGTGTTTAACCAAAACAAATTGGGTTATTTAAAGACACGTGACCTTATTTTTATTTTCATCTTTGCAATTTGATTTAGCACACGTATCCTCGCTAGCTAACTGGATAACGTATCGCACTGCCATGCGGTCGATAAGGGTTCGATTCTCCAGTTAGTCTATACCTTTTTTTTCTTTAAAAAAATTATTTCAATTAATATTACTTGAAAAAAAAAATCCACCGGCACCGCCGGTCAATTTAGCTTTTTGTTAAATAAAAAAGACTTAGATCTACATATTTTTAACCCTATTACAATATTTATTTTAAATTACTTTCCTAATTCAAAATTGTCTTCAGTAAAAAAAAAATTTTTAATTAATAGATTCATAGTTTTCTGTTCATTGTAGTTTATAAATTTTTTTATCTCTAGCTTATACAGGCCTATTTAAATTTTGCCCCGGGCAAAGCCGGGGAATTGAGCTTGTTTTCAATACAAAATACAAAGTCACAAAGTCTTATTCTTCGCCTCTCCCCAACCATCCCTTTCCCAGCCGCAAAATCTATGCGCAAACTCACAATAATTCTGCCCCCCTGTCTATTGGCTAAAGTGTCTATTGTGATGGCTCTTTTGAGACTGTAACTAACTCGTCACACGCAAAGAATGGATTTGGGTATTCAAAACAAAACCACAACAGATTAACTTTTGGTGATGACTGGGTGATGCCCCTTGCTATAGAGCTTCGCGTCTTTTGACGTCACAGTTCCGGCACTGACCGACTTCACAACTCTTTGATTTAGTACAGTAGGCCAGAGGTCCCCAACCTGCGGTACTCCGGGGTAGGCACGGAAACACTATATGAAAAATGGCGGCAAGCAAAGAAATTGCCAGCTTGAATGTAATCGCGGATAATAGTAGTTCTATGGCATGTTGTTTGAATAAAATAACTATAAAATAAAAGCCTTCTTGTGTTCACCGGCCCTATGGATCAAATTGGTACGACGGGTACTTTACTTTTTTTTTACAATTGTTCAAGGGCTTATTACACCCATCTAAATTGCTTTGCTCATATAATAGTTAACAAATAAATTAAAAGAAAAGTAGGGAGGTGTTCGTAAAAAAAAAGTGTGTTCAAGGAGTCAAGTATAAAACATAACTTTGGGAACCACTAATATAATATTATATAGGTCATTAATTAGCCACGCATGCGCAGAGTAAGGGCGCTCCCAGACAGAAGACAACAGACCCCCACGTATTCATTAACAACATGTGTTGAATTATTGAAAGTGTTATTGTCACTGGCGACAATGATTCTTACCTTTTCATGTACATACTTACCGTCTATAAAGACAAAAAAGATTATTACAAATCTGTTTTTACAACCAACGCATGTCCGAAGTTTGAATCTAAGACTTCCATTTTGATAAATCATGTTAAGTTGTTGGGGTTTCCCCCCTACTACTTCGGGTAACCCATTACATAAAGGGGAATGAACTAATACGAATTAGTTTTTGCATAGGAAGTTTGGGCTAAAATCGTTTTCCTTGAGAGTGTTATAGAGTTTAGAATCGTTTGCAGTCCAAGAAGCTGGTCAAGCATAATAATGATGCTAATTGAACTGCCGAGAGGCTCCAAGACTCGGCGGGGAGGAAGCAAATGAGCGCAGCAGCCCGTCTAAACCCCGCCCCGGTGCCTGGATGTCCACACCTATAGTCTGGGATTTGTGCTACCTGGCGACAGTGCAGTTATACGAGCGAGCCACCACGACAATGGTCCGAGGTGAATTGTGTAGGTGGGGAAGAGAAGTGTAGAGCATGTGTACTGCGGATACTGTATCCTGTGTTACGTCCTATCGGCGTGCCGCGGGGTCGCTATAGACGTATCTTGGTGTGTCCTCCATTGACCCACCCCTGAACATAGTTACGCCCCTAGACGTAAGAGCCGGAAGGGCTTGTGCAGTATTTTTTTAGTTAGACTCTTATAAATCGGCCAAGCATAATAAAATACAACGCCCCTCTTTAAAACTATAACATAAACAAAAACGACGCTACAATTAATACTTGAACGATCTTGTTATCCGTCTAAGCTACTCATTCACCAGAGCACGCGTGTCAGAAAAAAAGAATCCTTAATTTTAATGATGAGAAGGGGACTATAGGCCTATGTATGTGTAACGCACACGTTTGCACTTTACAAATTAATTTAAAGGTTGCAATTACTGCAGTTACGCAATAAAAAAGAAGGGGGGGGTACATGGTAAATGGCTCAGTGGCACGTTAAATTAAACATTTTTTTGTTTTTCATTCTGCTCGTGAGCTTAAACACATGCGTGTTTGCTCTCTCTCTCTCTATCTCCCTCGCCCACTTCACCCTCGCGCTCACCCACTTCACCCTCGCGATCTGAAGAGACGAGGTAATTACGTTTATGCAAAACCAGTTCGAACCACAGCTAATGGCTTATATGTTGGCAACAAATGGTTATGGTGTTGAGTTGGCGGCCCATCTCACTTCTGTTCCGATGCCAACAACAAAACTTTTTGTTACAATATGGCGACTCACGTGGGTGGATGAGTGGGTGTAAATATTAAATGGCCAATGTGAGCTCTCCACTGTCCAGAATTAACAGACATACAGGCGTACAAGAGGTCAGTTAACTTAATGGAGTGGGCAAATAACAGACTGCCAAGGGACATTACTTCACATAAACACATAAGCAACAGAACAATTGCATTACAGAGTGAATTAGGCCTCTCCTATCTGACATATAAACACACAACAACAACATTCACAATTGACAAGAGTAACAACCATTAGTCAAATCACTAAACTTAGAAACACTAGAAGACAGAAGGGCAAAGAGTAAAGTAATAATAATACACAAGGCATTAAACTCTAATTTAGAGATACAACACATTAATAATCTGTTACAATGTTTAGATAAACAAAAAAACATTTCATATCCCTTATGCGAAAACAAATGCATAATAAACATTTCATATCCCTTATGCGAAAACAAATAAATGCATATAAGTATTCTATCTTCTCGAGTGGAATGGGTTGGCTGAACAAACTAGGAAAGACCAGTAACTTACCATCATTTAAAACACACACAAAAAAAATTCAAGACTAGACTCAACAAAACGGATAAGCGTAAGACGCAATCATCTTCTTTATAGAAGGAGCGTCTGTAATATATAAAATAAGATACGCCAAATGAAATGGAAATGTTAAAAGAGAGTTGCAGGAGTTTATACGTATTGCTTTTAACTGAGTTGTTTATGAAGACAAAAACCACGTGTGTATATCTAAATGTGTCGAGATACAAACAAAAAAAATGCTTTTGATTTTTGTTGACTATTTTTTTATGGCCAGATACTCGGCGGTCTTCAAAGTCAAATATGCAACAAACAAAAAAAAAAAAAAAGTTCTACCAGGGAACCTTAAAATCATTGGATGAAAAACTTTAAACTTTAAATAAAAAAAATATTCAAAAGCCACATACTCAAATGATAATAACTCACATCGGTTTCAGAATGATCATGCATTTCTACTGCCTTCCAGACCAATTAGGTCGCGTTTTGAAGTAAAGTTGGACCGAAACCAATTTGTCTGGTTTCAGCAAAAAAACGAAACCTTACCGAAAGCTATAAATTGACTTTCTGCCGAAACCTACATTTTAATTACACCTTCGACCGAAACCGAAAGATAAACCGAAATTGCCACACAAAAAAATACTTAAAAAGACAGTAATCCCACGCTCCATTTTTCGACATTCTTTGGGGGTGATTAAATAGTTCGTTTTATTATGAATTTTCTACTTCACACAGATTTATTCGCAACAGTTTAAATTAAATTAATAACCCGAGTAATAGATGCAGCACTGGCGTTGCATTCTGAATTTTAAATGTTAAAACCGATATTCGGCTGATGACTGAAAGTCAATTTCAGTTTCGGCCGAAACCGAAAGCTAATCATTTGGATTCCACCGAAACGGAAACTACGCCGAAAGAGGCCATTGGCATATTTTCGGTTCCGAAACCAAATTTCGGTAGGCCTCGAGTTTGAAGATAATACTGGTACCTATCGAATAACGTATGTGAATATGTCGTGCATTTTTTCTTCAACTTCCAAACAACACTTTTAAAAATATTTCTCAACAAAGACTCACCGTTGAAGCTACAATCCAAACGACTTTATTGTTTTACTTAAGCCTACTGCGTATGTAGACCGCGTAACTATACAAATGAAATAGTGAATGTCCTATTATCCTACTGCGTATGTAGACCGCGTAACTATACAAATGAAATAGTGAATGTCCTATTACCCTGTACTCTTATTTATTCGCTTGTCGTTGTAATTTATCGTCAAGTTTTTTCAAATACCGCTAACACGTGCTACGTAATTATTATGCCGGTGTGTGTGGACATGCGCCTCGTGGATCGCAAAGTTTTTATTGTGACTCTATCGTTTAACGAGCAGGGAGTGTGAGTGCAAATATTCCTCCAAGGAATTGATTCGCGTGTGTGAATCCACCAAGCTTACGGGCTAATACACACCCACACATAAAGGCTTGAGGTGGGGAGGAAAAGGGAGAGTGTGGAAACATTAACGACAATGTCACACCTTCTGCCAAAGTCTTGTTGTCACAGAGTGACCTTTATGGTGACACCAGGAGACACACTGAACAAACTCCGTTAGTCACACGGCGTGGCTCTTATAAAAAGTAAACAAGTGTCTTCCAAACGGTATCTGGTTTCTTTGTCTAAAAACGTGTGTTGTGTTTTGTGTCTACTGACGAGTTTTACGCTCATGCCCACAGACCGGGGCATCGTATGAAAACGTGATCACATGTCTAAGTTTACTATTAAGTTCTATAATTTGACAATAACACAGGTACATCTACTATTATTGTAAATGTTCCAAACACACACCAACAAAAACCTCGCGTAAACTGAGTACGTTACAGCATATAATCGAACTAAACATCTTTTAAAAACCTCAATCACTTGTAACCCTTTTGATTGTTTTTATGATCCAGCATACAGAAATTTATGGAAGCTCAAGAACGCAAAGAATCCCTTTCTAATTTTCACAGGCATATAAATAACCTTTACCGGGAGTGTGCAACAGCCGGCCTGCGGGTCATAACACGACCCGCAAAACCTTTTAGTGTACCCACCCCTCTTTCCCGCCTTCCTCAAACTCACAGATGGAAGTATTTTTATAAATTTTATTTATTCACAACATAAGGACATTTTCAGAATATCTTGTATTCAATTCTGTAAATGGGTCCGATGAGGGTTGTACACATGGTGACATGGGCACGGCAAGATACGGCACGCAGAACGTTTTTCATTGGCAAGCGGAGGACCCCCCAAAAAGGCAACATTCTACAAGCAATAAAGTGCTTAAACGGGATGACTTTTAGGTTGTCTGGCACACTGAATGAATTAGAAATCCAAGTTTGGCACACTATTATCGAAATGGTTGCCGACCCCTGGGGTCTATTCCATGTGGTTTTATTATTTGCCTAAAACTGTAAGTCGTTAAATGTCTTTGGTAAAACAAGAAACAACACATGCAGCGTATTATACACAAAAACATTATTGGCATTAGAGCAGGTTATAATGATTAAAAAAATATGTAAATAGACACACCAAAGACAGAGACATAATAAAGCATCCCGTCGGACCAAATTGATCCATAGGGCCAGTGAAGCAGTGTTCACCAGTTTCTGTGGCCACGGCATACTATGGGGATCGTGTGGCCAGCTCAATGCCAAGCCGCACTTACTTTACCCTAACGAAAGTCAGGTATCCAACAGAGCTGGGGCACCCTGCAGACCCGAGAACAAATCCTAGCCTCGAACACAGGACCGCCAGTTCGGCCACCGTGCCTTATAAAGAAACATAAGCATGTGTATAAATTACGCGGTGAACCGGGTTAATGCGTAATTGTTACGTTATAAATAAACCGTTGCATTCGACCCGCGTTGTGTGAACACGTCTGTATAGTAAATAAAGAGAAGAAACAAATGTGTTCTAGATAAGCTATCATTACTATTAACATATGTGGCTTAATAAGGGTAACATATGGATATAATAATTATAAAAAAACAATAATAACGCAATTCAGTTGGAAATATCATGGGAGAGTTGGTACCATGAGTAAACTAGGAAGGGAATATTCGCTGCGAGTTTTCCTCGGGACCACTTGGTGAAACTGATCCAATTATGCACCCGTGGGCCTCCAACGGGCTCGATTTGATCTTTATTATGGATACTTATTATTTTATACAAGCTGAATTCCCCGGCGTTGCCCGGGGAAAAATAAAACAGGCCTGTATAAGCTTTATTTAAAAAAAAAATAAACTACAATGAACAGAAAGAGATAAATCTGTTAATTAAAAAATATATGATTTCTTTACTGAACACATTTAGGAAAATAATTTAAAATAAATATTGTAATCGGGTTAAAAATAGGCAAGTCTTTTTATATTTAAAAAAATCTAAATTGACCGGTGTTACCCGTGGATTTACAATCAGTAATTGACCGGTGTTACCCGTGGATTTACAATCAGTAATATTAATTGAAATTTTAACAAAAGGTATCGACTAACTGGAGAATCGAGCCAGGGTCCACCACATGGCAGTCCGATACGTTATCCAGACAGCTAGCGAGGACACATGTGCTAAATCAAATTGCAAAGGTGAAATATATAGCAATAAGGTCACGTGCCATTGAATACACCAATTTGATTGGTTAAACACACGCACACAGAGCTTTATATATATATATATATTATATTATACAAGCTACATTGCCCGGCGTTGCCCGGGTGAAAAAAAACAGGATTGTATAAGGTGCAGATAACAATTGTATAAACTAAAATTAAAAGAAAGTTATAAATCTAATATTTAAATTATTATTTTATTACTGAAGACTTTTAGGAAAGTAATTTAAAATAAATATTGTAATCGGGTAAAACAATAGGCAAGTATTTTTATTTAACAAAAATCACAATTGCACATAGATTTACAATGTTTTTTGTTTTTAAAAGACTGAAAAAAAATTGTAGAAAAAAAGGTACAATCTAACTGGAGAATCGAACCCGGGTCGCCCGCATAGCAGTCCGTTACGTTAACCACTGAGCTAGCGAAGACAAATGTCCGATGTAAAAAAATTATTAGACAGTTTATAGGCCTAGGCCTAAATTGGTCAGTGGCACAAACTCACGTGTTTTCAAATTGACCAATGGGGATCCGTGGGGACACAAACACGATCTTTTTATATATATTATATTGTAAAAACTAAACTATGTATACAATTGGTGAGGCGTTTAATATTATCACAAAAAGATAAAAGGGAAAGAGTTGGGGGAAGCATTCAAAGACGATGGAAAAAAAAAAGATTCTATAAATGTAAGTGTTGACTCAATGGATAAAAAAGAAGAAACCAGTTGAATGAAATACAATGATCAAAAGTCAAAGTGTGGGGAGGCAATCTACCCGAGAGACACATCGAGGCTACAGATTGTGGCCCGGTCAAACCACACGTGACTGTTACTGGCCGGGGGGGGGGGGGAATATTTGTCCGACATGGTCAAGTACATGTTTCAAGTCGGCAGATGTCGTTGCCAGTCAAACAGTGAAACCAAAGACTATAATAAGATGGACCGCTTGCTCTATTTTGTAGAGCTTATATGTTCTTTTTTCAGGCGCGCATCCAATTCAATAATGCTGTCTTAAATGACTTGACGCTCCTACGTTTGCCTAAAGGTTTCCGCTGTTTTCAAATTTCAATTTTTATTTAACATTGAGAATATCATAGCGATTAAATAAAACGGAAGTTAAGTGTACAGTACGAAAAGGTAATCGGGAATTCCGAAAAGAAGTCATTCGAGTCATCAAATTGCAGAAATATTAAAGCAAGCGGTCCATCTTATTATAGATCTAGTCTTTGGTGAAACGAACTACGAGAGGAGGATGCCAGATTGTGACACACTAATCAAACCACCGTGACAGTCGTGACAGAACTACCGCAGATGGTCGATGCGGGGAAAATAACGACACATTTCAGAGCTAAGCTCCGTACAGGTAATAATAATACTAATAATAGGTTTGCTTAAAAGTGATCCGGATAACTGGTTTAAAGATTTCATCTCATTTGAAATTAGAAAGATCACAAATTAGGCTAAAACATATAGTGTATGATTTTTATTAATTTTTTTTAAAGCGTAGGCCCTAACGTTAAATTTACATATGTAATATCGTGACGTAAAGGGTCAGTAAGAGTTCCCTCCAATACTTTTGATTACCTCAGCTTGTGGACTCGTGGTCACACTGTTTTATATTTTGAAACGCTACCATTGTCCGATTGGTCAGAGCGATCACGGGCCTAGAAAGAGTGTGTTCTGCCCTGGTGAGGTTAAATAGTCCTTCGAAAGTTACAGAGACTGTTGTGGCGATGACTCGAGTTTCGACACCTGAGATTTATACTTGTGATGTATATGGTTGATGCAGAATGTAGACTATATATGGTTGATGCAGAATGTAGACTATATGGTTGATGCAGAATGTAGACTATATATGGTTGATGCAGAATGTAGACTATATATGGTTGATGCAGAATGTAGACTATATATGGTTGATGCAGAATGTAGACTATATATGGTTGATGCAGTATGTAGACTATATATATATATGGTTGATGCAGAATGTAGACTATATGGTTGATGCAGTATGTAGACTATATATGGTTGATGCAGAATGTAGACTATATGGTTGATGCAGAATGTAGACTATATATATATATGGTTGATGCAGAATGTAGACTATATATGGTTGATGCAGAATGTAGACTATATATGGTTGATGCAGAATGTAGACTATATATGGTTGATGCAGAATGTAGACTATATATGGTTGATGCAGAATGTAGACTATATATGGTTGATGCAGAATGTAGACTATATATGGTTGATGCAGAATGTAGATTATATATGGTTGATGCAGAATGTAGACTATATATGGTTGATGCAGAATGTAGATTATATATGGTTGATGCAGAATGTAGATTATATATGGTTGATGCAGAATGTAGATTATATATGGTTGATGCAGAATGTAGATTATATATGGTTGATGCAGAATGTAGACTATATATGGTTGATGCAGAATGTAGATTATATATGGTTGATGCAGAATGTAGATTATATATGGTTGATGCAGAATGTAGACTATATATGGTTGATGCAGAATGTAGATTATATATGGTTGATGCAGAATGTAGATTATATATGGTTGATGCAGAATGTAGACTATATATGGTTGATGCAGAATGTAGATTATATATGGTTGATGCAGAATGTAGACTATATATGGTTGATGCAGAATGTAGACTGTATATGGTTGATGCAGTATGTAGACTATATATGGTTGATGCAGAATGTAGACTATATGGTTGATGCAGAATGTAGACTATATATATATATGGTTGATGCAGAATGTAGACTATATATATATGGTTGATGCAGAATGTAGACTATATGGTTGATGCAGTATGTAGACTATATATGGTTGATGCAGAATGTAGACTATATGGTTGATGCAGAATGTAGACTATATATGGTTGATGCAGTATGTAGACTATATATGGTTGATGCAGAATGTAGACTATATGGTTGATGCAGAATGTAGACTATATATGGTTGATGCAGAATGTAGACTATATATGGTTGATGCAGAATGTAGACTATATATGGTTGATGCAGAATGTAGACTATATATGGTTGATGCAGAATGTAGACTATATATGGTTGATGCAGAATGTAGACTATATATGGTTGATGCAGAATGTAGACTATATGGTTGATGCAGTATGTAGATTATATATGGTTGATGCAGAATGTAGACTATATATGGTTGATGCAGAATGTAGACTATATATGGTTGATGCAGAATGTAGACTATATATGGTTGATGCAGAATGTAGACTATATATGGTTGATGCAGAATGTAGATTATATATGGTTGATGCAGAATGTAGACTATATATGGTTGATGCAGAATGTAGATTATATATGGTTGATGCAGAATGTAGACTATATATGGTTGATGCAGAATGTAGACTATATATGGTTGATGCAGAATGTAGACTATATATATATATGGTTGATGCAGAATGTAGACTATATATATATGGTTGATGCAGAATGTAGACTATATATATATATGGTTGATGCAGAATGTAGACTATATATGGTTGATGCAGAATGTAGACTATATATATATATGGTTGATGCAGAATGTAGACTATATATGGTTGATGCAGAATGTAGACTATATATGGTTGATGCAGAATGTAGACTATATGGTTGATGCAGAATGTAGACTATATATGGTTGATGCAGAATGTAGACTATATATGGTTGATGCAGAATGTAGACTATATGGTTGATGCAGAATGTAGACTATATATATATATATGGTTGATGCAGAATGTAGACTATATATATATGGTTGATGCAGAATGTAGACTATATATGGTTGATGCAGAATGTAGACTATATATGGTTGATGCAGAATGTAGACTATATGGTTGATGCAGAATGTAGACTATATATATATATGGTTGATGCAGAATGTAGACCATAGGATCTCAACGGGGGCGATATCGCCCCCCGGGGGGCGGTGAGAAGCTTTAGGGGGGCGCAGACATTCCCGTGGGCGATAGGGGGGCGGTGAAGGGCATTTGGGCGGTACAAAAGTACCTGATATATTTTAACACCTCAGCTATTTGAATCGATTAGTTTTTGGAGAATGAAATATGATGTAAACGCAAGTGCCGCTAAATATCTGATACCCCCCAACAGTATGCCTACATATTATTATATTAATAAGAAATAGGAATCGCAATGACTTTTCGATGACGTAGGGGTCTGTATTTGGCAAATATAGTGTGCGGCCGGCTGGTCTTGTGGTTGGACTGTCAACCCTGCTGACCGATCACTGTCGCCCTAACAATTACTAATATTAATGATGTTTTGATCTCAGTTTAACCGAGATGTCCTTAATGTATTTAGTCACAAAATAGAAAAATGCAACTGTTGTTAAGCGGTATAGATAATTAGTAATCATACATACTGGGTAGTTATTGTAATGTTTGAAAATATACATATAAATTCTTTAGTCATGTAATATTTATATAATTTTCAAATACTATTTACAGTTTCATCATTTCAAAGTAATAAATTTTAAGCCTTTTATTTTTTATACAAGAAAAAAAAACAGAAATATTAGCTCAAATAAAATGGGCTAATTATCTCCCTTTAACAAAAATAAATGTTTCCACATTTGATTCAATAGTGATGCCGAACAAGTTCTGTTTTGTAATATAACAAATATTATTGATTATTAGACCTAAGGCTTTTGCAACCAAAATTGAAATAAAAGTAGACAAATTGCTAGCAACACACCAGGCAAACGATTCGCGTTGATTTATTTAAACCTTTTGTTAAGGCAATTTTTTTAATAAATTTTTTGATCTATTAATTCTTACAATGTGTTTCCTTTTCATTTTTTTTAAAGATAATTACAGGGTTCCTGCACCAAACTCAAATCAAAATTTCAGGAGGTTTTCAGGAGTTTTTCAGGAGAAAATCTAAAATATCAGGAGGCGCGGTGAAACCGAATTCACTACATCACTAAACAATGACTCAGATACAAATAAAATAAAATATTTTTATGGGCATTATAATGTGAAAGCTAAATATGTACCATTAAGCTATGTTCATTATATAGCGTCCTTTAACTGTCTTTAGAAATCTTATATTTTTTTTTTTTAAAGTACAAATTAAAGAAATTTGGTTTATGAAAATAAAAGGCGAGGGAGGGGGGAGGTAGAAAATGGAAATATAGTGTCCTGTATAGGGGCATCTGTAACATATAGAGTGTTACATTAACAAGTATAGAGAAAATATTTATTTGGGCCTACATTGAAAAGTATATAGAAAGCTTACAGATTTAGACCTACAAGTAAAAAAAAACTATCACTATGACAAGACAAAAACTGCTATTGTAAAGGACATGTAGGCTACCGTAGATAATCCAATTTGATTACTTTCCAATCATTAGGATCATTAAGCTTATTAAAATCCTGCTACAAAAATAAAACCTTATAGCAGCCATGTTCAGTTAGGTAAGGAGGGGCAAATACTTATGGTGGTCTTGGGCAAATAGTGCAAGGGGGAAATAGTCCACAGTGGGGGGAGGGAGTAGCTGATTCTGAACTGGTGCATATAATATCTCCCTAAACTACCGTATTTAAAAAAAAAACACAACACCTGTGGATAAGTTGCATCCTGACTTTGGGGGGGTTATACTGCCTTTTAACTTCTCAAAAGTTCATACCATTTAAACATAAAAGTCACTAAATATTCAGCCTAATTTGGAAACTTTCCTTAAAAAAAATGGTTTCAATCATGCATAAAAGGCAAACACAGCGCTTCACTTATTTAAAACAACGGATCAATACAGCCATTAGTCATAAGGCAAAGTAATGTATCTGTTTCTACATCTAAGTCACTGTCCATACTCATGTTCCTATCCCTATAGTAGGCTAACACTATATAGTGGGTAGACCAAAAAAAAAGTCTTTTGAAGTAGGCCTGCCTATGCTTTCTAGACAGCGCCGGTTTTGATGACACGGTTTGATGACGGGTTTGATGACGCGCTATACAAGTGCCCTAACCTAATTACCATTAACATTGTTTGTAATGATTTCTAGTCAGATATATTTAGCATTGAGTGCATTTCATCAATCTATTGGTGAATAAAATTACTTAGATCTAGACTTCTAGATTAGGCCCATAGTCTTTAGACTGATAAACTGATAGACCTAGGGCTAGGGCCACACCGGCTAGGCCTATGCCTAGACCCAAAGTCGTCTGCCTACATTTCCCACATTGATTAAAAAAAAACACATTGTAGGCCTACCCATACGATATAATAATTAGTAAAACCATGTAGGGCCTACACCTTTAAAAAGTTGATAATGATATCGGCGCCAATCAGCGTAGGCCTACATCGCCAACAACTCTATTAGGGCTAGCTAAATAGGCCTACTGGAATTTTTACCATAATATGATATAAGATAGCGTCTTAAACGTCATCGTTTTCTTTTTAAGTAATAAAAAGACCTATTTCTGTGTATTTTGATATAAATATATTTCAAAATAAATCAATTTGGCAAAATATGTCGGTTCGCTGACCCCAAGTAGACTAGTAGGCGCCGCGCGTAGCGTAATCAGGCATTCTCAACATTGATCGCGAAAATAGGCACCTAACTAGTTCTGGTAATTACCCGCGCCGGTCGGCAAATTTGTCGCCTCGAGAGACCCGCGTCCTCTATGAACAACTGTAAAGCAAAAAAAAAAACATTCCTCGCACGAGTTCGCTCGGGTCGACTCGCGCGTGCAATTTTCCGAAACCCGCCGCCTCTATAAACGCTAGCTTAGTCCATATCATTATCTAATCTAGCAGACAACAAACTGTAGGAGAGGGAGCGAAAGAGGAGGAAAATACCATCTTTACCGTCACAAAGCGAGAAGGGATAGGCTTGGCGTAGCAAGCATTATAAGCGAACAAAGCGGGAGGTGGGGCTGTTAAAAAAGGGACACGTGTTGGAGAAGGAAAAAATAGGGGTCAGCTCAATTTTTCAGGACATTTCAGGAGATTATTTCAAATTTCAGGAGGTTTTCAGGAGTTTTTGCAATTTTTTGCAATTTCAGGAGGATTTCAGGACATCCTGAAATTTCAGGAGGCCGCAGGAACCCTGTAATTAATCACACCAAAAGTCTAGTCCGCCTAAAGATATTGCGGAAGAGGGGGGGGGCGCTAAAAGAAAGTTGGGGGTGGGGGGCGGTGAGCGGAAAAAGGTTGAGAACCTATGATGTAGACTATATATGTATATGGTTGATGCAGAATGTAGACTATATATGGTTGATGCAGAATGTAGACTTTATATGGTTGATGCAGAATGTAGACTATATATATATATGGTTGATGCAGAATGTAGACTATATATGGTTGATGCAGAATGTAGACTATATATGGTTGATGCAGAATGTAGACTGTATATGGTTGATGCAGTATGTAGACTATATATGGTTGATGCAGAATGTAGACTATATGGTTGATGCAGAATGTAGACTATATATATATATGGTTGATGCAGAATGTAGACTATATATATATGGTTGATGCAGAATGTAGACTATATGGTTGATGCAGTATGTAGACTATATATGGTTGATGCAGAATGTAGACTATATGGTTGATGCAGAATGTAGACTATATATGGTTGATGCAGTATGTAGACTATATATGGTTGATGCAGAATGTAGACTATATGGTTGATGCAGAATGTAGACTATATATGGTTGATGCAGAATGAAGACTATATATGGTTGATGCAGAATGTAGACTATATATGGTTGATGCAGAATGTAGACTATATATGGTTGATGCAGAATGTAGACTATATATGGTTGATGCAGAATGTAGACTATATATGGTTGATGCAGAATGTAGACTATATATGGTTGATGCAGAATGTAGACTATATATGGTTGATGCAGAATGTAGATTATATATGGTTGATGCAGAATGTAGACTATATATGGTTGATGCAGAATGTAGATTATATATGGTTGATGCAGAATGTAGACTATATATGGTTGATGCAGAATGTAGACTATATATGGTTGATGCAGAATGTAGATTATATATGGTTGATGCAGAATGTAGACTATATATGGTTGATGCAGAATGTAGACTATATATGGTTGATGCAGAATGTAGATTATATATGGTTAATGCAGAATGTAGACTATATATGGTTGATGCAGAATGTAGACTATATATGGTTGATGCAGAATGTAGACTATATATGGTTGATGCAGAATGTAGACTATATATGGTTGATGCAGAATGTAGATTATATATGGTTGATGCAGAATGTAGACTATATATGGTTGATGCAGAATGTAGACTATATGGTTGATGCAGTATGTAGACTATATATGGTTGATGCAGAATGTAGACTATATATGGTTGATGCAGAATGTAGACTATATGGTTGATGCAGTATGTAGACTATATGGTTGATGCAGAATGTAGACTATATATGGTTGATGCAGAATGTAGACTATATATGGTTGATGCAGAATGTAGACTATATATGGTTGATGCAGAATGTAGATTATATATGGTTTATGCAGAATGTAGATTATATATGGTTGATGCAGAATGTAGATTATATATGGTTGATGCAGAATGTAGACTATATATGGTTGATGCAGAATGTAGACTTTATATGGTTGATGCAGAATGTAGACTATATATGGTTGATGCAGAATGTAGATTATATATGGTTGATGCAGAATGTAGACTTTATATGGTTGATGCAGAATGTAGACTATATATGGTTGATGCAGAATGTAGATTATATATGGTTGATGCAGAATGTAGATTATATATGGTTGATGCAGAATGTAGATTATATATGGTTGATGCAGAATGTAGACTATATATGGTTGATGCAGAATGTAGACTATATGGTTGATGCAGAATGTAGACTATATGGTTGATGCAGAATGTAGACTATATGGTTGATGCAGAATGTAGACTATATATGGTTGATGCAGAATGTAGATTATATATGGTTGATGCAGAATGTAGACTATATATGGTTGATGCAGAATGTAGACTATATGGTTGATGCAGTATGTAGACTATATATGGTTGATGCAGAATGTAGACTATATGGTTGATGCAGAATGTAGACTATATATGGTTGATGCAGAATGTAGACTATATATGGTTGATGCAGAATGTAGACTATATATGGTTGATGCAGAATGTAGACTATATATGGTTGATGCAGAATGTAGACTATATATGGTTGATGCAGAATGTAGACTATATATGGTTGATGCAGAATGTAGACTATATATGGTTGATGCAGAATGTAGACTATATGGTTGATGCAGAATGTAGACTATATATGGTTGATGCAGAATGTAGACTATATGGTTGATGCAGAATGTAGACTATATATATATATGGTTGATGCAGAATGTAGACTATATATATATGGTTGATGCAGATTGTAGACTATATATATATATGGTTGATGCAGAATGTAGACTATATATGGTTGATGCAGAATGTAGACTATATATGGTTGATGCAGAATGTAGACTATATATGGTTGATGCAGAATGTAGACTATATATGGTTGATGCAGAATGTAGACTATATGGTTGATGCAGAATGTAGACTATATATGGTTGATGCAGAATGTAGACTATATATGGTTGATGCAGAATGTAGACTATGGTTGATGCAGAATGTAGACTATATGGTTGATGCAGAATGTAGACTATATATGGTTGATGCAGAATGTAGACTATATATGGTTGATGCAGAATGTAGACTATATATGGTTGATGCAGAATGTAGACTATATGGTTGATGCAGAATGTAGACTATATATATATATGGTTGATGCAGAATGTAGACTATATGGTTGATGCAGAATGTAGACTATATATATATATGGTTGATGCAGAATGTAGACTATATATGGTTGATGCAGAATGTAGACTATATATGGTTGATGCAGAATGTAGACTATATATGGTTGATGCAGAATGTAGACTATATATGGTTGATGCAGAATGTAGACTATATGGTTGATGCAGAATGTAGACTATATATGGTTGATGCAGAATGTAGACTATATATGGTTGATGCAGAATGTAGACTATATGGTTGATGCAGAATGTAGACTATATATGGTTGATGCAGAATGTAGACTATATATGGTTGATGCAGAATGTAGACTATATATGGTTGATGCAGAATGTAGACTATATGGTTGATGCAGAATGTAGACTATATATGGTTGATGCAGAATGTAGACTATATATGGTTGATGCAGAATGTAGACTATATGGTTGATGCAGAATGTAGACTATATATATATATATATGGTTGATGCAGAATGTAGACTATATATATATGGTTGATGCAGAATGTAGACTATATATGGTTGATGCAGAATGTAGACTATGTATGGTTGATGCAGAATGTAGACTATATGGTTGATGCAGAATGTAGACTATATATATATATGGTTGATGCAGAATGTAGACCATAGGTTCTCAACGGGGGCGATATCGCCCCCCGGGGGCGGTGAGAAGCTTTAGGGGGCGCAGACATTCCCGTGGGCGATAGGGGGGCGGTGAAGGGCATTTGGGCGGTACAAAAGTACCTGATATATTTTAACACCTCAGCTATTTGAATCGATTAGTTTTTGGAGAATGAAATATGATGTAAACGCAAGTGCCGCTAAATATCTGATACCCCCCAACAGTATGCCTACATATTATTATATTAATAAGAAATAGGAATCGCAATGACTTTTCGATGACGTAGGGGTCTGTATTTGGCAAATATAGTGTGCGGCCGGCTGGTCTTGTGGTTGGACTGTCAACCCTGCTGACCGATCACTGTCGCCCTAACAATTACTAATATTAATGATGTTTTGATCTCAGTTTAACCGAGATGTCCTTAATGTATTTAGTCACAAAATAGAAAAATGCAACTGTTGTTAAGCGGTATAGATAATTAGTAATCATACATACTGGGTAGTTATTGTAATGTTTGAAAATATACATATAAATTCTTTAGTCATGTAATATTTATATAATTTTCAAATACTATTTACAGTTTCATCATTTCAAAGTAATAAATTTTAAGCCTTTTATTTTTTATACAAGAAAAAAAAAACAGAAATATTAGCTCAAATAAAATGGGCTAATTATCTCCCTTTAACAAAAATAAATGTTTCCACATTTGATTCAATAGTGATGCCGAACAAGTTCTGTTTTGTAATATAACAAATATTATTGATTATTAGACCTAAGGCTTTTGCAACCAAAATTGAAATAAAAGTAGACAAATTGCTAGCAACACACCAGGCAAACGATTCGCGTTGATTTATTTAAACCTTTTGTTAAGGCAATTTTTTAAATAAATTTTTTGATCTATTAATTCTTACAATGTGTTTCCTTTTCATTTTTTTTAAAGATAATTAATCACACCAAAAGTCTAGTCCGCCTAAAGATATTGCGGAAGAGGGGGGGGGGGCGCTAAAAGAAAGTTGGGGGTGGGGGGCGGTGAGCGGAAAAAGGTTGAGAACCTATGATGTAGACTATATATGTATATGGTTGATGCAGAATGTAGACTTTATATGGTTGATGCAGAATGTAGACTATATATGGTTGATGCAGAATGTAGACTTTATATGGTTGATGCAGAATGTAGACTATATATATATATGGTTGATGCAGAATGTAGACTATATTATGTTTGTCGTATTAATTTGAATAGTTTTGTTAACTGCTGCCACGGGTCTTGCTCAATAAGTTGAAAGTTAGGCCGTGTAAGTGTGAGAATTGAGAATATTATGATTCTTCAAGGGTTTAACGAATTCATCTACTAAGATATAGTCTAGGCCAGGAGTCGGGAACCTTAGAGAGCCATGGACACCACATATTTTGAAAAGTAATTCGGTGAGAGATATATATTATGTTTAAAACTAAAAATTCAAGTAAATGTGTGCTTTTGTGTAATTTCAACAATAAAAGTACTCTAATTATGTCTATGAATTCTTCTGATGCTGAGCTGCAGTAGACTTTAGCTCATTTGTAGAATCAAATATTGATATGCAATTAATATGTAGATCAAAAAGTCTAAAAAAACATTTTTTTAATAATCGAACATTTGTCTGCGAGCCAGATGCAGCTATCGAAAGAGCCACATCTGGCTCGCGAGTCATGGGTTCCCGACCCCTGGTCTAGGCTAATACCCCCCCCCCCCCCCCCCCCAGCAGACACCGAGACCTAACCAAATACATTCGTTAGCCATAGTGTATATATAAGTCACATTTTTTAAAGCGTCTACTGGAAATTTTTTCCCCCATTATCCTCTAAGAAAAAAAAAAGCACTAATGGACAGACAAGCCTAGGTCACAGAATACCAAACCGATTCCTAAATGGTATTTAATCAAGGCTCCCTAGAAACACACTAAGCAGACGGACGACAACTTAATCAATAGATACATGACAGTAGATTTAGCTAGCCATCTGATATCACTACTCTCACACACACACAAACGCCTAACAGTTTACGCTGACAGTGCAAAGTGCATACCATGTTGATAATCAGAAAGTACACGAAAAGATCACGAGGCCGAAAACGAGCACTTTAAAGAACATAGATTATGATACAACAGTAACAGTACATCGGTCTATCCAATATGTAGGAAACTTGACCGTGCCTATCACAAGCCAGCAGCGGCTGTGTACACAAAAAAATGTCCCGCACGGGTAATTTCAGAGGCACGGTGGCCGTGCGGAGGCGCATTCGGGTGGCGTGCCGAAAGCCGTGGGTTCGAATCCTGGTAAAGGCTTGGATTTTTTCCCCGGGTTTGGAGGATGTTTCTGATTCTACCCAGCTCTGATGAGTACCCGACTTTAGTTGGGGTAAGCTGTGCATAGTGCTGGTCACCCAATCACCTAGTGAGCCTTGGCCACAGAAACTGGTGAACGTTGCTTCACCGGACCTATGGATCAATTTGGTCCGACGGGATACTTTACTTTTATTGGTCATTTCACTGTTTGCAGGCCGCCGCCAGCGTAACGTTTAACTGAGACAAACTGTCAGGAAAGGTCGCCGCAGTGAGCGGATGCATTAAAACCCGAGGTTGCTGACGAGGTATAGACTGGTGGCAGGTATTACAAACCATCAGGAAGGCGCCAAAATGAAAAATGGTTTGCTTTTCGTTAACCGTCGTTTGTTTTTCGGCAAAAGAAAAGCAATCATTAATCTTAAATGTTAATAGCCCTAAGAGTGCAATTTTTTTAATGTCAGTAAAACTGTAAACAATTATAACGTAATGCGAACTTAAAAAATTGAAACGATAAATATAAAAATACATAAAAGTAAAGTATCCCGTCGGACCAAATTAATCACAGGCCGGTGAGAAGCAGTGTTCACCAGTTTCAGTAGCCACGGCACACTAGGTCATTGTGTGGCCAGCACTATGCACAGCCGCCTTTACTTTACCCCGACTAAGGTCAGGTACCCATATCAGAGCTGGGTGCACCCTATAGTCCCGGGATTCGACTCCAGTTTCTTCGGTACCGGTGCGCCATAACGATTAATATAAATGCCAATAGTCCACCTTAAAGGCTGTTTCATAAAACATTGATGACCGACACCACGGAAATCACACGTGGAGGCGGGGGGGGGGGGGGGGGGGGGGGGCCCTAACCCAGAAAACATAACTCATCGATGATATTTCGGTGTGAAAAAATAAGAAGTTGTTACAGCACAATCGATGCCTGGCGACAGCTTGTCATTGGTAACGAACAGATGTCGGTAACGATGGAGAATTGGAACAACACCGTAAACGTTACCAGCTCAGCAGGGAGTGTGCTGCACGTGGGAAGGGTGTGGTCGGGCCCTCCCCCTCTCTCAGGCTGGAGGGTAATGTCAGCGAGACACAGCAAGCAATGCACAAATACACAATAGGCGCATTAACAAAACAAATATAAAAAAACAACAATACCAACAAAACTACAACAAACAACATAAATATAAAAATACTTTAGACGGGCTTTTAGTATTTTACAATGAGGCAATAATATACACCGTACGTTGCTACTACCACAAACCCCAACACAACAAACATCGCCAACAACAACAAAAAGCACATCAATCATCGTCTAAGACGACTTAGAAATCATGGAGGTAGCAGCGACTACCTGTCCCGTCATACGACGGCGTAACCAACAACAAAACAAACAAACAGCACATAGTGCAGTAGTAGTATGTGAGATTTCAATATAAAAAACAAACAAACAGCACATAGTGCAGTAGTAGTATGTGAGATTTCAATATAAAAAACAAACAAACAGCACATAGTGCAGTAGTAGTATGTGAGATTTCAATATAAAAAAACAAACAAACAGCACATAGTGCAGTAGTAGTATGTGAGATTTCAATATAAAAAACAAACAGCACATAGTGTAGTAGTAGTATGTGAGATTTCAATATAAAAAACAAACAGCACATAGTGCAGTAGTAGTATATGAGATTTCAATATAAAAAACAGTAGTAGTATATGAGATTTCAATATAAAAAACAAACAGCACATAGTGCAGTAGTAGTATGTGAGATTTCAATATAAAAAACAAACAGCACATAGTGCAGTAGTAGTATTTGAGATTTCAATACAAGAAAACCATAAAAACGAAGTTTTCATTATACAGAAAAATATCTGTGTCGCAAATCTCAAAAATATATCCTTACTCCGTATGAATTGTTCTAAAAATAATCTTAGCGCATAATTTTTTTTTCTACCTTTGCGCCGAAAAAGTATAAAAAGTTGCACAGGCATTATTAACGCGAAATCAAAATATTTCTTATACTTTCCTTTTAAGAAATGAATATTGTCATAAGTGTAGTATTATTAAGTCGTTTAAACTGAAAATTTGATAGGATGTATTGTTAGGCGCCCCAAATCTGCTGTCCAAATTTCAGCTCGATCGGACCACGGGAAATGGTCGAAAAATCGAAGCCAATTTTTGCACCCACGACGATTGCAGACAGACAGACAGAAAATGCAACTTAAAATAAAGGAAGTAAAAACAAACAGCACATAGTGCAGTAGTAGTATGTGAGATTTCAATATAAAAAACAAACAGCACATAGTGCAGTAGTAGTATGTGAGATTCCAATATAAAAAACAAACAGCGCATAGTGCAGTAGTAGTATGTGAGATTCCAATATAAAAAACAAACAGCGCATAGTGCAGTAGTAGTATGTGAGATTTCAATATAAAAAACAAACAGCACATAGTGCAGTAGTAGTATGTGAGATTTCAAACAGTTTAAGTATAACAGCGAAGCACACAAAGTTTTCTAGCACGGCCATCGATCAATCAAATTAATTCTGCTTCAGTAATCGAATGGTACAGGGTCGATTCATTTCAAAAACCACACTTTAAAATTCCCGGTGGGAGTTCTAATTTTGTTTATTTTAGAGCTTGCCCTCTTTCATGGCCCGTTACTTTCGTTTAGTGCCATGACTGCCCGCGTGACAAATCTCGTTCAGTGAATATATCTATTTTTCAATTCCTAAAAAAAAAAACTGTACAAAAATATATTATCTATGTGAAGAAAACGGGAAAGGTGGGATGACGGGAGTGAAGATATGATGAGATTTGAAATTTTCAAAATATGAATACACGTCTATGTCATCTGGAAATAATGAGGGTAAAAGTACATGTCGGACCAAGTTGATCCATAGGGCCGGTGAAGCAGCGTTCACCAGTTTCTGTGGCCACGGCGTACTAGGGGATCCTGTGGCCAGCACAATGCCAAGCCGCCTTTACTTTAACACCAACTAAAGTCATGTACCCATCATGGCTGGCGTAGACTCACAGACGAGCTCCAGAACCGGGAACCAATCTTAGCCTTCACCGGGGTTCGAACCCAGGACTTTCGGTACGCCAGTCGAAGGCGCTGCAGGCTCGACCACTGTCTGCAGGCTCGGCCGCGGTGCCCCTAATCAGGTAACAGACCCCCCACCCCTCCACACACACACAAAAAAACAACATCCGGATCATCTGAGTAATGCCCCGTTAACAGTAACTGATTCTCAATTGTATATCTCTTGAGTTTGATATCGAACAGAGTCCATGTACTAGACACGGATTAAACAGACTGAGTTTGATATCGAATAGAGTCCATGTACTAGACACGGATTAAACAGACTGAGTTTGATATCGAATAGAGTCCATGTACTAGACACGGATTAAACAGACTGAGTTTGATATCGAACAGAGTCCATGTACTAGACACGGATTAAACAGACTGAGTTTGATATCGAATAGAGTCCATGTACTAGACACGGATTAAACAGACTGAGTTTGATATCGAATAGAGTCCATGTACTAGACACGGATTAAACAGAATGAGGCAGACATAATAGATCTATTTTTTAAAGAAACTTTCAGATACTATTCTCTTTGTGTGTGCTTCTATTTATACCTGTATGTTTGAAATAGCTCTATTTCAGGTAGTGCATATGGTAGTCAAAAAAAAAAGGAGAGATTCGAGAGAGAGAGAGAAATGTTTGGGGATTGTGTTATTAAGTACCCATACTATACAATACTTTTTTTAAATGACGTTATAGGACTTAAGCATTCCTAATTTAATTCGAAGTTATTCACTTTAAAAACAAAATTTCAAGTAATTTGTCAATTTTAGCAAACTTGTGTAAAGGAGATTGCTAATAATAAATAATACGTTAATTAAACGTGTATGTCCGCTACAGCGAAAAAAAAAAAAAAAACTAAAATAAATTTAAAAACTGCCAGCGTACGTTGCAGTTGCATGGCTGTTGGGGCAACATTATTTGCAATAAATATTCGTATGACCTTTGACCCGTGTAAGCCGACGACGTACATCTGAAGTATAGAGATACTTGGAGAACCGACCTGTAGTAAAAAAAACTCAGCCTTTATGATATGTACTCACGCCAAATACACGTGAAATATTGATGAAGGTATTTATTTCACAAGACAAGCTGTGATAGCCTTTCGGTTATTTATTCTTTAAGGCGATTAGACCATTGATTCTGTCCTTTCTTTAATGTAAGACTAGGTGCTGTAATCTTTTTAAACATTTACAAAGTGAGATGACTTTCCGAAGGATGCACTTTTAAAGATCAGATAACTAATGATAAAACTGCACTTTTAAAGATCAGATAACTAATGATAAAACTGCACTTTTAAAGATCAGATAACTAATGATAAAACTGCACTTTAAAGATCAGATAACTAATGATAAAACTGCACTTTAAAGATCAGATAACTAATGATAAAACTGCACTTTTAAAGATCAGATAACTAATGATAAAACTGCACTTTAAAGATCAGATAACTAATGATAAAACTGCACTTTTAAAGATCAGATAACTAATGATAAAACTGCACTTTTAAAGATCAGATAACTAATGATAAAACTGCACTTTTAAAGATCAGATAACTAATGATAAAACTGCACTTTTAAAGATCAGATAACTAATGATAAAACTGCACTTTTAAAGATCAGATAACTAATGATAAAACTGCACTTTTAAAGATCAGATAACTAATGATAAAACTGCACTTTTAAAGACCAGATAACTAATGATAAAACTGCACTTTAAAGATCAGATAACTAATGATAAAACTGCACTTTTACAGATCAGAAAAGTAATTTAAAAAAGAAAACTGCACTTTTAAAGATAATAGGACTAAGGTAAGGAGTAAGCTGTACTTATAAATATCCTTGAATTAGTGAGTAAACTGCACTTTTAAAGACAATAATAATAATTCTATTTGTATAGCGCTGCCAACAAACATAATGTAAGCGCATTTAACATTGAGCAACAAACAATCAAGTACACGGATATAATTCTCAGGGCTGAAAAGGATATAGAGCTAGTTAATAATCTCAAAAGTTTACAAACATAGGACAAAGCAAATAAATGTAGCATTAACCGACTTGATATACAAGTAAAACATTAAGTATCAGGTTTAGTTCCCTATCACATCGAGCGAAAGCATTTTTAAAGGGAAAGAACTCTAGATTTAATAATGTCACCATGTTTTTAGAAGAAGCCATAGATTGTTTATATCTTTATAAAAAAAAGTGTATGCTTTAGATTAATATTAATAGTCCTACTTTCATTTATATCAAAATAAAAAATTCAGCTGTATACTTGATATAAGAACAAAAACTTTTCAGTGGAAGTTTCAGATTTAGGCCTATGTATTTAAATATAAAGGTTACAGAGAGCAGTAATGTATAGCATGGATATGAACTCACGTTAATTATCTAATATACCGGTAATAATGCTAATGATATACAAACATCCCCCCCCCCCACAATCTTTCTCTATGTATCTACCCATGGAAAAAAATCCGGAGTCGGAGGAATTTTGGGTACCTGTAGTCGGAGTCGGCAAAAAATGCACCGACTCCGACTCCTACTAAATTTAGATTGGAAAAAGGCAGGGCTTCATTTATTTTAAACAACCGATCAATTGGCCTACAGACATTAGTGATGAGAAAGTAAAATATCTAAGTCCCCATCCCTACTCAAGATCCTATCCCTATTGTCATACTAAGCTTATAGCGGGTCGACACAAAAAAAAAGTCTTTTGAACTAATTTGAAATGCGTCATTAGACTGAACGTCATATTGGCGCTGGTATTGATGACGCTATACAATGCCCAAATTACTAATTACCATTAACATTGTTTGTAATGATTTCAAATGCTAGGACATGGCACGCGCGGTTTTCTCGGAATACTAAACACTGCCTTAGTAGGCTATAGGCCTAGGCCATAGGTCCTAAATAAAACGCATTAAGCTACTAGTGTACAAGCATACCTTTATTAGAGGCCTAGAGAGGCTTTTACACATTTACGATTCTTTCCATAATGTAATTTGCGTTCAATAGGCCTACAAAAAAATGCCGCCTTTACGACTCATAAATGCGCTACGCACACAACTCACAATTAGGAGCGGCAAAATTTAGGTTATACTTTTCATAGTGTTGTGTTCTGCTTAGGGATGTTAAACGAAAACCGGAATACCGGATTCCAGTTTTGAAACCAAAAATCGGTTTTCATTTTCAAAACACCGCGTCTGTGCTTTATTATTAACGGCACTATTAAATACATATTCTTTTGATTCTCTTTCAACACATTATTTTACAAGTTACCATAAATATAGGCCCTATGCCCCTTCATATGCTTTTTAATATTATGGTCAACAATAATCGGTAATTTGATTATCACTATTGAAAAATTGAAAACTATTATCGGTTTTAATCAATTAGCCCAGATTTTTTTTAGTTCTAAAGAATTGTTTGGTAAAGTGTACAAAATCATATTGTATTCACACAAATCAACCCATTGAATGCCCTGCAAACACAATTTAAGTTTGAAGTATTTTTCAAATATACCTACAAAATTAGGCACATTTGGCTTTTCCGGCTTGTGACTTGTGACATTGCGCGGGGGTGGGTGGAGGGGGTAACCGAAATCCGTTTTTTAACCGGTTTTAACATCCCTAGTTCTGCTGTTACAGGGAACGCAGCGCCCATGTGTAACCTAGCCTCTCACTGGTAAGGGATTAACCGTTTGTCCCTTAGAGCAGTGCCGTTGCTAGGGATTTGGGGGCCCGGGGGGCTCGGCCTCTTAAGGGGCCCCTGCATTTTGACATTCGACATTCTGACATGCGAAAAAAACAATTCGGACACTCCTTTTGGGGGCCCCCTCTCAAGTAGGAACCCGTGGGGACTTTCGAATTTGGACACCCCCTCCCCCTCCCCTATCTACGCCACTGCCTTAGAGTCGCCGATCGTGACCTCTACTGATCAGGCCCCACGAGAGGGGGGTACAGCCGGTACGCCGTACCGGGGCCCTCAAGATTTTAGGGGGCCCATAAATATTTAAAATTAAATACAGTAAATCCCAGACAGTAGTCCTTTGGTAATGACATGTAGATGTATGTTGCCTTTCTTTCCTTCAAGGAATGTACAAAATACATTCGCATATTAATACAGAGGAGTCGGAGAGTCGGAGTCGGAACATTTATCTACCGACTCCGCAGCCCTGAACAGCACTAACACAACTACAGCTACTGCTTACTCTCTGTCATCTAAGCAAAGATTATCAGCTTAGCGGTTCATATGTCTTTCAATATAATTATTATTCTTAACTAAATATAGAAGAAAATTAATGTTTTTTTGTGTTATTATTATCCGTGCCAGTCCTCCTCATCATTAGCCCAGAAAATACAGTGTTTCGACATCGGAGGGGGGGGGGGGCAGCTATTCATCGACAAAATGCTGATATTCGTGCACCCAAATTAACCTTCCGTTGTCGAAGGGGTGGACGGGGGGACACTATCAATTACATCATCAAGGGTTAGCAGGGTCTGATGTTCGGGAGCAGACGCCGGCAGCGAGTCCCCCTGCGTGACGTGATTGGCGGCCACGCAACAATGCGCTATATTTGGCCCTCGCTAATGTGATCGGGTAAATATACACAAGACGGCCCTCGTGGCACGCACGCCTAAAATAGAAGAGGTTTTGGTGCCATACGCGTTTGATTTGGCCAATAATAGCAACCACGGGGGGAAAGCATACAAGAAAATAAAAAAGATGAAATCGTTAACAATGATTAGATCTATTGATGAACAAAGTGTGCTACGTCCATATTTGTTCACACCTTTCCTCTCTGCACTATGCTAAAAAGATTAATGTCCATTTATGTAGTGTAGTGAGGGAATATCCACATATGACGTCAGGTAACTCACTATTGAATTTCATAATATGATGCTTGCAAAATAAGGGTAAACAAACTAAAAAGAAAAAAGTACGCAGGCAATAAGTGTTAATACTCTCAACCCCCGAGCAAGCACAATATTGTTCCTGAATCCACCCCCAAGATTGTATGGCAAGGCCAGTAATCCTGTTGCGGCTCCGAGGTTCCTTTGCACCGGTGAGAGCCCCCGAGACTCGGTGGGGAAGAAGAAATGTGCGCAATTGGCCGTCTCGCCAAACCCGGTGTCTTTTGTGTCCGGGCCTATAGTATGAAATGTGTGCTACCGAACGACAGTGCTGGAATAGGATCGAGCCACCACGTTAATGATCAGGGGAAATCCGCAGATGGAGAGATGCAGAGTAGTGCGAGTGACTGGAAAGACCGTATGTATCCTTTGTTACGCTCCACGCCGCGGTGTCTAGTCTCGGGCAGGATCTTGGAGTGCACCCTTCTTTTGGTCCACCCTTTTCACGTTACGTCCCAAACTATAGAGCCGGTAGGCTCGTCCAGTTTTTTTTCTAAGCGAAAGTATTCTTTTTAAAATTAAATATACTACTAACATTGGTACATTGGTAAGTGGGCAGACAATAGGCTATAGAAATTTACAAATTTGGGTTAAAATAAATTACGTATAAATACATTTAGATCTAGAGTTTAATGTAATTGACTAAATTATTTTACTAAGGAAGGGGGAACCACTAAGCTACCGGTTTTTCACGTTTAACATACTGGCCCTACAGCTCTTAAGTCTTGAGACTATTTTCATGAAGCTAGTAACGTCAAGAAAAAAAAACCACGAAATTCTAGAGAGAAAAGGTGGGTGGTGGAGAGGGTAGCAGCAAAATTGTTAGTTCACATCAGTGGCGTAGCCAGGGTGTAAGGAATTCGGTTTGGCAATTGTGCGCATTATGTGCCCCTTATTGAGGTGGGTTAGGGCAATAGCATGCTCACCCCGATCTGATGAACAAATCAATTATAAGAATACAATAACCTGAATGCCAAACAAAAAATCTACAAATATTTAGCTCTATATGTAACTGTCTTTAGAATAAGTTTAATGTTTACACACATAAAAAAAAAGATTGTTCACCTCAAACTACTGGAAAACTAGTACTTTATCTAATTTTCAATAATTTAAACAAAAAAATGTTGATTGGTTAAATATTTTACAGTTTTAAATTTTCATTTACTAAAGAAAAATGAGGCGAATTGTAGGCCTATCATCAAAATAAATTTAAAAAAAACATAGAATTTAACAAAAACCTTTTTTAGGCCTATAATTTGCCCGAAATTGTATTTAAACTGTATTTTATGTAGGTCTATTAGAGCAAGTATACCAGCAGAGATCTTGAAGGTTACATTTGAACATTTTTTATAGGTAAATAATAAGGGATATTATATATATTTCTCATAATACAAAGGTCACAATTTGATTGATTTTTTTAACTTTTTTTAAAAAACTTTTATTATATTAGAGCCACAATATATATATAGCTTAGGCCTTTTTATATTTTGGACCAATGATAAAACTGATGCTTAAAACCTTTAATTGAAAGAAGAGCAAATATAAAGGCCTTATTTATTATTGTCAATTAAAATGAATCAATTCTTAAAAACATGAATCATCAAAGACAATTTAGTAAAGTAAAGTAGGGCCTACTTATATAGTTGGACTAAATTGATTATAGGGCCAGAGAAGCAGCATTCACCAGTTTCAGTGGCCACGGCATATTAGATGATGTGTGGCCAGCACAACGGCCAGCCGCCTTCACTTTACCACAACTAATGTCAGATACCCATCATAGCTGGGTATAATCAGGGACACACTCGAGTCCAGAAAAAAAACTATCCGCCACCATGGTTCGAACCAAGGACCCTCGGAACGCCAGTCAAATGTACTGTCGCTCGACCACCATACCCATCAAAGACAATATAAACACAACTGATTAACCTAGTAGACCCACCAAACATACAACCATGTAATCTAGATAATACAAATTTACTTACTAAAGAAAATTATTATGAAGGAATTGTCTTCTCCACATGATTTTTGTTTATAAAAAGGTCATAGGCCTAGCAACAATTCAATAAACTAAACATAGGCCTAGGAACAATTCAATAAACTAAACATAGGCCTAGCAACAATTCAATAAACTAAACATAGGCCTAGCAACAATTCAATAAACTAACTGAGACAAGGAAGTTTGGACCTTCACTGTTCATTTAAATAAAATAGTGAGTATTTTTTTAATGTGTTTAAATCTACAGTACATCACTGTATTTCATTAGTTATCAGATTGTAAACAATTACATAACAAACATTTTATGATGACTGTAAGTGGTGTGGGAAGGGGGGTGTATATGTCACAGTATTTTTACTGTAATTCACTTTACCAGATTTTTTAAAGGGGGCTCAGATCAGGAGTCTCAAACTCGCATGAACGCATGTGCCCCCCCCCCACCACCAAAAACCCAATCCTAGTAAACAGAAAACACTTCATACACCTTAACTCATTTTACTACTTATCACTAATAATTTGTATGTTACTTATATAAAATAAATAATAAAATGTGATTTCTTTGAGTACTAGCTGTGTGAATTTTGCGAATAGTACATTTTTTGTAAGCTTACTGGTGGGCCAGAAAATCCACTTGGTGGGCCACAAGGCGGCCCACTGGCCGCGTATTTGAGACCCATGGCTTAGATCACTATTTCAACCTTTGTTAAGAGAAAGAAGGAATAATATTCAACAAGCAATATGATCCAAGAATAGACTTGACACTAAAGGGCACATACAAAAAATCATTTACATACAAGATAATTTTATAAGTCTGTATGGTATATTATACTGAATATATATCATTTTATGCACAAGTTTGAGTCGTCATTGCAAGAGGATTGTGTGGCCAGCGCAATGCCCAGACGCCTTTACTTTCCCCCAACTAATGTCAGGGGATTACAGCTGGATAGACTCAAAAGCAACCAGCAGACTCAGGAAAAAGAAAATAAACAATGGTGTTGAAGCTGGATGCCTATGACTAGAATGATCAAATTGTAAATGGAATCAAATTCAAATCTGATTATTAAAATTTTTGTCATTGCTCAATGAAAATTAAAAATAAAATGAATTTGATGAGATCCCTTTGCCAATATACATGCCAGTTCCACACTTGTCAACATTCTTTTTTTTTCATCTAGATCAGGGGTCGGCAACCTTTTGATAATATTGTGCCAAAGTAGGATTTCTAATTAATTTAAAGCACCAAGAGTATACTGTATACTGCACAAGCACTCAATTACTTGTAAAACAGGCCTGAATTGCCTATTTAGGGGTCTTCCATGTGCCTTAAAAAATTGCCCTGCCCGCCAGGCCGTAGGTTACCGACCACTGATCTAGATGTGTATGTTGAATGTGGTATATAAGGGTGACCCTGTGTTGCAGCCCAATTTGATATACCGGTAGGCACATTGCGAATATCTAATTTTTTTCAGATAAATAAATGATTGATCAATGAGAAGAGAAAAAAATTATGAATGACATAATAAAGTCACCATGACTATGAAGACTATAAACAAAAAATAATGAGTATGCCAGTCAAAAGTAAACTTAAGCCTATTCACCCTAGTCTTCCTATACAACTGTATTGGGGATGTTAATAAACAATTTCTAGAAAATTAGCTAATGGTCACAAAATCTAAAACAGGTTTTGAAATTTTAAAAACTATCATTTTTGTTAGCAGGTAGGCTATTTATTTACACCTGGTTACACATGATCTTATCAGTTCAGAAGAAAATATTTTTAAACAACCATTTTGGATTTGCATTAAAAAAAAAAAAATTTCTCATAAACACAAATATGGGGCACTATATCCTAGCAGCAGCATGCTCAGCTGCTTATACATTACAGACGCTCCTTCTATAAAGAAAATTATTGCGTTCTACGCTCATCCGTGGCCAGAGTATAGTCTTGCATTTTTATTAATGTTTGCTGTAGCAAATGTCCCGGGTTTGAACCCACAGGACTTTTATAATAGAGCTTTCATTCAAACAATCAAACAGCGCAAACTGACACGGTTCGGTCATATGTTGCGGCATAATAACCTGCCAAAAACAATCCTTCAAGGCACTGCAGAAGATGGAGGTCTGAGAGGCTGTCAGTGGATGCTGGTTTGACAACAAAATATTGGACAGGGCTGCAGTTGACTCAACAATGGACAACCACTCAAGATAGGCAAAAGTGGAAACTGATGGGGAGTCCATTCGCTCCACCCAACGACCACAAAGGTCAAAGGATTGATTGATTCCCTCATTCAAATCATTATGTGGAATATAAAAAACTTCAAAGTTGCACCCTACCAATTCTACAAGAAAAGTATCGGCTTTGCTGAAATGTCATCTTTACATCAAAGTACCTCAAAATTTTATCAGGTATATGATATGACGACTAACTAAATGGTAGGACATGAATGAAATATTTTTTTAAGAATTATAAATGTTGGATTCCCGCTAATAAAGTCACTTTAAATGTCTTTCAAAAATAGTTACGAATTAAAATATTTTTCTAATAAATCCAGGTTATTGCTTCCGGCATAATATAGCTGATTATCAGTTTAAAATACCTTTTATTTCTACAAAGGATAATCGGTTTAGCCTGTAGACGGTGGGCCTTATAATATAGGTAGTCCTATGTATGGATATTCAAGTTATAAAATATGATAAGAATCCATACAAATTCAGTTTATAATCTGGAAAAGTATATTTAAAGTGACAGTGACTCTCAGTGAGATACATCAATGGCCAAGGACAACCATAATAATATGCATGATAGTTAGGCTAATCACATTTTCAATAGTAACAATAGGGCCTAGTGATAGTCACAGACTCAATCAAGACAATCTTGCAAGTAACTTCTTAACTCAAATGATTTAAAATCTTAATAGTAGGCCTAGGGCTAATAACTAATATAATATAAAAAAATATAGAAGTATCAGTATCATACTACAGTCACACTGATCAATACTAATACGCTCTAGGCCTACAAAGCCATAGGCGCGGCCCTAGCCTGCTATACTTGTCTATATTTATAAAACATGTAGGAATGTTACTGAATGTAGGCTAACATGGGAAACTGCTATTTATACCTCATAGTTTTAAATTTAAATTCAAGCAGGAGTAGGTAGGCCTAGCCTAGGCCAAACAGCCCAGTTCAGATAGGTCTAATTTCTTGACAATAACTTATAATCTGATATAGGCTATAATATTTAATATTATAAATGTAGGCCCTATGCCGATGCCCTAGACTCCTATTCTATGCCGGCCTATGCCCTCTATACTGAGTCTATACTCTATACTATAGTTATAGTCTATAGTATCTATTATAATATAATCTATAGGCCTACTCTATTACAATTACAGGGCTATAGTAATAATAGTATTCTATTAGTATTAGTATTAGGTTATAATTAATTATAATTAATCCTACACACTATTTTTATTGATCAATATCAACTATGACTATAATTAGTATGATAATGATATAACTACCTTAACTAGACCTATCTAGTATTTATAATTTATAATCTATTATATTATGATTCTATGATCTATTCTATTTCTATGACTATGTCGACGACTATTTAACTATTTCTATATATAGTATATAGGCCTATACTAACTATTATGACTAGGCCTATTATGTTTAGAAAATGTACCTTAAGACATTTGGTAAACATATAACACAAATAATAAATCCACGTACCTTCTTAATTTATTAATGCTGATATTTTGTAGGTAAAAGTCCGAAGCATACTCAGTTCAGTAGTCAGTAACTCGACAGTAAGTTCAGTAAGAAGACTACAAAAAGTTAGCAGAAAATGTAATGGCCATAGCGCCGTAAAGAAAAACTGCTAATAAAAGTGGACATTTCACATTTGCAGTTTAAAACAAATCTTCCCTAGCATTTAAGAAAAAAGTCTTTTTGGTCTAGTAAAAACAAATAATTTGACAATACTATTGGTATTATTTATTTGAATCATGAAACTGTACAATAAATGCACGGTGTCCGTTTTGAAAGTAACTCAATTTTATTCAAAAGCTACGTGGTTACTATACAAGCATCAAAATGAAATATTAAAGGGTATCGATACTATGTTAAGATGAGAAGCAACTATATTTACGATACTCGTATCTAAATATCTGTAATCAGATTTAAATTAATAATCGAACATATATTAAATTGGTTCCGATATAGATTGAAGCCTAATCTATATAAATATGCATAACCTATTCTGCAATATTCGTACAATAAATCAAGACCCAAATTATATGATTTTTAGCACTATATTTTACTTTTTGTAATTAAAAAAGCTCGATTAAAAAATAATAATAAAATAAGGCCCACCTTCAACATTTAGAAAGTAAACCAAATAGTAGACTATTTCGTTTTGTTTGAATTCAGCTTTTTTACTTTTTACATTGGAATTGGTGACATTAAAAATTATACAATATTTTGGTTGTTTACATTTTAAAAATAAATAAAAAACCACGATAATTAGCCTATTCTATTGACAATACTGATGGATCGTTAAAATAAGGCGGTAGGCCTATTGAAGCAATTTTAATGTTGTTACACACTTTCAAGAGTAAGTTATGAAGCCGGCTGGTCCAGCGGTTAGATCACCGGACTGTCAACAAAAACCAACTGAGGTTCGCGGGTTCTATCCCTGCCACGGACAGATCCCTGTCGCCCTGCAGGAGTTTTGGGCCTAGTAATAATCTTCTATCTAGAAGGAAGGTCTGTAAACTTATAAGATAAGTATTTGTAATTTAATCTTATCTGTTATCTTAAATACATTACAATGCTTTCAGTCGCTCCTTCTATAAAGAAAATTATTGCGTCCGATTCCTATGCTCATCCGTGGTCCGAGTCTAGTCTAGTCTTGCATTTTCATTTTGATTAATGTTTTAAATGATGTTAAGTTACTGTCTTGGTTTTCCTGGTTTGTTCAGGCATTCCACTCGGGAAGAAAGAGTAGTTGTATATGCATTTGTTATCGGGATAAGGAAAGTGTTTTTGTCTTTAATCACTTTATGTTTATCTGTTATGTTTTTATCTAAGCTTATATTATTATGTTTATTAATAGATGAATAGAATAAAAAAAAATATAAACAGACAGATTATTATCATCAATATATATATATAACTAGTGGTTATTCCTATAAAAATGACGGAGAAACGAATCATTACATTGTGCATTGTGTTTTGTTAAAAGAGAAGGAAACAAATAACGAACACTATTACAATAATCAAAATGCAAGACTAGACTCGGACAACGGATGAGCGTGGGACGCAATAATCTTCTTTATAGAAGGAGCATCTGTAATGTATAAGATAAGATAATAAAAACTGTATTAGTGAGGACGTATCTTTCGGTATTTAGATTTTGTTCATTTTTTTTATAGAAAGCATTTCAAAGGGAGATCATTTTGAAATGGCTGTGTTTAAGCCCGTCAAAATGGCGGAGAAACAAATGACTACAATTACAATGTGTTTTTTGTTAAGAGAGAAGGAAAAAAATTACAAGAAAAACTGCAGTGAGAAAGTTTCTTTCGGTATTTAGTTTTTGTTCTTTTTTATTGTTTAATTGATTGTATAAAATGGCTCATTACCGGTACTCTTGGTTTTGATGTTTTGACTCAGGATAGTGTTTTTTGTAAATTGCATCCACCTAACATCCAGGGAAAAGTGTATATAGTCATTGCTCTTCACCAATTGCCTGGAGCTACTGCCCAAGATTCTAGCAATTTATAAACTGGCACTTGACAATGTCAATGAATCAATTCAATTAAGAAGTTTCCTTTGGAAAGTTAATGACATGGCCTGGCATAATTTGTACAAAAATGTATTTGTTCTATTCTTATAGTTACTCGGATGATAATCATACAAGTATACTTATAGACCATTCTTAACAAGCGGCTTCAACTTTTTAATAGGTCAGAGGTTACAGATCCCATGAACTTCCTGTTACTGTGTTTACAATGGCAACCTTTGTTGTAGAAGCAAGAGTTTTGGGGCTCGTTCACTGCAACGTTGACATCAAGTTCAGGACATTCATAAATGAATAAAGGATATAAATATTTTAGTGAGGATTATGTTTTGAATATCAAAAGTGAGTATGCAACAAAAAGTTCAATGAGTCATTTTAACTTTTATTTTAATATTTTTTGGGCAAATACTCAGATTAAAATGTGAATAATAAATTAGATCAATTGTTGGTTTACACTTTCTATTTTCCATTTGCAAGAATGTTTAATGTTTTAATTTAAAGTTAATTACAATGATACAGGTCAACAGTCAATGTAATAAAATTTAATCCTCTACATCTTTTAAAATTCTTATTAGCAGTACAAATAGGAACACAGCACATGCAGGTTTTGTTAGTAAATGAACAAATAGGACTGGAAATTACGTTTACTGTAATCTTTTAAGTTCTCCATGCAAGCAAACTTGTTATTGTCATTGCTCACTGTAAATGATATGTCTTCTGCAGGAGTTTTGGGCTTAGTGGACGTAATAATCTTCTATCTAGAATGAATGGCTGTAAAAATTATAAGGACAATACAAATCTACCAAATTATTTGTTGAAGTCTGGGCAGCCTTTTTTTAGTTCACCACATGAAAGGTTGTCTCTTGTTGAAGTAATTATAGTTCACCCCATGAAAGGTTGTCTCTTGTTGAAGTAATTATGGTTCACCCCATGAAAGGTTGTCTCTTGTTGAAATAATTATATTGCTGTTATACACTGTTTTTATTTTAATGAGAAATTGTATATAAAGTATATAAATGATTTCTTGAATAGGCTAGGCCTACATATACAGTGTTTTCAATGGAATTGAAATCTGGGCAGCCTTTTTTTAGTTCACCACATGAAAGGTTGTCTCTTGTTGAAGTAATTATAGTTCACCCCATGAAAGGTTGTCTCTTGTTGAAGTAATTATGGTTCACCCCATGAAAGGTTGTCTCTTGTTGAAATAATTATATTGCTGTTATACACTGTTTTTATTTTAATGAGAAATTGTATATAAAGTATATAAATGATTTCTTGAATAGGCTAGGCCTACATATACAGTGTTTTCAATGGGACGGTAACATATTCTTTTACAAATAATTATTTGGAGGAGAATACTGTCTCATTGAAAACACTGTAAATAAGAACGCTCTTATTTTTTGTCATTGGTTGTTTAGTCTTTTTTTTAGACTAGCTGATCAAACACTCACATAGCTAAATCTAACTTTTAACTGTTTTTTTTAGACTTACTAGCTGATCAAACACTCACATAGCTAAATCTACCTTTTAACTGTTTTTTTTTAGACTAGCTGATCAAACACTCACATAGCTAAATCTACCTTTTAACTGTTTTTTTTAGACTAGCTGATCAAACACTCACATAGCTAAATCTACCTTTTAACTGTTTTTTTTTAGACTAGCTGATCAAACACACACATAGCTAAATCTACCTTTTAACTGTTTTTTTAGACTAGCTGATCAAACACACACATAGCTAAATCTAACTTTTAACTGTTTTTTTAGACTAGCTGATCAAACACTCACTTAGCTAAATCTACTTTTAACTGTTTTTTTAGACTAGCTGATCAAACACTCACATAGCTAAATCTACCTTTAACTGTTTTTTTAGACTAGCTGATCAAACACACACATAGCTAAATCTACCTTTTAACTGTTTTTTTTAGACTAGCTGATCAAACACACACATAGCTAAATCTACCTTTTAACTGTTTTTTTAGACTAGCTGATCAAACACTCACATAGCTAAATCTACCTTTTAACTGTTTTTTTAGACTAGCTGATCAAACACACACATAGCTAAATCTACCTTTTAACTGTTTTTTTAGACTAGCTGATCAAACACTCACATAGCTAAATCTACCTTTTAACTGTTTTCTTTTATCCAATTCACTGTACAATATAAGATAGTACTAGAAAATATGCAATGTGCCCAACTTATCTTCTATCTTATTTTATATACATTTGCAGATGCTGCTTCTCTATAGACAATTATTTCATCCTACTCCAATCTGCGGTTTGAGTCTAGTCCTGCATTTCTATTAGTATTAGGGTTTTAAATTATGTTAATTTAAGTTACTTGTTTTCCTGGTTTGTTCAGGCAACCTATTCCATGCCTGGATGCCACTTGGGAAGAAGTAGTACTTCTTCTTTTTCATTGTACTGTGAGGACCCCGTTAGACCCGAGGAAAAATCCACAATTTAAGGTAATTTGATTGTGTATGCTCTGGGATCAATAGTGTGCATTACTACACATTAAAAAAAAATTAAAAAATTGGTTACTTATATAGCGCTTCTATCCATGCTATTTTAGCATGCTCAGTGCGCTCTGTAAACACAATGCTGCCTGCTGGCGCAAATATGTTTACAGGCCCAAAACTCCTGCAGGGCGACAGGGATCCATTAATATTTCATACTTATATATGCATTTGCATATTTTAAGTGTAGTAATATTTCATACTTATATGCATTTGTTCTCGCATAAGGAAAATGTTTTTGTCCTTATGTTTATCTGAGCATTGCAATAGGTTCTTATTGTGTTGTATTCCTAAGTTATAATTTAATGCCTTATGTATTATTTCTACCTTACTCTTTGCTCTTCTGTCCTCTAGTGTTTCTAGGTTTAGTGATTTAACTAACAGTGTTACTCTTGTCAGTTGTGGATATTTGCTAGTAATAAACCCTGAATCTCTTATATTATACCAGTACAGTCTTTTCTTTTTGAATTATTAATTACGGTATACTTTTATATATATTCTAGACAATAATTTCACATTATAAATAAAAAACATGAAAAAAGTATATAAAAAAGTTAAAGACTCGTTTAGTAGGCTTACTGTTTAATTCTCATTTATTGATCATTAAATTTAGCACTATTACATTTAAGAATTGCTTCCTTGTCAAATGGTTTAAAGATGATTGGTTTGCAAGGTTCTGTAGATTTTTTCTCTACTGAATATACCAGTTTTTCAAGTCTGGAACCCCATTCTACAACAACTATTCCATTCCCAGCAGGCTTTGCCGAAGGTGTTCCTCCTTTTCCAACTTTAACATGTATTGGTTGTTGAGGAGAAACTCTAAGCAGACCTCGAGAATACCCCCCACCGCCCCCACTCCCGCCTCCGAACAGGCCCGTGGCTCCACCCCCATAGTCGTCTGCCGCACCCTCTTCACCTTTTATGCTCCAGAAACCCCCGCAGCCACCTCCCCTGGAAAAGCAGTTAGAGCACTGTGTCATGGCACCTCCTGCCCCACAAAAGAGGCATGCAGTTTGACCCAGCATGCAGTTGTCAGGCGGCTCGGTCTGGCCAGCGGCCCCTCCACCCTGGCAATCATGACTTACAAGACCGTCACCACCAAATAAAGTTTTTCCCATTCCACCTCTGCCACCTGGATGAAAAGAAAAAGATTTTAAAGTTCACTTAAATTTGTATTAAATCCTATTGTTTCCTTTCTTAAAATTCAGCAAATTTTTAAAAATATATCAAACAATTGAAAAGATTGTGCCCTATTATAAGTGTATAAGAATTTTAATTTAAGCTAAATAAAAGTTTGTTTGTAATAAATTATGTTAATTATTCCAAAATGGAGCCAGGAAATTCGTTAAATCTCATTAAATTCATCAGGATTTGTAAGCTTTTTTTAAAAATGATTAAAAAACTAGTTATTTTATTAATTCAATGAGTTGATTTTGGACTGCGGGGCCTGATTGGATATTGCCTCGGACATTCATCTCAGCTAAAAATATAAATTTTTCCAATGTATTTGCCTTAGCAAATAAAAATATATGCACAAAAATAGTTACAAATAAGACAAAATAAATTTGTATTTTGAAATAAATGTCAAACATTCTACTACGTAATTCAGTGGACTTGATTAGTTTCACACAAAAAATATTTCCAGTCACCACTGCTATTGTTGTAAGTCTAAGACATAATGGTGAATGTTGGAAAGGGTAATGGGTACCAAGAGATTAAGCTTTTTATATAATAGCAGAACACTATAGTTGCAGCTACTATTAGTAACTACTATAATACTCGGTTTGTAGTGTACCCAGATTTGTCTAATAGTACAATTCAATTCAATTTTATTCAGTCAATGCGTTTTACATCGAAAATATGTGATGTTGAATGTGACATCTACAAAAAAAGAAAATTACATTACAATAATAGTAAAACACAACAATGACAATTAGTGAAAAAGAAAAACTATTATATCAATGTACATTATGATAATATACAGAATATAAATAAAAATTATTACAATTATGATCTTATAAGACGCTTCTGTCTTGTATTATTGAACAGTTTAACTGCTTGCGGATAACAACTGTTAACAAATCTGCTGCTACCTCTAAATGCTCGAAGGTGACGGCCATGTGGAAGAAATTCAAAATAGTGTCTCGAGGGGTGGGATTTATCCTTCATAATGTTAGTCATTTTACCTGTTAAGCGCTCTTGGTATAATGTTTCTAACGACTTAAGGTTAGTGCCAATAATTTTTTCTGCATTTTTGACAACTGATTCTAGCTTGTGTAAATTAACTACAGGTAGCCTGTCGAACCAAACTTCAATAGATCTTGTCAGTATGCTTTCAATAATAGCCCTATAGAAATTAGTCATTATCACTTTATTGACCCCACAGGACTTCAGCTTTCTAAGAAAATACATTCTCTGCCTTGCTTTCTTAAGGATATCAGTGCAGTTAATATCCCATGTTAGTTCATTGGATAAGACAGTGCCAAGAAACTTAAAATCATATACTCGTTCTACATTTGATCCCTGTATAACCAAGGGTGGGGGTGAGGGTTCGTTTCTCCTAAAATCTATGATCATTTCTTTTGTCTTCGATACATTAAGGTGTAAGTTGTTCTGGCTACACCAGCTCACGATAGTGTCTATTTGGCTACGATATGCGTGCTCATCTGCGTTTTTGATTAGTCCAGTAACCGTCGTATCATCGGCATATTTTATAACCAGACAGCCAGGCTGTTCTGCTTTACAGTCATAAGTGAAAATAGAATATAGTTTAGGTGATAATGGACAACCTTGGGGGGTCCCAGTATTTAACGTTATACTGGTTGACACATTGTTACTAATTTTAACCTCCTGTGGGCGTTCTAATAAGAAGTCTAAAATCCAGTTACATATGTTAACAGGAAAAGAGAGTTGGTAGTTAAGTTTGTTGTACAATTGTTGTGGTATAATGGTATTAAAAGCTGAGCTATAGTCTATGAATAATATTCTTGCATATGACTTGCTTAACTCTAAGTGGTTTAATACCTCATGCACATTTATTGCAATAGCGTCGTCTACTGATCTATTAGACCTGTACGCGAATTGAAAATTATCGAAGTCTGATGGTAGTAAAGTATTTAAAAATTTCAAAACAATTGATTCAAAACATTTCATAGCCACAGATGTTAAGGCTACTGGTCTGTAATCATTTAATGTTTGTGGGGACTGCTTTTTAGGCACAGGCACAATGGTAGACTTTTTAAGGCATGTAGGGACCGAGCAGGTTTCTATCGACCAATTAAAAATAACAGTGAATACAGGTGCCAGCTCTGCACTACACACTTTTAGTAGTTTTGTTGTTAACTTGTCTGGTCCAGCGGCTTTGTTAACTTTCAGTTTACTAAACGAGCGCTTTACGTCATGCTCGTCTACGACGAATGGTGGCGAGTCATTGGATGGCAATGCGATAGGGCTAGTTTTGTTGTCTTTATCAAACCTTGCGTAGAATACGTTTAACCTGTCAGGCAGGGTGGGGTCATCACACTCGGTGGTCTTAGGTGTGCCCTTGTATTGTGTTATGTTGTTCATATTGGCCCACATTTGCTTACTTTGCCCTGAGCAGACCCTTTACCCTTAACTCTTTCCATCCCAGGGCTTTTTCCATGGTTTTACCAAGCATTTTTTACAGATACAAGAAATAAATAGGACCTTTTTTTTAAATGTAAATCTTGGGACAAATATAAGAGATAGACCTTAGTGTTATACATCAAAAGAAAGCAAAATAAATGTTTATGATCAAAGTACTTTAAAATATGTTTATTGAACGATATACATTTTTGTATAGTGGTCAACCACTAAGAAAAAAATATTTATACAAAAAAAATTTTTTTCTTTCCAAAAAAAGTTTTTTTATTTATAAAACGTGTCAACCAATTGATGCAATAACTTAAACCCCGATAGCAAATCTAACCAATAATAACACTTTCAAATTTGAAAAAAATTGATCAATAAATAACAAAGTTACACAATATTTAGCCAAAGATATGCCTTCACAAAAAAAAAATGTAGCAAAGTTGAAATAAACAAACATCTACTCATATTCTCATAAACTGGTCTAATATTAAAAATATACATGAAGTGTAATACATCAATTGAAAGGAAATTGAATGTAGCATATGATAAATGTATTAAAAAATATATTTATTATATTTGAAAAATAAATTTTAGTCCAAATTTGTAACCTTTCCAAGTGGGCCACGCCCCCTTTTCGGACGCTTTCATTACATCATTTATTTTGCTTTATTCTAAATTATAATCGATCTCTTATTCTGTGAAGTTTTCATTGTTAGAAGTTAATAAAATAGGTCACCGTCACCGTATTTTGTAATGAATAAATCAGTTAAAGAGCTTTATTAGTGGTAATAATCTAAGTTGGAGATGCCCCTGGACCGCTTGGCCCCATAACAGAAATAATTGAACCCAAAAATCGATCAAAATGTAAAAAATGAACGCAACAAATGTAAACAAATTGCATTAATAACAAAGAAAATGGCGTAACGCAAATGGCGACGTAGAATTACATCTTTACACCGTATAGGCTTTTCGCAAAATTATTAATTAATCATGAGCCGGTAGAATTAGCTCGCGGGACAGAAACGAAAAATAAAAAAAGCCGATTGTACCAGCTCATGGGACGGAAAGAGTTAAATAGGCCTTATTGGGTTCGGTACTCTGTAAATTGTATACTCGGTTAACCCTATTTTTTTACTTTTGATAATTTTTCATTTGGCAGTTAATTTAAATTAATTTTCAATGTTTTTTTTTCACATTCAGGAACAGGTTCATTTTGAATAGAAAAAGAAAATGTCAAATACCTTCATTCATTTTGCCACCAAGACCACCATGAGCCCGTAAATATTTTCCAAACGAAGACAAACCACCACAGCCTGCCTGAGATTCATTTCTAGATGAGGTCTTGTCACAAGCATCAAACCCACCTCCACCACCTCCAATGCACACAACATCTATGTGGAAGACACCGTGTGGCACAAGAAATGTTGTAGAGTCTTTGAAAATGACATAACCACGGCTACTGTTACCATGGATTTTGTAGCTCATTGCTGTAGTGAAAAAAGGACACATTTTTCAGTTGGAAATACAGATCATTCATTTAAATGTTTAATTATAAGTGTACATTATTAAATATTAATAATCTCATTTACTGATTACTAGTTATTGTTAATGTCAGACATAATTACAAATTTAAATGGCTAATATTAGAATATGAGGCCGGCTGATCCTGCGGTTAGTTAACCGGACTGTTAACTGACATGTCGCAGGTTATATCCCTGCCACCATGCGGGCGTTTTAGGCCTAATGGACGTTATAATCTTCTAGAGCACACTGAGCATGCTAAAATAGCATGGATAGAAGAGCTATATAAATAACCATTATTATTATAATATTTGACTCAATTTGAGTATCATGAATTTCTATTCAGGTATAAGCCATCTCTTTGTGAAGCCTGAAAATAGTTATGTGGTCTCTGCAGTCCATCTTGGGTAGATTCGTAGCCCATTTGACATCAGTTTAACAGTTAATACATTTAAAAGTGGCTGGGCTCTTTATGTTATCCTTAATATTATATAGTCATGGAACTGGAACCAATAAAATGGCAAGCTCTATCCGATAACAAAATATACCGTAAGTCTTATCTTACTTAAAGAAGATTATTGCGTCCTATGCTCATCAGTGGTCTGAGTCTGGTCTTGTATTTTGATTAGTGTTTTAAATGATGTTAAGCTACTGGTTTTCCTGGATTTTTCAGGCTACCAATACCATGCCCAAATGCCACTCGGGAAGAAAGAGCACTTACATGCATTTGTTCTTGCATATAGAAAAAGGCAAGTGTTTTTGACTTAATGTTTCTCTGAGCATTGTAATAAATTGTTACTGTGTTCTATTTCTTAAAAATAAGATAAGATTACTTTATTGATCCAAACAAATGGAAATTTGACTTGATTACATAAATTCCGTCTTTCAGCATATTTAAAACAATATAAACATACTTCTACTCAAGCACAATAGACATTCAAGCACACTTTCACACCATTTATTATACAAGAAAAAGTATCATTTAGGAGTCAACTGTTGTATTTTCTGGCTGAATGACGATTCTTTTGAAAGATTCTCACTGATAGTGGACCGTGGAACAAAAGTTCCTAATTAGAAACAATGTTCATCCTGATAATTTGTTTACTAGTAATTATACTAATCAAGTATAAAGTATAGACAAAAAATAAGTAGCAAAAGTATTAGTACCTGCCACGCATTGATCCGCTGATGTCCACTGACCTTGATAACACTTCCTGGTCTCATTTTTCCTTCGTTTTTCCCCAATAACAAAACCTGGATCGCAAGAGACTGTAACAGTTCCTCCAGAGGGCACATAGCTACCAACATCGGCACCTTTGACCGTTCCGTTAACCAGGGGCTGGACCATACATATACCTAAATAAAATTTACAAGGGTGCGTTAGGAAATAATTTCTTAACAAATAATTTGCTAAGTAATCAATAATAATAATTGAAGACTCTTTCTAGTCAAGCAACTTGTGTGACAAGAAAAAAAAAGGTTGTTTCCTATTTATGTATACAGTATGTGCGATATGAAAAGGTGAATATGTGCTGATTGTTTAAAATAATAACAAAAAGGACATCAAATATGTACCAGTAAAAAATTATTGGGGCTTGATAGTCTTTTCTCTAAAGTACCAGTCAGACCGAATTGATCCATAGGTCTGATGAAGCAGCGTTCACCAGTTTCTGTGGCCACGGCATACTAGGTGATTGTGTGGCCAGCACTATGCACAGCCGCCTTTACTTAAAAATAATTTCTAGGGTTTGAACATAACACAAATGAAATAAGTAGAATTAGTCATTCATAGTGAGAGAAACTGAAAGGTTATGGTGGCTGGATATTGTGCCATCCAGTAGCAAAAAAAAAACAGCTGTGGCAGTTGGGGATTGTTAACCAGTACCACAAAACCCAGCTGTATCCCATAAATTATAACTACAAAAAAAATTGTAATATCTTTTAAAAAGTGATAAGGAAAATAATTATTGCTATTATTTTTGTACACAACCTTTATAACATTAACATACTAGTATAGCAGTCTAGTTAAACTGATAGAGATATTTAAGTTCCATTACAATATCAAACAAAAATAATATCCACATAACTGAGTAAAAATAATCTAAACAAAATGCATCTAAGAATTAGACTGACCGAAGTATGACGCCACTTTTTGCAGTTGATTAATAACATCAAAACATTGCTTGTTGGCATCAGTGAGATTATTGTTCTCAGTTCGACACATACAAATTGAATTGTTGTCAGGCTTCGGTACCCAGATCTCATCACAGAGTGTTTGTTGAAAGGGTTCATTCACTTTGCCTGTCAAACAATATTTTCTAAGACCAAAATATGTCAAGGATCTATGTCTATTTTTGTTTATCAGCTAATACCGGTAACATCTTTGTTTTCCCTTTATCATAAGGTCTTGAATGCTTAAAATATCCATGGATAATATGATTTCTACCATTAAAATAAGAAAATGTATCTTTTTTTAATCAACTAATGTTAATCTACAACCTGCAATACAATGTTTCAACTCACTTGAATCAAAGTAATTCAGTCCTGAAATTCTATTCATGTATGGAAAACCAGCATTGGAGATTACTGCTGAGTTGTTTAAAGTAAATCTTTGCAAAAAAAAGAAAATATCAACTAAAATAAATATTTTTTATACCATTTAACAAATATATAGTATAATTTTTAGATACTATACTATTTAATTTAATATGATTGTTTTTCTATACTTGAGTTTCTATTACTATAATGCTAAAATGTAGTAAACATTTTTTTGTTAAATAAATTAAAATTTAATCAGATTTGTGCATGATTTATGTTCATGTTACATTCGACTGGCGATCCAAAGGTTCTGGGTTCGAATCCCGGTGCAGGTTAGGATTTTATTCCCTGGACTTGAGGGTGCCCCTGAGTCTACCCAGCTCTGATGGGTGCCTGACACTAGTTGACTAGTTGGGGTAAAGGCGGCTGGGCATTGTGATGGCCACACATCCCTTAGTATGCCAAGTCCACAGAAACTGGTGAACAGCTGCTTCACCAGCCCTATGATCGCTTTGGTCCGAAGGGTTCTTTACTGACATCAGACATAGAAAAATGTCACTTTCTTCTACTAGTTCTAGAATTCTTAATTTTTTAAGATTAAGATTTCCTTAATCATCTGGAAATATGCAAGTGAACAATTATTATTGTATTGGCTACGGTAATGTTTTAGTGTAGAGAATGACCTAAATCCAGACCAACCTTTGCAATGATTGCTTTGATCTGTCAGTAAAATAAACTTCATCACCTTTCACAAATATATTCTCTGGGTAAGCATCACCAGTGAGGTGAACAATGGGCTGAACTTGAACACCTGTACCTCTAACTTTACCGTTCAATATGAATTGTTTCATGGGGTCAACCCAAAACACATCTGAAAATTATTGAGAAAAATGTACATGTCTGTAATGTAGGCCTACAGTTAATTTTGAAGACAGTAGTTGTTAAAGATAGAAAAAGATATTATTTAGAGAAAACTGGTCAAAGGGAACTAATTCAATAATTACTAAAATTTCTTAGAAAATACAGTCCAATTAATTCCCTTATTTGTGAAATAGTTTATTCTTTCTAGAATCTTCTATTTGTCATTTGACTGAACACTTCATGTGCTTTGAATTAGTAAGTAAATAAATACAAAATTTTATTGCTGAAAATTAAGAATATGCCATAAACATGAACACTAAATAACTATAGGCATCAAAGAGGGAACTCAACAGCGGTCTTAGCCAATGGCGTAGCTAGGGTGGGGGAGGGGCGGGGTCCAAATTCAAAAGTCCCCCTGGGCCCCTACTTAAAGGGGGCCCCCAAAGGAGTGTCCGAATGGTTTTTTTCTCATGTCATAATGTAGAATGTCAAAATGCAGGGGCCCCTAAAGAGGCCAAGGCCCCCCGGGCCCCCAAATCTCTAGCAACGGCACTGGTCTTAGCAGTACTTTACAAATTCAAATTAATTAGATTAGATAGTCTAATGTAATTTTGACAAAAAAATAAAAATTTAGAATGAAAATAATGTTAAAAACAAGAAGTTAAATGTTGGCTTAAGCTAAAATTTTGAATCACAGCAGGATTTTGAAATAATAGTAATAACTGGACAGAGGACAAGGGTTCAAGCCTGGGTCAAACCATAGTTAGGCCCAATAGAGGACTTTAATTAAGCCCATTTCTTGTGATTGCAGACTAGTTTAATACACAAATCTCATATAAGCCTTTATTCATTATCACCTGGCCTGATATAAAAAGGGAAATAACTTTTACTACTCTAATACACATTTAAATTATCCTTCTTTAATGTCAGTAGCTAGTGGAATAAAAATGACATTAATTTACGTATATGATAAATGAAGGTTTCTCATTAAATCTTTTCAAACTAATAATGCTATTGAAATTTAAAAATAGTATGTTGACCTACTTCCATTGTGTACATGTATTCCTAATGGGCTCCCATCATAAACATACACATTGTGCAGATTTGTTCCATCCATGTGAGAACACAGTACAGCTCCAGGTTTTATATTATTTTCCTCAGTAATTGTTTTTGAAACTGCTGTCATATAAATGAGCCTTTACAAACAATAAATCAAATCTATAAACACATCTAATTAACTGAATCATCACATAGTAACTGTATGTATGTACATAGTAACTGTATGTATGTACATAGTAACTGTATGTATGTGTAGAAACGTAAAAACCTGTTACTTTTTGTAACTTTTCCAGATCTTAGCGAGTGTAATAATTAGAATCATATTATAGGATTATGTCAAACCTCATATATACTCAAAATATAACATTATTCACTTTCTTGAGATTTGATCATTGTAATGTGTATTATTCTGCCATTCTTATTTTCATATTTACCTAATGGGAACTCAATTCTTACAAACAGCAGAGAATTATTCTGTCTACATGATCTTCTTGTATAGAAAGACCATATAAACATCATTATTAATTCTTACCAATAATAGGTTACTAATAAAATCTTCAAATCAATATGTTTATATTTATAAGTTATAAGAAGAAAATATATATTCTGAAGAATCTTTATTACATGTTGTGTTCATCAACATCTATATGACGGATAGCCCAGGTAGTCAGTTGTAGGATCAGGCGAAAGTAACCGGTTTGAAGACTCAACAAGATAACATCTCCATTTGTAGAAGTTATGTACAGTAGACGAGACTGTGGTGCTACCTTTACTTTTGTAACATCTAAAGAAGTTTGAAAAATTTAAGTTTACAATTTAGTTTACAATTTAGTTTACAATTTAGTTTACAATTTAGTTTACAATTTAATTTACAATTTAGTTTACAATTTAGTTTACAATTTAGTTTACAATTTAGTTTACAATTTAGTTTACAATTTAGTTTACAATTTAATTTACAATTTAGTTTACAATTTAGTTTACAATTTACTTTACAATTTACTTTACAATTTAGTTTACAATTTAGTTTACAATTTAGTTTACAATTTAGTTTACAATTTAGTTTACAATTTAGTTTACAATTTAGTTTACAATTTAATTTACAATTTAGTTTACAATTTAGTTTACAATTTAGTTTACAATATTTTGAAATAGCAAGTATTATTTACCACAGTTTGACGTTGAATCTACAAGCAATGAAAGATGTTAAAAAATATTTGATTTTCAATTCCTTTTTCTTTGAGGTTTAAAAAAAAAAGTAAAGTATCCAGTCTGACCAAATTGATCCATTGGGCTGGTGAAGCAGCGTTCACCAGTTTCTTTGACCTATGCATACTAGGTGATTGTGTGGCCAGCACTATGCACAACCACTTTTACTTTATTCCAACTTAGGTCAGGTACCCATCAAAGCTGGGTAGACTCAGGGACACCCTCCAGACCTGGGAAAACATTTTAGCCTGCACCAGGATTCGTACCCAGGACCTTTGGTACGCCAGTTGAACTAGCTGTTCATCATGATTGTATCATTTTAAGTATTCATTTTACATAATATTTAGCTTTTTATAAATGCTAAGATATATTATGCAATTCTATTTTCTTTCTAAAAAATGGAGTGTGACAAATAAAATGCTGGTTCAGATTACAAGATCTTACACTAAATATAAAAGCTGAATGCTTTCTTCTCATTTTTGAAAAGTTACATAAAAAAAGATGTGTGTTAAATAAAGCAGTTAGGCTTTTAGAAGATCTTTTGAAAATAATTCTTTTTTATATATATTTTGAAATACATGCAGTCCTTGTTATTGTGAGAATCTGTAAAGCTAAAATGTCTTACTAAAATTTTCATTTCCAATAAAGTTTACTCTTTGCTGAGTTCCATTTAGAAACTGTGAGTAGACCATGTTACTTTTTTCATCCACCCAGTACAGCTGATACAAAACAAAACAAAATTCCTCACTAATAACATTACATTGAAACCTTTTTTATTGAATATCTTGAATTAAAAAAAATATTTTGAAAATGTATACAAGTTACTGCTGCTATTTAAAAAGAAAATAAAATGAGATGCAAGAATTCTTTCTGTTTTCATTCATCAACTGAAGCTTATCCGTTAGAAAGTGGCAAATGAGAAGTAGGCCAATAATCTTTTGTGTAAAACTGTTATATTAAAAATTCTTTGTGTTGTGCTACTCACCCTCTTCTGGATATTGTCAAGTGTCACATCAACTATATGAAATTTGCCAGGAGTTACAAATAAATAGTAATCTGGAAGTAGGGAAAACTGGCCAAATATCTGCCCAGTCTGGAGGTCACAGAACAACCAGAAATAATCCACAACAATACCTATAAAACAATTACAATTTTGTAAATTATTATATAACTTTAATGTATGTTCTTTACAATGTAATTCTGTAAAAATAAGCAAAAAGAAATATCAGCTATTAAATCATACTTATATGCCTGTTTCCTTTATAATAAAGCATTTTATGAATGACAAATTACAGTAAATAGTTTTTTTGGCCTTCCATATACATGTGTGATTTTGTTTTCTACGTTATCTTAACTTAAACTTAAAGCACCTAACCAGAAGTTTGTAGTACTCAATGTTAATAAATATCATACATAAAATATGAAAATTTGAAAAGTCACTTACAGATCTTCCACTGCAGTAAACTTACCTTCCCAACAATCTCCATTAGACTTTAGCCAGTACCCTGTCGTACAAACACACCGGGAAGATTTACCTGATGGGAGACACAGTTGAGAACATTTTTGGCTGTGTCTCTTTCTGAATCTTTTTCTTTCTTGTTTTGAGGACACTGAGATAGTGCTGCAAGGATCTGATGAAAACATGACAAAATTAGTTTCTTCTAGCTGTGAAAATGATATTTAATTTATACCAGTAGGTCTATTCAAAGTGTTTTTGCTTTTTACTTATTCATATATCTTATAACAATTAAGCTATGGAATTTGAACAACTAAAAATTTCATAGAAAACAGTTGTATATACTTGTATCCTGTAACAAAAAAAGTACTAATCTGATTTAATATCAAAGAAATATTTTTTATTTCACAGGCCCACCATTCAGTTTGTCAACTAAGAAGAGAAATGGAGATTTAAGCACTGTTAGAATAAAAGCATTATATTTGATCCCCAGTTAATAGGCAATCAAATAGGCAGATCTTTGGAATGAATGCAGTAATAATTATCCTATATTAAGTTTTATTCAACTTCTTTTACACTTAAACATACTTCTATCATCCATTAAGAGTCAATAACTAAAAATTTGTTTGTAATTCTAATTTTTAACAACAGGCCTTCTTCTTCCACATGTTTAGAAATATGGTAGTAGCTGACGTCGCTGAAGTTCATTCCCTGGTAAAGCTTAGGTGAGAGAGAATGTTCTGTTGCAACCTCAGTGTTGAAGTGAGCAACTCTAAGACCACCATTCATGTCTGCCCATATTAAATAATCCTAGCGTAATAGAGAAACAGGGTCTGTATGAAGTATTTGTTTAGGTCACAAGAATTGTTTTCTCTTGTGTAAAATAAACATGAAAACAAACAAGAACACACACACACACTCATGACTTCGACAGTAAAGCAATGACAAGGATGTTCTAACTTTAAATGATGTGACTCAATATTTATAAGTCATGGTGACCCAGCGCAATGTACTCAGATGGCGGACCAAAGGTCCTGGGTCTGAATCCTGGTGAAGGCTAGGATTTCTTCCTGGGTATGAAGGGTGTCCCTGAGTGTACTTGACTTTATAGTTGGGGTGAAGTAAAGGTGGCTGGGCTTTGTGCTGGCCACACGATCAACAAGTATGCCATGGCCACAGAAGCTGGCAAACGCTGCTTTATCGGCCCTATGGATAATTTTGGTGTGACAGAATACTTTACTGTAACTTTTTAAAAACTCAATACTAGAAGGAGAGGATAAATATAGTCGAGGCCCTAAGTCCAACTGAAAACCCAAAGGAATTTGATTGATTTCATTGATATATCTTACATGCATGACATCTAGAGATTTTATAGAATCCACAACAGTAAAACATTTCTCTGAGACATCTGTGTGAAAACTGTAGCAGCAGATGTCATTCTCACTGGCCCAATACAGACTATAAAAAAGAAAACTTGCAATTTTTATAAGGTCTTATATTTTTTCATAAATGTATGGACCTATATATAGGCCCCCTATAATGTTTTTAAAATATAGCTATCTCAATTATTGAAAAACATTCCTTTTCTCTCTTACATATTCCTCCTAGCATCTACAACCAGTTTTTCAGGTTTTCTTTTAAGAAGAGTACTTCCTACAAGAATAATCCTGTTCCTTCCATCCAGATCTGATCTCTCTATCCTGTAGTCGTCATAATAGCCGTCAGTCCAAAACATATATCTATATGAGGTATAAACAAAACATAATGTCAAATGGTTCATAACAAAACAATTCGTTTGTAAAATAATGAATCTGTTTAAACAAGACTGAAAAAAAAATGTCTATACTTTTAGTAAAATAAATTTCAATCCAAGATCCTGTCAAGAATTAATCATAAATTAGGTTTTTCTTTAAAGTGTTAGGTATGTAATTACATTTCAGAATAGTTTTAATGAAAATTTTAACAAGATATATCTTATAAGTTAATTTACCTATAACAAAATATTATGCTACGTATGGAAGGACAAACTTTTGTGTTAATTTTTGTATTAATGGATGTTAATGAGTTTAAATTAAACTCCAAAAATTTTTATTTCACCTTAATGGGCTGATAATAACTAAATTTTCCGGTTGAACTAGATTAGAGTGATGTAGAACAGAAGGAAAATGGCCATTGTCACGTGCCACCATTATTCTTCTATAGTGACTATCAGACCAATACAAGTTTCCTGTCAACCAATCAACAGCCAGACCTTAAAAAAAGATAATACAAGGGGGATAATCATTGAAAATTTGCATTTTTCTTTAGAAATCGTTAAATGTAAAAGTGAGCAAAATCAAAAGTTCTATTTAAATTAAGAAATGAATTAAGAAATGAACTATTTATCTGTTCAGAATGTTTTTTTCATTCAAGGAGGGGCCTATATATATAGGCCTACAGTGATGTGCAATTAGCAATCATTGAAAAGTGATTATGTTATTTTCTCTGACTTCTCTCCAGACAACTGGTCCCCATGCCCATGTATAAGCTACCTTACCATTAGGCCTACTTTACACCATAATGTTTATTATGATCCATGATAAAGTATTAAATGGAGCTGGACTCGATTTATTTATTTAGTTTTTTCCAATATGTGTATATTACATAAACGTTACCTGAAACATTTTCAACCCACGCTGAAACAATCTCTGTTTTCTTGATAACACTGGAGTCAAAAAGACTGTCTGGCAGTGCCACTTTAAAAATGGACTGAAAACAGAGTAGTAGAAGTCAAAGCTTCAACACCTCATAATCAAATGAAAAGGTAAACAGTAATTGAATTAAATCAAATGTAATAGAAGTCTTTATCAGTAGATGAAATATTTTTAGGCTTTATCCATTGGATAGGATTTCAAGGCCTTTGAGGGCTTTAAATATATTTATTGTATATTTTGTTTCTTAGTGGTTGATTGATATTTTAATAGTCTTTATTACATTTATGCAGAATGTATAAAGGAATCTAACATTCATCATACCAGAATGTATAAAGGAATCTAACATTCATCATACCACATAGGCCCAGGCCGTCTGGTCCTGTGGTTAGTACACAAGACTGTCAATATTATGACCACTGTTTTCTATCCCTGCTGCTATCCAATCCATGCAGCCCTACAGGAGTTGTGGACCAAGGACATAATAATCTTCTTTCTAGAAGGAACGTCTCTTAACTTAAAAGACAAGGCCTTTGTGTCAATTAATACTGACCTTTGTTGATTTAGAAAAATAGAACAATCGCTGTCTTCTGACATCAATAGCCATTGTGGTGATTCCTTGTTCCTCTACTATGAGAACTGAAAGAAAATCTGCGTAGCCCAGGGCAAATGTTTTTGGTGCAACTAAGATTCCATGAGTTTCTGATGCCAAAAATATCACGCCTTTTATAGACATATTTATGAATGATGATTCAGGGTCACTCACAAATGGGTCAGCTTTGAAATTCTCTGGAGAAAAAAAAAGAAGTAAAAAGCTTTTGTATAGAATCTATAAAAAAAAGTTTTCATGAACTCAAATTAACATTTTTCACTTGCTATAATTGCTACATTGGTATAAGAAAAGGTGACTTGGGTGTCTAAATAGGAGTTCTATGTACGTACATCAGTTAAATCAATCCTATCTTTGTTTGGCCTATTCTAGCACTGAGCCTACTAAGTTTGATCACTGTTGTAATTTTTTTAATTATTTATGTTGTTTCCCTTCTTAAAATAGAGTGCTTGCCCCTTAAAAGCCCTATAATATATGTTGTTGTGTGGCTGTTGTGATCTCGTTAATTTAGTGTCTCGTGTTATGGGCCTCTACAGAAATAAAAAGCTTGTGCTAAAATGTTAATGGTGTAGTTTATCATAACATTCACTATTTAGGCTACTTGCTAATAATATACTACAATCATCTTCTGATTAACTTGCTGCATGTCAACCTTGCAACGGTTGCCTGTCCTCAGTAGCAACACAAACTCCATAGGGCGCCCCTGCCCAGTTTTGACGCAAGATTTGGTCAGTTCTGATGTCAACGAAGATAAGTCTGTTGGCAAGGAGATCGCTGGTAATTAAAATATCCTGAGAAATAAACCAGAGCGAACCGTTATAAGAAAGCTAAGCTTACATCTTCAAACAAAAAAGCAACTGTTTTATAGGCCTAAACTAGATGTTATAGTGAGTCAATAATAAGCCTACCTGATGATAATCCAGATCATAAAGCCGACTCTCATACACTGTGCTAACCCGGATAGGCACACAAGGGAAGCTATCAACGTGACATCTATTTATAACTGAGGTTCCCGACAGACGCTCTAACCAATATAGTCTGCAATATGGAAAACATATTTTTTATCCCCACATAAGGATGCATTTAGCAGAAAATGCACCAAAGCCCATCTGAATTAAGCTTAATGAATGAAGCCAAAGGCGGGAGTATGTTTAGCAGAGATGCGGCTTAATGCGTTTCCGGTTATCCCAAATTCGCTTATGATGATCGCCTATTCGAATAAGTGTTTGCGCAGTTAAAATTTAATAAGCTTATAATATTTTTTGCCAAACAAAGATATAATTTAAATAGCAGTTGGAATATATCCAGGAACAACTTGCGAGGAACTAAAATAACCTAGACTATGTGCATGCTCTAGATGTCATAATTCAGACTTAGGATAAATTGAAATTTCATAATTTTTTTTTTATGTAAGAATGGTAGGCTAAAAGGCCTAAGATGTCCTAAATAAACAAAAAAATCGCAAAATTAGAATAAGATTAGATACAATTTAAAAAATAACGATTATTCATCTTTCACTCATATTGGATATTATTTAGGCTAGCATAGATCAGAGGTCACCAAACTATGGCCCGTCAGATTATCAGGCAACAGTTAGGGCTTGTGTAGTTATGTAGGCTAGCAGTTTCAAAGAATTTTGCGCTACAATTGCCATAGATGTCAACCTCGATTTTCGGAAAAAAAATGTTTACTTGGAGAATAACATTACTGAAAGAACTTCGATCAGATCTTGACAGAAGTGTGACATTTCTCTGTTCCAGAATCCCTTTGATTGTAGCAATTAACTTTGATGATGTGCTTGTAGGAATGATATCGACGGTTGGAGCTCAATTATTTATTGGTTTGCAAGCAAATGATGTGTTGAAAGAGAAGCACAGAGAAGGAGAACGTGTTGAATTTTAAAATTGCTTAGGCTTTATATCCCTATGTTGAGTTTTTAGAAAAAAAAAAGAATTTTGGCGCTGTTATGACACCAGCTTTATGTCTGTGAGCAAACATTGAAAAAAAAAATCAAGCATTTGAAGTTAACACATTGAACAAGATTGGCTGATGAACTTTTGAATGCAGTTCTTTTGGTTGGATCCAGCAATTACAAATTAAGTATTGATGATATCTTGAAAGTCAAACGTCAGCTTTACAAACCCCACTAACCTTTTTACTGCTTATACTTTGTGAAATTCGGATAGACAAGACTCTGCACACTAGGCCATCTGATGTAACTGTTTAGTTTTTGCATCGTCGTCTTCTTTGACAATTTTTTTAAGTAAATAAATTTGTTGGTTGTTTTTGATTTGTGGAATGAAATGCTAAGCTTAGTTTCTCTTTTCCCCCCAGAACTTTCGTTCTAGTTTGCAAATTTTGCACAGAATAATTATGCTGCCCGCGCTCGTCATTTAGATTCTAGTCAGTTATCCGGCGCACTTTGAAAAAAGTTTCGTGACCCCTGACATAGATATGGAATAAGTATAACTTATAAGGCTGTAGCGTGTTCACATTCGTGTGATTTTTTAATGCTGTAACATGCGTCTATACGCCCCCCCCCCCCCCCCAGACTCTTTTTTGTTGTCCTGTATCTCAAAACAATTATATAATATAAGCTCATTAAAGCCAAATAATTTAAAGCTGCTTACAAGTTTTTATTGAAGTCAAGTGTCAATCCCGTGGGTCGTATTAAACCATCAACTAGCCGTGTTCTGTTGGCGCCATCCAGGGTGGACATTTGTATATTGGGTATGTCTTCCGTGTCATCGTCTGCCCAGTAGAGAAAACTGAAAAATCAAGATGGTTGACATTCTGTTGTAGTTGTAAGTGATATTTTTTTTTATATTTGTTGTTGTTGTTTTCGCAGTCAAAACTGGCAGCTAAAGAAAACAGTTTAGAAGTTTGCCCATTTGTAATCTCAGGAAAATTCAATTCATCATCTGTGTGAAATATCGAAACTCTATTTCTCAAGGTCACAAGAATATAGGCCTAGGCCCTATATATTACACATTTTTCAGATGCACTTAAAGAAGCCCCGGCTCTCATTTTCTCTGTTAACACTTGATCATACTTTAAGAACTGTGACAGTAATAGTGACTGTGTAACTGTGAGTGTGACAGTAATAGTGACTGTGTAACTGTGAGTGTGACAGTAATAGTGACTGTGTAACTATGAGTGTGACAGTAATAGTGACTGTGTAACTGTGAGTGTGACAGTAATAGTGACTGTGTAACTGTGAGTGTGACAGTAATAGTGACTGTGTAACTGTGAGTGTGACAGTAATAGTGACTGTGTAACTGTGAGTGTGTAAGGGACAGAACAATTATAAACTGGCCGAGACTTAGTGACACATATTGGACTATATTATTGTAATGTGTTGACCGGACTTAGTGACCTAATAGCTCTGTGTTATTGTTTATGTGACTGGCTGGACAGAGTGAGCTTGGTTCGTGGATGTCTGGTGAAGGTGTATGAATAGGGAGTGAATGGCTGTAATGTGCTATAAATGGATTGTAGAATGAGAATAAAGATTAGCTGTTACAATGGCCTATGTTTTTCTCCAGAAAGCCTATCAGATAAATATATAAGTAAGCTTAGTTATAAGTTGTTATAACATAAAAAAAGGCCTGTACATTAATTTAGAATGCTAAAGCGAATACTCTCCAAATTTTGTATTGGTCAGTGGGTATGTCAGGGGCCTATATTCATTAGTGGTCTTTATTTTTAAAAATACAGTAATACGGAGTGGTGCATATAGTGTTATTTAATTACAAATTGGTTAGGGGCGTAAGTCGAAATCCTTTTCATTTCAACTTTTGGAAAGTAGAAGATCTAGTTATACATAATCTATATAATATATAAAGTAGACTGTGTCTGTGTTTAACCAATCATGTTAGTTAATTTAAAGACAAGTAACCTTTTGTCTCATATTTTATACTTTTGCGATTTCACTTCGGACATGTACCTTCGCTAGCTAAGTAGTTTACGTATCGGACTGCCATACGGGTTCGATTCTCCAGTTTGTCTAATACCTTTTTTTCTTTAAAAAATTTCAACTACTATTACTTCAAAAAAAAAAAGGATTGTAAATGTAACGTACGTAGGAGCATCACAGGCAATTTAGATTTTTGTTAAATAAAAATACTTGTTTTTTTTTTTTACAATATTTATTTTATATTATGGCCTACTTTCTTCAAAGTCTTCAGTAAAAACATATTTTTTAAAATTATTAGACTTAGGGCCTATAGCTTTCTGCTTATTATAGTTTATATAAGTAGTATATTATGTAGCTTTTACAGGTCTGTAACATTCGATGATGAAAATGTTACACTGTACATGTAATAGTGTAATAGTAGGTACTTCGATAAAATTTCTAAAATTGTTAAAATTAATAACATTGAAACAAAACCTATTTAGTTAAATGTAGTTTGGTATTGGCTTTCCAATGACACCTCATTTTTGTTTCTACATGAAATATTAACGAAGTTATGAATTTTTTAAGTGTCCGAAAATTAAGCCTATTTGACCCATCTAAATATAAAAAAAAAGTGTGACCCAAAAACATGAACTGAGCTGTTTAAATTGCTATAACTTAAAAACCGTAAAAGATAAATCTATGAAATTTGAAACACTTATTCTACTATATATTATTTTAATTTTAAAATAGGTATTTACATAGGTGTCGATTGGGGAGGGGGCCCAGAACCCCGTTTTCCCCAGAATTTAGTATTTTACTATTAAACACAATTTCACCTCACTGACCTATATATAACATAAACATAGATCTGAGGTTTTTTACCCATTAGAAAGCCTCTTCACCCCCGATCCCCAACTGTATACAAATACTTTTCTAGACAAGGGGCGTAGCCACATGGGGGAGGGAGGAGGGGGGAGGTTAGAGACTTGTAATGTATTTGAAAATATATTTTTTTTTACAGTATTTACATTTTTCCCCATATTTTGGGTAAAATGTATTTAAATAATGTTTGTAACATGACATGTCAAAACCACTCCTCAAACATTCTAACGTCATCCCAAGTCTAGGCACAGTGAAGCAGCGTTCACCAGTTTCTGTGGCATAATGCCCATCCACCATTACTTTACCCCAACTAGTGTCAGGTACCCATCATAGCTGGATAGACTCAGGTGCATCCTTAAGTCCCGGAAAAAATCCTAGCCTGCACCAGGATTTGTACCCAGAAACTTTGGATTGCCAGTTGAATGTGCTGCAGCTAGGCCACCGTGCCACATAATTATAATAAGAAGTACAATATGAAATTAAATATATTTATTTATATATCATTTTACTTTATTCATAACAATTTACTTAATATTTATGATAAAAATACCCTATCAGAGTGTCACATAATGGGGAAATTGAAGGAGAATTTAAATGACAATGTTCTGTGTCAACAATATACAAAATATTTTGTGACCATTACAATTACATCAACCATCTGCATTTACTTTTACCTAAATATTAAAATAGTGCCAGATCAGGGTAAATTCATATACATAATTAATTATAAAAAGCCTAAATAGTTGTAATTTTCTTGGAGTTTACTCAAGAACAATTTGAGCATGCTGCTGGCAAAGTACAATGTCTAATAATATTAATGTATTTTTTGTAATGATTATAATATTACTTCAAGCTAAATTAAAATTTAATTACATTTTGTGCTACTGTTATTTTTATTGCAGATTTATCATTTGTAAACACTCAAAATTATAGTATGAATAACCAAGATAATACTTGTTACATATAAAATATACTTTTTTCCATGTTGAGAAAACAAGAACATACTGATAAATTACCATTATAATTTAATACATAAGTAAATTTTACATAATTATTACAATTCTATTAAAAGCAACAGTGCAGGTATTTATTTGAATAAAGAAAAGCAGTCTGTGCTAATTGTCGGGCATGGTGGGTGAGTTGAGCTCGTAAATGTAAAGAAAAATATGCCACTGAAAATTAAAATTATAATTAATAGACAATTTTTTTAGGCATGAATGGATTACGGTAATTAGTGCACCAGAAACACCTCGCTCTCCCCCACCCCCTCTTTTTAATATATATTTGGGCGTGTAGTTCAAAAATATACCTTTACCATCAGAATCAATAAGAATCAGGGTTCAGCTGCACCACATAACAGTCTTATGTCTTATAAGTTTACAGACGTTCCTTCTAGATAGAAGATTATTACGTCCACTAGGCCCAAAACTCCTGCAGGGCGACAGGGATCCGTCGGTGGCAGGGATAGAACCCGCGACCTGTCTGTTGGTTTTTGGTTGACAGTCCGGTGAACTAACCGCTGGACCAGCCGGCAGTCTTGCCCATAAGTACCATGAACAATGATACCTATGTGCAATGTAAAATATTTTAAACTATGTGTTTCATCAGAAGAGTATTCTTTTTGATAAAAGCTATTATATTAAAAACTTTGATGTTATGTACCCAATAGTGAAAGCAGCATGCAATTTGCCTTTTTAATGATTTCTTTTCCACAATTTTTTTAATGTTGTATTTCATTAAATATAAATACAGCATTCTTAGAATGTCTTTTTTTTTCCACACGGACAATAAGCAATTTGTGATTACATATTTATAGGCTGCGTAATAATCCTTATATCTTAGTCATTTTTGTCACAGGGACCATGTGATTTAATTTTTTTATACTATCTTGAAAAAAAACACATAGTGACACAGTAGGTCTTTTTTAACTTTTTATATTAAAATTGTTTCTTCCATTCCCTTTTCATTTCTATATTTTCAACTTGAATGCTAGATCCATATGAGAAGCTATAATGAATAATAAAAAAACAAAACAAGTTTTATAAATGTAGGCCTATAGCATTTTAAATATTTTAAAAAATTATCTAGGCCTATAAGTAAAAGTTGTTTTTTTTTTAAAAATGTATAATATGCTATGGTCATTGCAATCTTTTTTTGGCTGTCCTGTGTAGGTGCAGGAGGCCTAGGCCTACATATTTTTAAAAAAAATTAATTATTATTATTATAGTGTTACTAGACTCTTTATGAAAGTAATTGGCCTTTGTTTTAGAGTCTAGGACTCTAGAGCCTAGATAATATAATAGACATAATCATGGCTGCTATAGACAATATATAGCCTAATACAGTACAGTAGGCCCTATAGTAGGTATACTTATTAATGGGACTACTTGTTATTATAGACTAGAGACTATAGTAACTAGGCTAGGCCTAATCATATTTAATCATGACCCTTCATACAATTTTGTTGAGCTTGTTGGAATTCTTGGCTCTATAGACTATAGTTGGCTAAATATATTATTAGTCCTATGCTAATATTGTACACAACCAAGCTTTATCATGGCCTACGTAAATAGCCCTAGGCTATGTCTATGCCTTATCATAAGGCTTATATATGACTATAAAATGACTAGGCCTACTCCTAGTCATGACCTATATTCCTATATATTCTATATATCCTGGCTATAGTTATAGCCCTAGCCTAGCCCATGTGTGGCGCTACCTATGTAAAGTCTTTAATACAGGCTTAGTTGTGCCCTATAACCATGTGCCCTAAAATACTAGACCTAACCATGGCTTTTCTAATAGACCTATACAATACTGAGTAAAAAATTACGCGGATAAAGTTGGTTTCTAGCATTTTTCCATTTATTTATTTTGTAAAATCCAATCCTACTTTTTAAAAAATGCCACGTGTTTTTTTTTTAATGTTCTAAAAATAAATATGATTTTAATATGACCTAAAAACAAAGGCGTGTAGTTTCTAAAAATAGATTTCACAAACAAAGTTTATAATATTTATTAATAAAAAGTGCTGTAATTGTATATGTTAAAATTGACACTATTTTATACATTTATACAGATTAAATACAAAAATACATCAAAAAGTTTTCGACAGCTAAATATAACGAGAACAAAAAATAAAAAAACATTTTTTGCTATATGTTATTTGTAATTTTGGATTAAAAAAAAAGAATCGATCGAAGTAGCCGATTGTTATGAAATTTCGTAATTATACTTATTTTTACATGATAAAAACGAAAAGCTTTATTAAAAAGTTTTGTATACACAAATAAAAAAGTTGTAAATTCGTCAAACTTACCGATTTTCCCGCTAAATCAAAAACGTTTCCAACTTAATTACAAGTAGTGAAAAATCAAAATTAATAATGTTAAATATCTCATATACGAAAATTGATGACTTTTCTTGGCTAAAATTGAATGAAAGCTTGTCGAAAATTCTTAACTCCAATAACTATCAGATTAGGGCTGAAAAAGTGCGATTCAAATTTTTCATGATTTTATGTAAACAAAAAAAAATGTCGGAAATGGGTTTTATCGAAGTACCTAGTAATAGGCAGTTACACCACCTGTGCGATAAATTACATAGTCCGAGCCGCAACCATTCATGACATTGAATCATTATTCATTACCCTACAATTGTAGGGATTGAAAAATTGAGTTTAACACTCATTAATTTGCTCCTCTACACGGAAATCACTAGTAAAAGGCGAATGATTTACACGCTGTGTAGAGGAACCAGAGTGATTAAAACAAAGAGAAAAAAAAAAGACTACCGGACAATATTGGTATAATTTACGCTTATCAACCTTGGGTAACTAACATGCATAAAATAAACAAGGAAGCTAATTTTTAAAACATTTTGTCTGTTTGAAATATTTAAAATGCATTTAGAAAAATGTCAATATATAAAAAAACGCGTATAAAAAATGTATTGGCGTATAGTGTATATATATTTCTTTTTATAAATAAAAGCCATTAACTAGGAGTTGTCTACCTTGAATAGTATTTTAAAACAATAATGTTCATTATGCTCTCCCTTTGCATGAAACTTAAAAATTACTTTATAATACATTAGATTATCCATATAAACGGTATAAAGTAGACTGTATTTTAAAAGGCCGAGCCTCATTGGTTAAATTAATGACAGAGGCCTTTATTGTCTTATATTTTAAGATAAGAATGGGCACTTCTTATAGCGCTTTTATCAATGCTATTAAATTAGCATCCCCAGTGCGCTCTTGTTGGTGTGACTTGCAATGGCAGATGTATTAGCCAAAGAGAAAGGTGTTTAAGTTCTTTTAAAAAGATTCTCTTGTCCCAGACTCTCTCAGTGTCTGAGATAAATTGTTCCATAGAGAAGGCGACTCTTATTCAAATGAGCACACACCCAGGTACTTCTTTTTGTGTCCATCCAAACTGGGAGTTTTGAGGAGTGACTGTGTTGAAGAGCGTCCTATATATAAATTGTGTGCCCTTAGGCCTATGCATTGTGGTTAGAGTTACAGTCAGACCAAACTGATCATAGGGCCGGCTAGGCTAATGAGCTAAAGGCTAAGTATGGCAGCTACGATGCCAAGTGATAGTGTTGGTGAATATCTAGTCTAGTCAAGTCACTAATAGGCTCACATCGTCTATGATCTATGTCTATGATAATAATAAAATAGCCTATTTTATTTAACAGACATAATACAGCCTAAATCTTAATAAGACTTAAAACACAACACATCATTTTTAAAAAATGCTCGAGCCTATATGAAACTTTATTAATACAGCGGCCATTGTACTTGTACACCACTACACAAAGTAAACAAAAATCACGTGCTTTTTGTCACGTGATTGCAAACGCCCTATATGTGTATTTTGTATGCAAATGCTAAAAAAAACATTCATACAAAATATTAAACATAACTTTCAAGTAATTAGTTATAAACTGAGCCCCATTTCAGAATGATCTCCATTTGAAATTTTTTCAATAAAAAAAGAACAAAAACTAAATACCGAACGATATGTAATCACTACAGTTTTTATTGTAGTAGTGTTAACCTAGTGTTTTTTTTTTCTTTCTGTTTTAACAAAATACATTGCAATTATTCGTTTCTCCGTCATTTTGACGGGCATAACCACTAAAATTTTATAAATCTATGGGTGAGGATTTTTTTTTTTTTTTTTTTTTAGAAACTCTTGAATAGTCATTTCCACAAACACCAAAATATACATAGATCTATTTCTTTATTATAATGTACAAAAAAATATTTATTTTGCTATTAGAGTAGATTGAATTCTTACCGTCTGATTGGATCCACTACTACAGAACATGGCTGTACTAAACCATGAGCTATCAATGCGGTGACAATGCCGCGCCGTGGACTCTGCTTTCTCCAAGTCTCTTTAATATTGTCGGGATCGGAACAGGATCTGTTTAAGCATATGTGTGAAATGTCCAGACGAAAAATGGTTTGGTAAGACGGATCCGCCCAGTATAAGGACCGTCTTAGCCAATCATATGCCAACTCTAGCAAAGACAACAATAAAACGACAACACAATAATAAGCCTGAATTCATAATGAATAAGTAGTAAAAAGACCAAATTGATCCTTGGGGTCGATGAAGCAGCGTTCACCAGATTCTGTATCCACGGCATACTAGAGGATTGTGTGGCAAGTACAATGCCCAGTCGCCTTTACTAAGTCAGGTAGGCCTACCAATCAGAGATGAGTAGACTCAGTGGATCCTGCAGACCCGATAGAAAAAAATCCTAGCCTACACCAGGATTTAAACTAAGGACATTTCGGTACGCCAGCCGAAAGCCACATTGTCCCCGATTCAAGTGTTAGCTAAGGTTAAAAAATAAATTAAAAAGTCTCAGTTTGGCGCCTATACAAACTTTGGCGGCTGTTGTGGCCACCCCCTCTAATTATGCTACTTCATAATATAGGAAGTCAAAACGTGGAAGTGGGGAGCATTCAATTTTGTCTTTTAAGTTACAGAAGTTCCTTCTAGAAAAAGGGCGGCAGGATTCGCCGTAGGAATAATAATTGTTCGGCAGAAAGGTTGGAACCCGGGTCATCTAGTTGACAGCTCGGAGTAGGCCTACTAACCAGTGGGTTAGCCGACTAAAGAGAAGGGGGAAAGATAAAGATAATGATGGTCATTTGTGTAGTGCGAGTAAGTGCGACTCCCCTAAGTCCCCTTGCTATCACATTCAGCATGCTCATTGTGCCTTTGTCCACAGTTATGGGTTTGATCGGAAAGTTTCACGGAACGCATGCACCATTTTACAAGTCTCGCTTAACCAAGACCACCGTACGTTACGATGGTCTTGGCTTAAGTAAGCGTCGTCTCTCACTTCCGGAAGAGAGAAGACCACGCGCACTGAGTCATTACAAAGTACACGAACTGGGGACGTGGTTGTCTGCCACTTGATTGGCAACAAGAAAAACATCTTCTTTTGAGAAGTAGCTGCCCTTGACATAGGCCTAGGCCTTCTTACATAGACAAGGAAAGAGGGAGAAATTTAATGATAGAGAGAGAGAGAGACGAAATATGGTGAAGAGAGAAAGAGTGAGAGTGAAGAGACAATGAAAAGAAAGAGATTGGGAGAGAAAGAGATTGGGAGAGAAAGAGATTGGGAGAGAAAGAGATTGGGAGAGAAAGAGATTGGGAGAGAAAGAGATTGGGAGAGAAAGAGATTTGGAGAGAAAGAGATTGGGAGAGAAAGTGATTGGGAGAGAAAGAAATTGGGAGAGAAAGAGATTGGCAGGAAAGTGATTGGGAGAGAAAGAGATTGGGAGAGAAAGTGATTGGGAGAGAAAGAGATTGGGAGAGAAAGAGATTGGGAGAGAAAGAGATTGGGAGGAAAGTGATTGGGAGAGAAAGAGATTGGGAGAGAAAGTGATTGGGAGAGAAAGAGATTGGGAGAGAAAGAGATTGGGAGAGAAAGAGATTGGGAGAGAAAGAGATTGGGAGAGAAAGAGATTGGGAGAGAAAGAGATTGGGAGAGAAAGTGATTAAAAATCAGCGAGTAAGTGTGTTTTAGACAAACATACTTGTAACTGAACGAGATAGATCTACTCCTTCTAGCACAATCCTTGTTTTGTTGATATTAGAGCCTGAAGCATCAGTTATTATCTGAACAAAAAAAATGCATTTATTGGCTAGATGTACATTAATTATAAATTCTATGTGGCATTCCGTCTTAACTGTCTTTAAATTATATGTTACTACATTTAAATTCACATTTTCAAGAAGGCTTAAAATTCTGAAAGAACCACTAACAAGTAGGCTAAAAAGTAAAAATTAAATTGACCACTATATTGGATGTTTTCCTATCTAGTACGTAATATTCTCTTCTTCTGACGTCAAACGTGATGGCGACCCATTGGTTGGATGTTGACGAAGCATTCGCTAGGGCCTCACTCTGGATGGGAATATAAAAGTGTTAAAGTGATCGTGGTTTTAATCGAGTAAATAGAACGCGACAGATTACATTGATGGAAATATTCTTTCTCCCCGAGTGTCCTCATGGCATGTAAATGGCTGACAGAAGAAACCAGTAACTTAACATCATTTAAAACACTAATCAAAATGCAAGACCAGCCTCGGACCACGGATGAGCGTAGGACGCAATAATCTTCTTTATAGAAGGAACGATTGTAATATATAATTTAAGATAATAAGATTGTATTTCCTATTGTTGCATTACTTCCACCGGCCATGAATAGTTTATAGACATGCCCGTTCTGTAATGACGTCTGTCGGCTCTATGACTAGGCCTACTGCTATTGTTCGAACCACAGAATAAATCTAGAACAGAATGCGCAATCGAATTTGTTTCTGTTTCCGGAAGTAATGCCGACGCCATACTGTTTAGACTCAGTGGGCCTGGCTGCACTATATATTTATGCTTAATATTTACAATGTCTTTTTCATCAAATTTACAAGTTCGAACACCCAAAGCTAATGTTTCAGTAAAAAGGTACAAAGGCTGTTGTGTAATAAACTGCAACAATGATGCAAAAACGATTGATTATCGTACAAATAAGCATGTCAAACTGCATGGCTTTCCTGACCCCGTACAGGATATAGGCTACAACGGCAAGTGGTAACCTCATATTACTTAATAATAGTAGCCTTGCTTTAGTCCTAAGCTTGCTAAGACTATATATCAGTAATACATAAGCCTTTCTCATTTTACTATAGTAGCGTCTCTAATGACCGCTGCCTTGGGTCAAAAGAAAATGGTGGAAGCCGAGCTTCACTTTTAGTGACTGTGCATATAGGGATTGCGCATTCTGTTCTATACCTATTCTGTGGTTCGAACTGGCGAACCATTGTTTTCTTACAGCCGTGGCTTGAAATTTGGAGTTGAGTCTCTCCACCAGGTTTCTGGGCGAGTCACGAAACAGTCTCAATCTTGTCTGAGTCTTATCGCTGGTCACAACTGCTATCGACGCCTGGGGCTTGGGCACATCAGAGGTAGCTGTGGAAGCAGCGTCACATGATGATGGTTATTTATATAACAAAGAACTTTTCTTCATGATATTTAGCATGCTCAGTGCGCTCTTGAATGAGTGTTTAAATATGTTATTGGCTACAGTTCGGTAAATATTGAAAGGTATATTGTTATAAAAGGGACGCACTATATAACAATATTTTGTTTTATAGACAAGCTTTATTTCTTGCGGTTTCACGTCTTTTATCCACATTAAACTGGGCGACGAGAAAATCTGTACCTGCATGTTCTCTATAGAACAAATCCAATATAGAGTCTAGTAGTTTTATATGAAAGGCATTTAACAATAAGAATATCAGAAGTTAATGGCATGAAAGAAAATAATACTGAATCGGCCCAATATTCCTCCCAATATTTAAATCTTGTCCTAATGATGGATAAAAAAAAGATAATAGTCTATAGGCATTGTTAGATGTTACTTGCTGAAAATAATATCCTGCTTAGAGCTATACCAGTTCATACCAGTGCCCGTATTCCGCATTTGCATTTGGTACATTGGAATTTGTGTGTTATTAAACTTAGTTGTTTTTTGTTGTTGTTGTTTTTTTTTTGTATTGCTAGAAGCTTCTTGTATGACAGAAATCTTGTTGGGATAGGCTCAACGGTGGGCCGCAGCATTTTCATTACTCGCTTATGTAGGCCTAGGCTTCACAATATTAAAGAGCGGGAATAACATTTAGATGGTCTTATACTTTTTATTGTTCCCTTGTTATTCCAGCGTGGAGGAATATCCAAAGATATAACAACAATCAATAACTGGACTATAATATTATCAAATAAGTTGTCTGACACCTAAACTGCTGGACTATAGAAATATACACAAACTTACCATAAAATTCAATCCACATGAACAAATATAGCAAAATCGTTGTAGGGCTCATTTTCTATGGCCTTTTATGATTTAGTATCAAAATTTCAACACGCGTTTATGTACTTGAATCTATACTGAGCATTTTAATCTGAAAACATTAAAAGCATTTTTTATTGGGTTCCAGTTGGTAGAATTTAGTGTAAACAGTCTAATTATTTCATTATAATAGCACTATAGCATTATACATAGCACAGTGTCAAACAATTATTACAAATTAGCCAATTGGATTATTTTGAAATATATATATATAATAAAATGTATGCATGCATTTGATTGTATTTCCTACTTTGGCCAAGTATAAATTAAAGTTTTAAAGATGTAAGAACATCACATTTCTAGTTCACATACTTAATTATTGTGTTCAGTTTTTCTAGTGCAACTTTTCAATGGTAACTAATTTAAGTCCCCACAGATGACCTATAGTTAAAAGTGGCTTCTAAGTGTGAGCAAATTGTCGACGTTTTACAGCGGTCCTCGTATTTTGACAAAGAAAAAAAAAGAGCACCAGGTACCACAGTGATAGATATAAAATATAAACAGACCCGGTGTAGAAGTATCAGAGGGGACGAAGAGTTTTATACTATTGGTGGAGATAATGGTGTTTGTGTTTTAGTAGAGAGAAAGTAGAGAGCGAGAGTGTGAGATAGAGAGAATGTGTGAGAAAGGGAGAGATCGAGGAAGAGTTGATGAGAGAGAGAGAGAAAGAGAGAGAGAAAGAGAGAGATTGGATGAGAGACAGAAAGAGAAAGAGAACAAGAAAAAGAGTTAGTGAGAGTGTGTGTATGTCTAAAAATTGGTTTTAGAAAAAGTTAATTACCATCTTACAATGGACGTTACTAGAATTGACCAGCTAATATATGGATAAACATAAGGACAAAAACACTTTCCTTGTCCCATATGCGAGAACAAATGCCTAAAAGAGCGAATTTTCCAACGGAATCGCCAGTCAGCCAGAACTACAATAGCTAAAAAACAATGATACATTTTCTTGTATAAAAAAATAGTTTGATGGTGTGCGTGCATATATTATGCTAATTTTTAGGCATATTTATGTCAATGTGTACTAATAGTTTTCTAGCCTATTGTTCAAAATAGTGGTCATCAATAATAATAATAATAATAATAATATTTGTATGGCGCTGCTAACAAACATAATGTAAGCTCAGAGCGCGTAAATTGATGCTGAAAACCTGTAATCAAAGACAAATAATTTAATCAATAAAGGAATATTATTTACTCTATCTCTTAATCTGATATTAACGATGACCTCAGAAAGGTTAAACTGTGGACATTTTTTTAAGCAGTGTTAAGCAATCATAATTCATAGGCCGATGCTACTTATTGCATTACAAAACGGCGAGAAATCCTACGTCTGCCTATGAGTATGAAACCTTTAATTGCAACTATATCAAAAACATAATATTCTCTTGCTACAACAGTTAGAGAAATTAATGATTATCTCCCTTATATAACTCATTCCTGTTTAGAATAGTTAGGGGAGATGGGGCAGGTTGATACAGGGGCAGGTTGATACAAATTGTTTTTTTACAGCTATTATACTACGTATGCGCAGAAGAGTTAGTACGGGAGATAGCTTTCTACTTCCCCTACTTTCAATATAAAAATGGCTTCGCTCGTATCAAAATTAATAATACTGTGAGGAAAATTTAAATTTGAGCGACTTTTGAAAAATATTGACTTATTATTACGTAAGAGATTTCACAGACACAGTAAGTACTTTTATTTTATCATCTTTTTATTTAGGTTAAATATAGATTCCTGAATACTTTTATTTAAATTATGATTGTGTTATTTGCGTCTTGTTTTTAATGTAGTCGAATTAATGCAATGTGGTGTAGTGGGGCAAATTGATACAGACGACTCGGGGCACATTGATACAATATCCGGTTATTTATTTAGCCCTCTGGAAAAGCATTTAAACATAGAAGAATACTTTTTTTTTTTACAGGAAAAGTATTTATATTTCATTAGAATGTTAGGTTCATTGAGTTTAGCTTAGGCTACATTTAAATCATTTTCATTTATTTTTGCTTTACTTTTTATAATGTCTAGCTAGGGTTATTCCTATTTAGAACTTAGCCTAGGAGTTTAGGGGACGTCCATTAATTACGTCAACAAAATAGGGGGGAGGGGGGGGGTCTGAAAAAGTTTGACAATTGTTGACAAGGGGGAGGGGGGGAGGTCAAGAAAAGTTGACGTCAACAATGTTACTTTTTTAAAATAAAAAAATGATAAAAATTTATTACAAAATTCTAGGCTACATTATATTTGTCATGTGCCACTTACATAGCAGACATCTATAAACATGGTTTTAAGTTAATACAAATTAAATATATTAATTAAAATTACGGACGCTACATTTGACATGTACTTTTTGTGTTCATCTTGTTAGTTTGTAGATCTATGTATGAGGGGAAAGTGGAAACTTATGCAATTGTTAGCACGGCAAAGTGACCGACCAATTTAAAAAAAAAACTTCACCTTCGCTGTAGTCAAGCGAGCCATTGTGACTGGAATAACAAAAGAACATAAACACACCAACAAACATTCTGCAGATTACGTTCAGAAACAGAAACCCAGTTTTTTGCCGCTCAGTAGGCCTACATCTAAATTAGGCGCCGTTCTGTTATTGAGTCCTGAAAGGACTATGAACACCGTCCGAGAGTCGACTGCTTTAATTCAACGCCCATGGTTGAGTCTTTTCCAAGTTCCAACCCTTGAAAACATGTTTGGATCAGCGTTAGCAGGCCATGCACTCCGACACGGAAAGATATGAATAGGCAGGCTTTGTCTTACAGGGCGGTCGTTTGTTGGGTCGGCTTGCTCTGTTCGGATTCCCCTTTTACGAACGTACATTTGCTCGAGCCATCCATGTAATATATTCCTGTAAAGTGGGCTGACGGTGTGTTTGCCGAGCGGATTTTGTCGGACACGGGGATGTCATCCCCTCAAGGCCACCTTTAAAAGCAGCCGTTTTTACAGGACGTTTTGTATACCTTTCCGTACGTTGCATCAGCCCCCATCCCGGAGACGCCAGAAATCGGACAGTGGGTACCTTACAGGCCCCTCAAATGGAAGTACAGAACAAGCCGATTAATCTACAGACTTGCAGCTTGGGATACCACGCCTCTCTCCGTCACTTACAGAGAGTGGAAGTATCTCGGCGACCGCTTGTCCCATGCATTAGCTCACTGGTCAGACTCGGGGAACCAAGTTAAAAGGTCTAAAAAAAAAAAACCGGACGAGCCCGTCTTGTGTTCAGGGCGTAACGTTTAGGGTTGAGCTCAGCTCTGTCCGGACCCGCTGCGGGAGCTCTCCCCCATGCGTTCGCCCGCTGGTGTATTCTTAATGGGAACGTATCGGCGGTTTACACACTTCGCCAGCTTTGGGGCTCATAGGTACAGAAATGAAATTAGGCGCCAGAGACTGGCGTTCGTTATATATACCATGTAAGCGACAGCTGGGATTGGCAATATAACTAAAGACAACAATAGGCCCTCTCTGAGACTATGTTTGAATTGCATTGAATGAAGTGCAAGCTTATTGTGTGAATCCAACATGGCTATTTTAAAATATTTCCTTCAGAGAAATAATTCGTGGCCCATGAAGTCCGAAATACTTAGCCTACCTTTCCTTTTAACATCCCAAATTCTGATATATAAACTAATATATTTTTTGCTCACTACGTTATAATAGGTGAAACATTAAAATTTGGTGATTATATAGGCTAAATATAGTAATTTTTTAGTTTTAATTTCTAATTGTCTGAAAAAAAAATGTATGAGATAAAAATGTATTAGTAGGCCTATAGTGGCATAGCCAGATTGCAAGGTGTGGGTGGCAAATAGTGCAAGGTAGAAGCGGTAGGGGCAAGGAAGCCAACTACCGTGTGTATAATTATATAATGTGTGTGTGGGGGAGGGGGGCAATAATGCAAGAAGGAATAGTGAGCATATGGTTAAAATAGCAGGTTAATTTACAACTGGTGTACAATTTCCCCCTAAGCTATTTAACAATTAACATTGTACCAAAAGCTCATTAGTGAAACGTACAATCAGAAAGTATTCAATATTTCTATATGAAAAGAACAATAGTAAATAAAAAGGAAAGAAGTATTGTTAAAATCCTCGGATTGGAAAAAAAAATTGGGAGGGGCGATGGGGGGTAGTAAGCATGTTACACCCCTTTCGTGGCTACGCCTATGAGAGTTCTATTTAGTCAATATAAAATCTTTAAAACAAGTTTTAAAATGTATTACAATTAATTATAGTAAAGATCTAGACCAGGGGTCGGGAACCTATGGCTCGCGAGCCAGATGTGGCTCTATTGATGGCTGCATCTTGCTCGCAGACAAATGTTCAATTATATAAAAAAATATTTAGACTCCTTAGATCTACATATTAATTGCATATCAATATTTCATTCTACAAATGAGCTAAAGTCTACTGCAGCTCAGCATCTAAAAGACAAAAATAGAACCCTGCATTCATTGTAATTAAAAGGGAAATTTACTTGAATTTTTATTTTTAAACATAATGTTTTGAATTAGGCCTACTTTTCATAATATGAGGTGTCCATGGCTCTCTCAGTCAAAAAGGTTCCCGACCCCTGATCTAGACCTTTCCGTTTCAAATCTATTTTAAACATAAAAGCAAGCGTTTAATTTTTTTTACTTGTTATAGGGGGGGGAGGGGTAACGAATTGTTGACGTAATTATATAGGGGGGGTCTCTGAAAGTTTGACAGTTGTTGACAAGGGGGAGGGGGGAGGTAAAAATCGCCAAAAAATTGTTGACGTAATTAATGGACGTCCCCTTAAGTTTAATGCTTAGGCCTTATACAGGCGTCTAATAAAAAGGTTTAATTAAATACATTACTATTAAACTAAGTCTTATTATTTATCATATTATTTTACGTTTATTGTGATTTTAAAATTTAGTTTAAATGTATTAAATTACCAGGGATATTAATTTTTTTTATTGTTTGTTATTTCAGATGGTGCAATTTTAAAGGTGTAAAAGAAAGCCTTATCATGTGGTTGCGATACAAGTTTTTTTTTACCAGAATTGTTCTAAGTAAAAAAATAAACAATAAAATAATAGTTTTGGGTTGTTTACTTTGTTAAATTTTCATTGTATTAGTGTTATTATTAAATCTTATTCAATGTATCAGCTTGCCATATAGTGTGTATCATCTTGCCCCTGCACGGGGCAAGTTGAAACAAATTATTTTTCATTGCTTTTAGAGCTATATTTATTTTAAATATATTCTAATGAATAAAATTTGTATATAAAAAGGTGCAGGATACATAAGAGAACAAATAAAAGTATTTATATCCACTCTAAATATAATGGTTTGCAATTAATATAAATAAATGTAAAATGTGTATCAATACGTTCACCCATTCTCCCCTATAAGTTATAATATGTCTAATGTAGGCTACATTTCAAACAAACCGTACAGTGTTCAAATTTCTAGAGTCTTTATTATATAGATGATCTTTTTTTAACTTTTTACTTATCGAATTTGTAAACGTTTGAATCAAAATAGTGTTTAAACCTGACACTCCTTTTTCAAATCAACAAATTTACTAAATGTATCAAGTTTTATTTTCTTTGCACCAACCTATATTATTTGGATACAGCGACTGTAGGGCATACATAGGCCTAGTTCATCACCAATGCTTTATTATAATAATCAATTTTCATTACATTATTATAAACTGGGTCAGTTTTGTTGTCCTAACAAACTTTCATTCGACTTTGTACTTCCCAAAATTGACTCATTTCCTTAAAAATTTACAGTGGTTCAGCCAGACCACGGCAAGAACTTCTATAAATAGTTTTACATGACCCTATTATAAATAAGAGCATGTATTAAGCTTATTTAGATACTTCGCTAGAAAAACAATATTATAGGCTAAGCCTATGCCAAGAATATAATATATAGTTATATAAGTTAACGCAAAGGTCAGACAGCCCAATAAAAGAAAATCAGTTTAGATTAAATAGGTTTGAAATTTAAGGTTGTATTTCCTTTTTTAATAGCTAGGGGCCTAATACTTCTTTTTAACATAGGCTACAAAAAGGCCACACATTAAAAATGCGTTGTAGGCCTATTAGTGTGTTAAATACAAATAATAAAAGACTTGTAATTAAATGAATGCGAACCGTTTAAAGTTATTTTTCTTTATTAAAATGTAGGCCCTACATAAAGAACGCACTAAACTAATATAAAAGGTCCAAGGTTAGTACAGTGGGGATGGGAGTGGGAAATAAGCACCCACTCCTTTCGAAATATCCTCATGGCTTGAATCTCAAATAGCTAGCCTCTGACTCTGCTAACCAAATTCCAACTCTTGGCCTTCTCGAATGACTTAAACCAGTTACGTCGGGCAGATGGGGCTCGTGAACCTTGATAGGTAGCTCATCTAGGATAGTGAAACTCCGATCTCAAACCTCCGCTGTCTCGCAGCTACACCTGTCAATGGAGAGGCCAAGGGAGTAAACTCTAACAGAAAATCAGGAGATGGAGTCCCTAAGGCAGTCTTATAGCGATTCGAACACGCTATCTCTCTGGCAACTCCTGCTAAGCAGATGGTCCCTTGCTATTAGCTGTTCCCCTGAAATCACCCTCTGCGTGGAGAAAGAGGGCATGCTGCCTGGGCAACCAACAGCTAGCTCTTTAAAGGCATCGCCTAGACCAGGGGTCTGCAACCTGTTAATCGTAGTGTGCCAAAGAAGAATTTCTAAATCATTCCGCGTGCTAAAGTCATCAGACTCTACAGCACTCAAATAGATCATCTTGTAAAAGAGAATTGAATCGTCTTTTTTTTTTTGGTGGGGGGGGGGGGGAAGGGGGGGGGTATCTTCCGCGTGCCATTCAAAATCGCTCTGTAAGCCGAGTCTGGCAAGCGTTTCATAGGTTGGAGACCCTGGCCTAGGTTATTGTGGCCTCCTTTTACAAAGGGGGATTACGCCATCGCCCCTTGAGGACGGATGACGGATACCATTTATATATCTTTTGTAGAGCAAAGATAAGCTTCATCTAATTCACAAACCCTATAGCAGGGGTCGGGAACGTTTTTGTCTTAGAGAGCCATGGACACCAAATATTTTGAAAAGTAATTCTGTGAGAGCCATACATTATGTTTAAAGCTAAAAATTCTAGTAAATGGGTGCATTTTGTGTAATTTCAAAACTAAAAGTACAATAATTATGTCTCTGAATTTTCCTGATACTGAGCTGCAGTTGACTTTAGCTCATTTGTAGAATGAAATATTGATATGAAATTAATATGTAGATCAAAAAGTCTAAAAAAACATTTTTTAAATAATCGAACATTTGTGTGCGAGCCAGATGCAGCCATCAAAAGAGCCACATCTGGCTCGCAAGCCATGGGTTCCCGACCCCTGTCCTATAGGCTATATGCCTACATTACAATTTTGAAATTATAGCCAACGCCTAACTATCCTGTTTTGTTTTATCATCAATGTAAAGAATACATGCTTAATAATTGTGTTAATATTATAGCTTGTAGATAGACCTCCCACTTAAAAATAATATAGAGAAACTATTAAATACATAAAATACGAAACAATATTTGCTAACCAATGCGTATTTAAAGACTTCACGTGACAAATCAGCTACGGTAATCTTGTCATGTCATGTGATGCTATTGGCTTGGGTAGATTTTTCTATAAATATTAGATCGTTTCATAATCCTTTTTATCCATTCAGGGAAAAATGGCGTTTTACGCCCTTACAGTTCTGACTTGTTTAAGTAAGTTTACTTGTTTAAATTTCTATAAATTTGAATGGTTTAACCTTTTGATTGATTTATAGCTTCTAAAATATGTAATGTAACTAATGTAATAGGCCTAATGACAGTCACACTGAGTCAGACAGTCACAGTGAAATTGAAACACTAAATCTAATTTCTAAACGGAGTGATTATACGGCGGATCCGCCGTATAACGCTCAGCGTTATTCGGCGGATTTTTGCGTGAACTCCTGACCTATATTATACATAATTGTTTATCTGGTCTTATGTGCTTAATTACTATTTTTTCGTACTATTTAGAACAAGGTTTGTTGGCCCAATGGTTAGCAGCTTGCGCTGTCAACAGGGGTGACGCAGGTTCAAATCTAGCCAGCTCCGCCAATTTTTTTTTTAGTATTATAAAAAATACGCCGTAATCACTCAGTTCAATTATAGTAAAACGATAAATATTTTTTAGTTAAATTCGTGATTTTTTTGTAAGTAACCATTTGTCATTGCTTATAATTAATTCAAACATAAAGGTTACCCTATTGTTATGGCCTATGTCTCTTAATCACAATTAGAAATTGATTTTACTGTTAGGCCCGGTTAGGGTTAGGACTTAGCTAGGAATATGATCCTAATTAAAAGCCTATAGAGTCACTATAGACTATAGAATAGAATATAAAGTTTTAATTCATAAGTATAGCCTAACTCTCACAATTTTTCGTAAAATTCGGTATTATACACTTTCGGCTGTTTGAATAACGCTTCCCAAAAATTAGTGCTTCGCGTTGTAGGCAGTGGAAAAGATCCTGTATAATATAGGTCACGAGTTCACGCAAAAATCCGCCGTATAACGCCCAGCGTTATACGGCGGATCCGCCTTATAACGCCTCCCATTTCTAAATACCGACAAGACTTTGAATTTGAAGACAGCACACAAGACTGAAGACTGTTCAAGACACGATCGTGACGATCTACTAAGCTACTATCGTGACTATGCTTAACAATGCTACTTTCATAGAACTGTCACTGTTAGTGACGGTTTAAATTAGATGTTAAAATAAAAATAGTAGGGCCTATAAAAGTCATATAATCATATAAACTATAACTATAAGTATAAGACTATACAGACTATTTGACTATACTATACTATTATACTGACTATACTATACTATTATTAAAGGTATAGGCATAGACCATTAGTATAGGCATAGCCATAGCCATAGGCCTACAAAATTGCTTTGACTTTAGGCTACATACTTTATGGCAATTATGGTAAGAAATAATGAGGTGAGACTTTTAACATTTAAGACTTAAGACTAAGACTATTTAGTTTTTAGTAGTTTATGCCTTTAAGAGGTTTAATATTTTAATACAAGTCTTTAACTCAATAATCAATAGAGAATAATATCAAGCAGGAAGCAGGTAAATTTTAATTTGTGAAATATTAGTTAGTTTATGTAGGCAGGAAAGCTTAAATTAGCTATGCTGAAGGTAACAATCGAAAGTCGTAGTCACTTAAATTAGTAATTCAAAAGCAGATACTCATATATATGCATGTGCCACAGCCCACAGCACTGGGGATAATTATTCTTTCTCCCTGTAAGGGTTACTTTGGGAAATTGATGAAGAAAACTTTTTTTTTTACTTTAGCAACTTGTTAACATTGTGTAGGCCTACTCTTAATTAGGTCAACATAACTTAGCCTATAACTTAAACTTAATGTAACCTACAAGTCCTATAAGAAATTATTAAAATAATGTTTTTTTTCAGTTGCCTTGTCATTTGCTGTGGATCCACCCATCTACAAAGATACATATAAAGCTGAAGGCTTCATTCGTCTACCTTATGCAGAAATAGTTGAACCATTCCGAGCCTATCTAGATACACCAAACTCACGCAGTAGAGTTGATTATTATGATGGTAATAAAATTGATGTAGGCTATTCATATTATTTTTAATATTAAGGTTAAAGTTCCAAAACACTGTTCCCAATGATTTTGACTTTTATTTCATATCTAATATCTTTTGAAACAAAAAAAAAGATCTGGTGTACATTTGGTTAAACTTTAAATTTCAGGCATTCAACGGACATTCCAATTCAGCAAGGCGTCTGGTCTGCCTTATGGTACAAACTTGAAAGTCATTCCTTTCACAACGCAGTCAGTGTACAACCAGGTCTCTTGTTTTCAGGTCAATGGAACCAGTGATAATCCTGCCACTTTGACTACTATCATTCCTGACCTGACTGGATTCACAGTTAGTTTTTCTTTTACCTGGTATTTTAGTTGCTAGTTATAAAATGCTTTAAAATTAAATGAGTTTCATACTACCAATATTTTTATTGGCTTCATCATCATTACCTCAATTAACATTCAATCTGATCTTTGATTTCTAACAACTACTTCCTCAGTATCTTGGTCAGCAATTGGTAGATGGACGTCGAGTTGATACATTTCAAAAAGTTGTCACAGATGGACAAAAGGTAAATTAAGAATTATTTTTTTTTAAATTAAGCATTGTAAATAGTGTAATAGGGAATATATACTAAGCAAAGAAATATTTACACATTAAGAAATATAAACTCACCTGTCAAAATTTCTTCTCAGCACATTCTCCTTTGTAAATCAGCGCTTGCACGCTTGTTGCATTCAAGAACAAATTGTGTACAACCACGAATAGAAACCCACCCATGAAATTATTCTTATATTATTTTAACATATATGTAAATACAGATTATAATGGGCCTTCTATAAAGGACATCACACAATTTGGACCAATTTTCCCCCTGCTCCCATTGTCATCAAAATGACTTCACAAAAATCTGCTCCCACCACCCCTGAAAAATTCATCACATTTTCCCTTTGGAAAAACTGTAGTTAGGTGAAATTTGTTAAGAAGGAGATTTTATTTAAAGATGCTTATTTTATTATCTGACATCACATTGTTAAAATATTTCCTCCCACCTTCTCCTTGCCACATATTGTCACAATTGTTTGACTCCCCATCTCCCCTGGATGCTTGGCATGTTTTTTGGACGGCTCCTAATATGAAATTGAGACTGTTCTTATACCTGAAAGACATTATTATAATTATAACACATATGTTTTACTTTCTGGAACACTATTGTCTAGTTTTTTCTTACTTCATACATTTTGATGAAAGAGTTTAAACTTAGTAAGTATAGAGCTAATGAAAGTAATTTGTTTATAACTGATATCACCACTTAAATCATTAGGTTAGCACCTACACCTTCTGGGCTACCACAGGCGACCAAATTCCAGTCCGCTATGAAATGATGGGCTATGATTCTCTCCTCGGATCTCACTTTGACAAATACTATGTGGACTACACCAGATGGGAATCTCCTGCTTATTTCACAAATGATGATTTTGCTGTTCCCAAAAGTAGGAGGCAACACAATTTGGTGCTTTTTATTCAGTTCATCATAATGAAACTAATAACTTTTAAAAGATGAATGTTTACTGCAAAACTTGACTCTTGTCTATCATTAGTGAAAGTTGAGATAAAATTGCTAAAACGTCGTCATGCCTCGTTTATTTACTTAAAAAAAAATATTTAAAATGTAAGATATTGTATAAATCAGCTATAAAAAAAAATAAAAAATATGCAGGTCTTCAGATATCAAATGTTAAATTTTTCTCTTGACACCAGTTATCATACTTTTGTGATTTATGCCAGGGGTCGGCAACCTTTTGGTAATAGTGTGCTGAAACAGGATTTCTAAATCAGTCAGCCTAAACGTCCTTCTGCTCTTTTCTTGTAGAAGAGACTTTAATGTCTTTTTTTGGGGTCTTCCGCCGCATGCCATAAAAATTTACTCTGCATGCTAAGTCTTGCATGCGTGCCTTGGGTTGCTGATCCCTGATGTACGCCATTCTACAAAAATACTCCATTTCAAGATCCTGTCAAGAATTTTTGCTTTTTTTTTATTTAAAAAGATTTTTGCTTCTTAGATAGCAAACTTAGTAAATAAATGACAAATTCAAAGTCACATATATTTTGTAATAAGTTTTGGCACTAGAATTCATTGCTGGCATTTGTTTTTAAAACTGCTTCATTTCTGTGCTAGACTTGACCTGCCAGGCCTTCCCTGGACCAGGTATTGAGCATGTTGTGCTGATGAATCCGATCCGTGAGTACATTCACCACCAGGAAGACCATGTCAGTGAAGGCTTTGAGCGTTTCAAGAAAACACACAGCAGGCAGTACAGACCTGATGAACATGATTCAAGGAAACATGTCTACAGACAAAATCTTAGGTACTGAGAAGCAATATTGAAGTATATAACATTTACATCCAGGACATTAGGGGAACGGTGGCAATGCGGTAGCCCGTTTGGCTGGCATACCGAAGGTCCTGATTTTGAATCCTGGTGCAGGCTTGGATTTTTTCCTGGGTCTGGAGGGTGTCGCTGAGTCTACCCAGATCTGATGGGTACCTAACCTTAGTTGGGGTAAAGTACAGGCGGCTGTGTATAGTGCTGGCCACACAATCACAATATGCCATGGAAACAGAAACTGGTGAACGTTGCTTCACCGGCCCCATGGATCAATTTGGTCCGACTGGTTTTTTTTTTTTTCTAGGACATTAAGTCACTTGATCAAAATCACTGTGAACTATTCCAACAATTATTATTTTAAAACAGTTTAATGCAGTCAAACTATTATAATTATAAGCTCTGGACTTGAAAACTAAAGTTTACAAAAATATGTTTGAAATGCCAAAATATTATGGCTGTTTAGGAATTGTTAATATAAGTGGGTTGAATTATAGGTCATGTTATATTTTTGCTCTAAAGAAAAGAACAATTAATTTGTATACGTAACAAAACAAAACATTTCTTTAAAAAAGTCAGTTTTCAGTTTAGCCTAAGTGTAAAATTTAAACAAAATAAAGGATACAATTTGCAATCTGACTTGACATATGGGACACTTTAAAAAATCGTACAATCTAATTACATTTACATATTTTTGTTTTGATGTCAGAGAAATTGTAAAGTATCTTTCTTTGTTCAGGTACATCCACTCAAAGAATAGAGCTGGTCTCGGCTACACCCTTGCTGTGAACCATCTGGCAGATCGCACCGCTAAAGAGATGAAGGCTCTGAGGGGTTACCATTATTCCCATGTTGACCACGGCGGTCAGAAGTTTTCCTTGAGCGCCATGAACAAAAAGGATGTTCCAGATCAGTGGGATTGGAGGCTGCTAGGTAAGAGGAAGAGTGGATATAGACTAGACTGCTAAGTAAGAGTGGATATAGACTAGAATGCTAGGTAAGAGTGGATATAGACTAGAATGCTAGGTAAGAGTGGATATAGACTAGAATGCTAGGTAAGAGTGGATATAGACTAGAATGCTAGGTAAGAGTGGATATAGACTAGAATGCTAGGTAAGAGTGGATATAGACTAGAATGCTAGGTAAGAGTGGATATAGACTAGAATGCTAGGTAAGAGTGGATATAGACTAGACTGCTAAGTAAGAGTGGATATAGACTAGACTGCTAAGTAAGAGTGGATATAGACCTCAAGATAAGAGTGGATATAGACTAGACTGCTAAGTAAGAGTGGATATAGACCTCAAGATAAGAGTGGATATAGACTAGACTGCTAAGTAAGAGTGGATATAGACCTCAAGATAAGAGTGGATATAGACTAGACTGCTAAGTAAGAGTGGATATAGACCTCAAGATAAGAGTGGATATAGACTAGAATGCTAGGTAAGAGTGGATATAGACTAGAATGCTAGGTAAGAGTGGATATAGACTAGACTGCTAAGTAAGAGTGGATATAGACTAGACTGCTAAGTAAGAGTGGATATAGACTAGAATGCTAGGTAAGAGTAGATATAGACCTCAAGATAAGAGTGGATATATACTAGAATGCTAGGTAAGAGTGGATATAGACTAGACTGCTAAGTAAGAGTGGATATAGACCTCAAGATAAGAGTGGATATAGACTAGAATGCTAGGTAAGAGTGGATATAGACTAGAATGCTAGGTAAGAGTGGATATAGACTAGACTGCTAAGTAAGAGTGGATATAGACTAGACTGCTAAGTAAGAGTGGATATAGACTAGAATGCTAGGTAAGAGTAGATATAGACCTCAAGATAAGAGTGGATATAGACTAGACTGCTAAGTAAGAGTGGATATAGACCTCAAGATAAGAGTGGATATAGACTAGAATGCTAGGTAAGAGTGGATATAGACTAGACTGCTAAGTAAGAGTGGATATAGACTAGACTGCTAAGTAAGAGTGGATATAGACTAGAATGCTAGGTAAGAGTAGATATAGACCTCAAGATAAGAGTGGATATAGACTAGAATGCTAGGTAAGAGTGGATATAGACCTCAAGATAAGAGTGGATATAGACTGGTTCCCAGTTTTGTGGTGGTTAGTTTGAAGGTAGGAAACAAAGTTGTAGTCTGATTTAACTGTGAACTTGTCTTTACTAAGGTGCCGTGACTCCAGTCAAAGATCAGGCTATCTGTGGTTCTTGTTGGAGCTTCGGTACAACTGGCACAATTGAAGGAGCCAACTTCCTTAAGGTCAGATATTTTTTTAATATTCAGAATATATAAGTATTAGGGTATATTGTAATACATATTTTTAATACTTCTAATAATGCAATAAAGTCAAATTTGAATTTCATATAACAGCTAATTTTCTTTTTTTTTCATTTCATCTTTGATTTGTGTATCTTTGCTGTTTAGGTAAAATCATGAATATCTATATATATATAAGTAAAAAAAATAATATTTTCTAACCAATAATGTACGGACAGGGTGCATAATGAATGCATTTATTTATATTTTTTTATCTGTTATAATCACCAGACTGGCAATTTGATCCGTCTATCTCAACAAGAGCTGATTGACTGCTCCTGGGGGCTCGGCAACAACGGCTGTGATGGAGGCGAGGACTTCCGGGCCTATAACTACATCATGCAAAGTGGAGGTCTGACAAGCGAGGAGCAATACGGACAATATTTGGCCATTGTTAGTAAAGGGATTTTTTTCTTGTTTTATATTCTTAACTAGATATCATTGTTTCTTAGATTATTATTTGGATGTTGGCATGCATTGCTATACAAATATCTTGCTAAATAAATATTGTCACTGTCAATTTACAATCGCGCAAATAATTTTTGGGAGGTTTTGAGTTATGAGTTGAAATGTATAGTCTACACAGTCTTCTATTATAAGACAAATCACCTATATCTTAAACCAATCGGAAAACATTATTTATTTACAAAATGTACCATAGAAACTAAGAAACATAACAGAAGTAATACGGATATCTAGTTTTTATTTAGGTGTCACAAAACATGACGTGTTAGGGGGTTGTGAAATGACATAATAAGCAAAATGTCTAACATACTAGAACAGATTCTTTTACGGGAAGTTAAAAATGCATAAATCTAGTTATAGGCAGGCACAAAAAGATATTTCTAACCTATTATTCTGTGGTAAACCACAGCCGAAGACTTTGTTATGAATAGCGCTATATAAAATTGTAATTTGTGATTATTTTTTTATATTTATAGTTTGATGTTTATGTATATTGTATTATTGATATAATTGTATTACCTAGCGGTTTATTGTTCATCTCATCTTCAGGATGGTTTCTGCTTGAGCAAGCTGGTAAAACCTGTAGTGCAACTTGCCAACTTCACAACATTGCCGCAGGGTGACCTCTCCTCCTTGAAACTGGCCTTGTTTAACAGGGGACCCATATCAGTGGCCATTGATGCCTCACACAAGTCCTTGAGCTTCTACGCCAATGGAGTTTACTATGAGCCTGCCTGTAGTAAGTAGCCTTTCATTAGCACTCATTGGGAATATGCTTTAAATAGCCTTTATTAGCACTTGTGACAGTAATAGTGACTGTGTCAAGTGTGTAAGGGACTACATAATTATAAACTGACTGAAACTTAGTGACACACAGTGGACTGTATTATTGTAATGTACTGATCGGACTAAGTGACCTGATAGCTCTGTGTTTTTGTTTATGCGACTGGCTGGACATTGTGAGTTGTGTTCATGAATGTCTTGTTTGAGTGTGTGTATAATTAAGAGTAAGAGGATTGTATAATGAGAATAAAGGTCAGTTGTGACAGCGACCAGGTTTTTACTTTTACAGCATTTGTTGCGAATATGCTTCAGGTAGCCTATAACCCTCAGTACATGTATATACATACAGACATCTTATGAGTTTTAAGTTATGGGAAATTGTTAAAGACCAATTTAAGTAATATCGATTACTCTACTATGTGCATATTCAATATTATACTATTATTTTTTTACAAGGTGCTAGTGCTACATGTTGTTGTTTTTTGTGTGTACAGGAAGTGACCCCGATGGCCTAGATCATGCAGTGCTTGCTGTTGGATACGGCACCTTGAACGGACAAGACTACTGGCTGGTGAAGAATTCCTGGTCAACTTACTGGGGCAACGACGGCTACGTCCTCATGTCTCAGAAAGACAACAATTGCGGTGTGGCCACTGCCGCTACTTATGTTGTTATTAAATAGATTACTGGTTGTTATATCTCTCTTCACCTTTGTTCACTCAGTCTTTTGCTTTCTATGCGTGTATTGTATTTGAAATGAAGCACAATATTTTCATGCCCGTCTTGTCAATCAAAATGCTTTACAACTGTCGTTAGGCTTTTACAGTTTCTTTGTGTTTTTCCAATATGATCACTGAGTTAGTTGCTTTTATTGTTTAAAAATTGCCAAAACCAGATGCTTCATTTAATATATTTTAATTTCCATCAGATAATGCTTTGACTTTGAGCATCAAATGAGCATCTTTTATTTATTTTGAATCACATTCCCTTTGTTACAGTTAAAAGCTGTACTGACTTGACTTAAACAATGTATACTGTTAAATAGCATCATAATCATAGCATAATTATATAGGTCATGGAGAGGTTTATCTTTGACATTGAAGAGTCCTTTCTACTTTATCTGTAAGATTATGTCTGTCACATGACTGTTGTTGCCTCACATGATCTGTGCCTTAGTTTACATAATGCTGATGCATACATTTATTTTCTAAATGTATATTTTGACTGAACATCTATGTGAATTATTTTTTATAATGAAATTCAGAATGCTTGTGTGGTTATATTTTTAGTTTCAGAAATAATTTAAAAAAATAAAATATGAAAATAGTTAAACTGTGTTTATCTGTCCTTGAAAAGTCTAGAGAATAAAATTTACCTTCTGGGAAATAATAAATAAGTGCAATTTTTTTATCTGAATAAAATAATTTGACAGAAATAAAAAGTTCACTATCCATGTCAGAACAATTTCATCTATATGGCCTGTGAAGTAGTGTTTACAAGTTGCTATTGCCAGTTTCCAGAGGATTTTGTGGCCATCACAATACCCATCCATGTTAACTTTGCTTCTACTAATGTTGGGTACCCGTCAGGAATACCCTGACAATGAACAGGTCCTAGCCGGGTTTCAAACCCTGGATGTCCTGCTAAACTAACTTGGATTTATAATTGAATCTTAGTCTGGGCCGGGTTAGATCTCCGCTTCCCCTCCCACTTGTTTCCTGGAGGGTATTCAGAATCCAAGCTTCTGTCCAGCTCAATGAGTCTCAGCTGAAATATTCCACGGAATTTTTTATCATTCCCCCCGCTCCTCTCTTTGGGCAAAATTGTTTTTACAATCTGAATTAGATTTGGAAAAAAAATATGTTGAGTGTTGGTCTCACAAAGGTTTAGCACCCCCCCCCCCCCAAATAAACAAAATCCTGGGTTTGCCCCTGACTTATTTTAGAAAAGACTATACCTTACTTCTACAGTAGATAAAGATAAAACTACACAGGGTGATATTTTATACATACAAGTAAACAACACAGTTGCTATATTTTGTCAATGTTTATTATTGCAATACATTGTACCCCTTATGGTTGTAAATGATGATCATGATGTTTGAAAAAAAAAAAATCTATGATATGACTACATTGCACTGGTAACATGGAACTATATACAATCAAAGTCTATAGACAGAACTATTGGGAACATTTTGTTTACCTAATACACGACTTTTACTATTGGCCCTATAGTACATACAGCCACATACTGTAATTCATGGACAATGTAATCAAAATGGTACAAGCTAGACTATTCCAACATTCACAATAGAGGCAGTGCTTCTCAATCGCTCATCAGAGCAAGAACCCTGATGGGTGATTCACTCAAAATTGATGCAAAACTTTTGATGCCTTATTTAAAAAAAAAAAACTGAACGGCAACAGATTCAGTTTTGATGCCATGAATCATTTGTTTGCAGACTGAGAAGCACTGACCTGAATATAAATAGCAATTCTATACCATGATACAAATAGGTCAGCTAATACACAGAGAAAAAGGGGGTACAGTTTTAAAAAATATATATATACATTTAAGATACATCATATTTACAGTGGTTAAATTATCATTGGTTTATTCTTATTGTTCATAAATCAGATGTAAGGGGGGAAAAAAGTAAAAATAAAGTGAGGTGAATTATTCAATTAATGCCTTTAATAAATATATTTGAATAAATAAGCCAAATTAGAAAACAAAAACAGTTCTTTGGACATTTTTTTCTTCTTACATTTTAATTTAAATGTTTTCTAAGTTCTAGCAAGATATATATTAACCCTTACAGTCCCGGGCGCATATATAGCGGAACTGAAGGCAGCATAGATAGAAGTAGGTCGGTACGGGAAGGGTTAAGAGCCATTTTTGAACCAAGGAAATAACAAAAAACAAAATAAAAAGCATTTAGCAGCTGATTTTTGCATGAGACTGACATATATATATCCAGCCTTTGTTTTGAGCAAGGGTTTGTCTTACTTTTGGTGGGAATGTTGAATTGTTTATTTAAAAAAAAATTGTTGGTTAACTTCAAAAATGTTGCATTAAAATCTTTTTACAAGTTTGGTATCTGGAGGTAGGGGGGAGAGGAGAGGGGAACAGTGTCAACACATTCAATAAAAATTATTTCAGTTCATTGGTTAGTAAATATGCTTTTTTTTTCCATATTTTGTTAATAATTAAGTCAACTAAGTTTGAAATTCCATCCAAAAACAAAGTGTTATAAATAGCACAGATGGAATCAATTTTCTTTCTCACAATTACATTTGTTTGCTATTGCACAGTCCATTAAAAGAAGTTCTTTGAAGGGAAAATAAAGAAAAAAACTCACAGAGGTTCTAATTAAATACAAGTTCTATGCATATGCAAACCTACATCTAGTCCAAATGATCCCCCCCCCCCAACACCTTTTTTTTTAGATAGTTTAGTATTATACCTGATTTTAAAATGCCAAATGCATTAAAGCCTTGAAAAGAAAAAAAAAAGATACAAAAGATTTCCTTCTGCGCAGAATAATCCTTAAGTGTGAGAAACCTAACATAGGCCTTGTTATCTTTTATCTAATTTACTTCACTACCTATCACCCAGGTGAAACAAACGCTATCAACAAAAACTTTTGACATTCAAGTGATGCTGTAGGTTGGTTAAGTGGTGCTGGTTAGTTGGTTTGTTTTCTGCTCCACTTTGAAATGAAAGACACAATAGAAAGTAACAAATGAAAAAGATACACATCTAATTAACTGGTGGGGTGGGGTGGGGTGGGGGGGCGGGTAGTGTACAAAGACATATAATATAAATAAAAGCTGAACAATCAGATGAGATCAGAGACAATGAAGTTGTAAACAGAAAAACATTATAACCACAGAGCCAGCAAAGAAGAGAACACCTTTGTTGATATCTTCAAGCTAAAAACCACAGACAGCTGTGTCAGAGCGACATCTTTAAGTACTCTACATGCATCCAATCATTGTTTTAAATCAACGACAGAACAATTTTCAAAAATTATCATGTTCATCATTAAATGCATTTGAGTGAAACATTTTATATTAATATGGTGCTTGTCTTACATGTTAGTTTACTTGTTTGTTATATATAGCTTCCTAATATGTTATATGTCTTTCCATATTCTGATCAGCTACTTATTCAAAAACACTGTAGAGTATTATTTTAATTTTTATTGGTAATAAACATTTAAAGAAATGCTGCAGAATTTGAACAACAGATCTCAGAACAACGGAATGAACAGATAAACATAATTAATGTTCATGAAACTTGTACATTTACAGACATTCCTTCTAGACAGAAGATTATTACATCTTGGGCTTAAAACTGCTGCAGGGCTAGAACCCATGTCGTCATGTTGACAGCCCTCAGTACTAACCGCAGGACAAGCCAAACTCACATTTCAAAGAGAAAACACGCACACAGAGGTCTAAAAAAAACTACGTAGATAAACCCATCAACAGGTTTTCCTCTTGTTTATTCTGGTGGACACACATAGATCATTTAAAACAGAACTACTAGTATAACATTGAAATGTGAAAAGTTGCACACAAGAGAAAACACACGAAGGGTAAATGCTACATTTACCGGTACTTAAATTTTTCTACTCTACTAATTTATCTCAAATTAAAAAAATCTAAGTACTAAGAAACACAAAAGAAAAATCTTTTTCTGAGCTACAGAGATGCACCGCTGGTGCAGAGATTAGAAGTAGATAAGAAAAGAATCATTGTTTTATACAGACAGAGAAAAACATAAGTCAGTGCAGCTGTTCATGTATTGAGCTAGCAAGAATAGTACAATGGTAATCGGGGGGGGGGGGGAGGAAATGCATTGAAAAAAACACAACAAGTGAATGTCACTGATATGAGCAACAGTTCACATTTTACTATCATGCCAAACAGAATTTAAGTCATTAAATCAACTTATTTTTAATCTTTCAGAATCAATGCTCACTATTATCAGGTCACTTGCATCCATTGGACCATAAAGTCAAAAATTAAATATCCTAGTCTAATTTAAAAAAACATAAAAATTTCTAAAATAGAAGCATTCACAAACTGCATGGGTTATTTTGTAAAATGAGACAAATGATACTGTGTCATGGTTAAACTTTGGCCTGAACTAAATCTATACAAAGTGACCAGAGGTTACTTATACAAAACATGACAAGAGTTTTGCCCAATGTCTACTATAGAAGTACAATGTGTACTTCAAAGTCATGACAAACTATTTGCACATCTTTTTGTAAGAAATAGATTTGCCCAACCATTGTGAAAATAGACTGAAATTAATGTGTAAAATGAAAAAAAGTTTCTATGGTTCAATGATGTTTAGATTAAACAAATGAAGACCATGATGTGTAAAACCATGATGAGTAAAACACATTTTGTTTTAAAATTTAAGCCAATGATGAAATAGATTTAGCTTATTGGTGCTTAGCATGCGGGTATTTAATCATGGGTATGAAAATGGTCAATCATTTAAACTATGGCAAATAAGAAGCATCTCTAGCTTATTCCGTTTTTTTTCCAAATACCACACAGAAAAAATAATTTCGGTTTTAAAAAAAAAGACACATAGCAGTTCATGACATCATGCTGATGGTGCATTCATTAAAAATAATTAAAACAAGTTCTGTATAAAAAAAAACATGAAAGGAAGAGAAGTTACTCTACACATGCAATTGGAAAGCCCCTTTTATTTCTTGGACATGGACAGCTAGTATCAGTATTGCAGAGTGACCCTGCAGATGAATGGCTCCAACCCACCACACACAACTTCATGCCTCTGTATCTTCACTTGCGTGGTTGTTGAGCATAACATTTCTTTTGGCGGGCTGCGGCCTGGCGACAGAGGAGGAGGAGGCGGGCTGAGAATGTCTAATGGTTATGGTACTGGGACCGCCACCACCCCATGCATCATCATCTTCAAGACTAGTAAACTGGAAATGTGAGAAGGTTGTTTTTTTAATATTTTTTTTGTCAAGACACATGCAATGGTGAGAGCATCAAGTGAAATTAAAAAAAAGTTATGCAATAAATATCAGCTATAAAATGGTGGGGATGCTATATCAGCTATAAATTGGTGGGGATGCTATAACAGCTATAAATTGGTGGGGATGCTATATCAGCTATAAATTGTTGTTTTATGACTAATCATAAAATCAAGGGTAGGCTATATAACAGTTTTATATTTTCAAAAGTAAAAAAAATACTTTCTATGAAATATCCCTGACATGCATATTATATTTAAAGAACCAGCAAAGAAATGTGTATGCTGTTTTTTAAAAGAAATATTACATTTATCAATTTTAGCAACAAGAGTCTGTCTTACTATGACTAGAATAGATCTATTGGTACCAGCATTTAAATATTGGTCCCAAAAATGTATTCTTTCTGTGACTTCACTCAAGTAATACTTTCTTCAGTTTTTATAACACATAAAAAAAATAGCATCATGTTTATTTAAATTGGGTCGCCAATATACCTTTCCACATCATAGCATATTGTAAGCAAATAATTTTATCAACTTTTCTATTTTATTATCTTTCTTAGATATTAGTTGAGGTAATATTCATTGACTATTTATTATGAACTGAATATCATTTTATCTACACTACCATATTCAAAGCTACCAACAGTAAGAAACTAATTTCTATACATTTGATAAACTTTTATATCATCAAAAAACAAAATGTAATAGATATAAAAGAATGGTTATACTGAAACATTGAAAAATATTAAATAAGCAGAATATATATATAAGGATGTTAATATGCTAATTAATACTTGGAAGCTTGACAAAGTTAGTTAGAGGAATACACATTTCATTAGTTGTCGCAACCCTATTATGAAATTAGGATTCACTTTTCTTAATTCTTTTCTCTTTTATCACAGACAGTTGCTCAAACTTAAGTCATAAATTGAGAAGAAAAGAAAATTGTTGGTATTAACACACATGAAATATGTAAAGCGCCCATAAAAAAACATGGCTGCCATCATTAGGTCCAAGCACTGGATGTATCCTCAAACTGGCGTGTAAGCAAAGAAAAAAAAAACAGAAATATTATCAGAGAGTGAGTTATAAGTGTCTATTCAAGATATGAAACAGAAATACATTCTTCTTGTTTGTTATTTAATTATTTTTACTGTAACTGTAAGCAATAATTTATTTTCTTCAAGTTTTATCTACCGTATGTTTATTACTAAAACCTCTGAAACATATCTGTAATACTAGTTTATACAAAGGCTGATTTTTCTGATTTTATGTACTAGCACTAGATAAGAGAACAAAAAATACAAATGAAATATATGCTCTACTTAGTCATTTACATTTGAAATTATTTTTTTTTACAATCAGCTAACTAGTGAATAGATGTGTATAAATAAATCAAAGTAAATTTAAAAATAAATTATTTACTAAATGCCAATTGATAATTGAAAAAAAAAAGATTTGTAACTTTGTTTTGGTCTGGAAATTTTAAGAAAATGTAAACATACATTGAAGGGATGAAAGGGATACAACTCTACTATGCAATTCAACATCAAATGATTTCAGGAGTGAAACAGTACACATTTCTCCATACAGTTCTTGAACTTGAAGGATTAAATTGTTTTTCTTGAGAAAACTATACTCCTAATTCTTTGACTATAAATATGGTAAAACCCTGACATTAACCGAGTTATGCTCAAAGACTCCCTGAGCATTTGACAAAATATATGCATCTAACTATTATTTCTCTGCCTAAAGATGCTTATATATATAAACACTATTTCTTTGACTAAAGATAAGAATGTAACTACAATTTCTCTGCCTAAAGATAAGAATATAACTACAATTTCTATGCCTAAAGATAAGAATATAACTACAATTTCACTGCCTAAAGATAAGAATATAACTTCAATTTCTCTGCCTAAAGATAAGAATATAACTACAATTTCTCTGCCTAAAGATAAGAATATAACTACAATTTCTCTGTATTTGTAGTTATATATTATATTCTTATCTTTAGGCAATTTCTCTGCCTAAAAATATACAGTTATGTCAAATAATTCAATTAGTCAGCTAGCATTTCTAAAGGCTATACTCAACTTGTGTTACTTATAATGTTAGAAACAGCACAAACACACAGAGACACAAACAGACACGTCATTACTCCAGCTTCACATTTAGTGAGTTGAAATCATGATCAAATTAATGCTCTCAAATTAAATAGTCAAACAAACAAACAAAAAGTTACAATTTAAATTGTGCCAAATAGTCTTTACACACAACATCAGGCACTGTTCTAATTTCTAATTCACGGGGTACATTACTTTATAGAATAAATATTTATGATTTAAACAAAATATTTATTTATGATTTAAACAGAAATAAATATTTCATGAAATTAAAGTAATGAAACATTTAAGGATAATAACATGGATATCTCTATGTTCAATACTGTTAATTTATATAGAAACACTGGAAAAGTTGGACAATTCTTCCAGTTTTTTTAATTTAATTCTTCAAAATTTAAATGTTTTTTTATTAAACATTGGAAAAGCTATATGTATTAGAACAGCACAACCAATATAGAGTCAATTGAATAAAACAAAAATATTATCATTCTTATTTATATTTGTATACATATTTTAGAAGCAAATGCTTTCCTATCTTTGAACTAGCAAGTTATGAGAAATGAACAAATTTCTTTGCTTATTATGAACATATATATGATGTTGTTATTATTATCATTTTTTGAATCACATTAAGCAAACGAACTTGTATACAAATATCTACGTGCTTAATGTTTATGAAATGACTTAGAAAAGAAAAAAAAAACAAGTCTGATTTTCAATAACACGTATGTAATCATTTAAAAAACACATTAGCAAAGTCAACATTAATTTAATAATTATAAATAGGCATTAATTTAATAATTATAAATAGGCATTGGGTATATTTACAATGTTAAGAGTTGCCAACAGAGATAAAATATAGCTTTTCCTGAAACTCTTTAACAATAAACATGAATATATACAACCAAGGTAAAACAAAATCAAAGCAAGCCTAAACTATAACAATGTGCAGCAAACTAAAAATTGAAGCAGTTGGAAATGAATACAAATAAACAAGAATACAACATGACGACATTTTCAAAAGCAGCAACGACAACAAGAAAAATTTTGGTGAATTCTCGTAGAACAGCACCTAATACCATCCTACCTTTCCGGGACTGAAATCTGCAAAATTGGAAAATGGCTCGCTGGCGCCGTTGCTCTCCGATTTGTTCCCGGCAAACGGATCGCTGCTGGCGAAAGGGTCAGAGCCGAACCCGCCAAACGGCTCAACCTTCGGCTTCGGCGCTGCTGACAGAGTTGATCCGAAAGGAAGTGGGCTTTTTGATTTGGGCGGAGCAGGCCTTGGTGGTGGTGCTTTTTTATTTTTGGAGGCGACAGCGGGCTTTGACGAGTCACCAAAAGGGTCATCCCCAAAACTGTTCACCATCTATAAACAAAAGCATGAAATAACAAAAACAAAAAAAAGCAAAAAATAAAAACAGATACCTCTACATGGTCCCAGAAGGGGCATCTAATCCAGTATGACAAAAGCCCAACAAATTACTTCCTGATTATGTCCCAAGAGTGATTGCCCTTCTTTTCATGACTAGCTGTTTTATTGCAGCAAAATAAATACATATATAGTCTATATATCTTTTCAGCCCTTTTCCGAAAATGCAATATCAATTTCTACAAACATCGAATAAATATACAGAAGAATATCTATACACTGATTAGAGGTCATACATCTATTATATGTAAGCTGGTCAGAATGGTGTTACCACATAGTTTTATAAGATAATAGATGAGGACAAATAATGAAAATTTAAAGGAAGGAATGTCCCAGCATTCAATTTATCCTAGGGGGTTGTTCAACTTTCAGTATGGTGAAGTAAACAGGATAATGGGGGCAAAAGAGTTTGAAGACAATATCCCAGAGAGTACCCCAGATTCAGAGTTGGCACACAATGTGAAGTAGGACAGACAAAATCAACAGCTTATGGATAACAAATGAAGAAAAAAAAAGTAGTGAGCCTGTTAACATGTTAAAAGGTAGTGTACTGTGTGACCTAGTTAAGGTTTTAATAGGCTATTGTTTTTTTAATAGATTTTGCCAGAAAGTCAAATATAATTTAATGTAAAGGAGTTTAAAAGAGCAAGAGCATAGAAATTAGTTTGAGTCGGAGGTTATCAAATTTGGTATGAATCAATTCTTTCTTCAATATCAATCTATAAACATTTAGAATCTATATCCTGCTAATCAAACAGATAATCATGAAAATGTCATAGAACACAACATGCTGTAAAAACTACTTATAGCAACTTAAAAATGATTAGTTCCCCGCCACATCCCTCGACAAACAAAAAGGTGATTGAAACTACAATCAGAATATAGAATAAATCTAGTCAGAAATAAAAAGGGAGGAGCATTGAATGAATTTAAATCTACTTACACAAACATCATTGTTGGAAGTAAAATAAACAACAGATTTATATTTACACATAGAGTGAGAGAAAGAGAGAGAAACTGACATTTATATGTATTAGTTGTCAGAAAATCAGACAAAGAAAAACATAATCAATCGTAAGGTAAGGTCTACCCAGCTCTGGCGGGCATCTGACTTTTTTGGGGATAATTTAAAGGCAGCAAGGAATTGGGCTAAACACACCATCCCCCTGTATGCCGTGACCATAGAAACTGGTGAACGCTACTTCACCGGCCTTATGAATCAATTTGGTCAGACAGGATACTTTACTTTTTTACGGCTTTCACAGGACAACTCATGATAGAAAAGGATCAAAATAAAGCAATAAGTTCAACAAAAAAATAAATATTGTCTGGTTGTATTTCTGAATTTTTTTTTATGTTTATTTTTATGGCTGTAATGATATAATTGCAATATTGTTAAGACATACAGTTGACGGACTTCTCTGTAGAGACTTATATAATTTCTTTAGGGGAACGGAATGATAACAGAAAATTGAATGTTAACTCTTACGTAAATTTAAAAAAAGGCAGCATTCAATCCAAAAAAAAAAGAGAAAACAAATTCAACTCACTTGACTAGATGTGGTGGCAGCTGATCCCCAGGATAAACCAAACGTATCAAAACCATCATTGTTTACCTTCTTAGCAGACGCAGCCGAGGAACTTGTAAATGGATCCTCAGAACTGGCAAATGGGTCCGCCTACAAAATATAAGAGAGACAGAAATAAGCATAGAGGAACTTGTAAATGGATCCTCAGAACTGGCAAATGGGTCCGCCTACAAAATATAAGAGAGACAGAAATAAGCATAGAGGATCTTGTAAATGGATCCTCAGAACTTGCAAATGGGTCCGCCTACACACATATAAGAGAGACAGAAATAAAGTTATAAGGGTGTCCAGGAATGATATATCAATAATTTAGATTCTCCCTCTTGATTTTGGGTGCGGTGACTTAGCAGACTTGACAAACAATTTTATCTAAAAAACCTCTAAAGTTTGTGACTTTGCTAGAACAAGAAGAGATAGTTTTCGCATAAATTTGTGGACGTGCGTCAGCGGGCCATTCCAATCTGGGTCATGAGACAGGGCATCTCTGATTCATATTTCTACCCAGCCCTGAAGGGTACCTGGGACAAGGTCTGCAAACTCAGTTTTATAAACTACAAGCTAAATTGCCCGGCGTTGCACAGGGTAACAATTAGACGTGTGGGAACAAAAAAATTGCGGAAACATAAATAGACCTTTAAGGCAATTAGGTCACGTGACTTCATTTTGACCAATGAGCATTGGAGTTGACACAAACATTGAAACATATGTAGGTAAAATGCAGTCTGCAAGTAGTGTTATTACACTAAGAAGTCCATGTTATATCAATAGACAGCTGAGAGCAAATATTAAAAACTGAACATTGTATTGAAACACAACTCCTCCTCCCCCACCACCTATTATAATTTATCTTAAATCACATTTCTCTAGTAGTTATTAAAATCCTTTTATTAGAAGTGTCTATTGATTATTGAATTTGTTAGTAGTAACTATAGTTTTTTCTATCTTGTTTAAAAGAAATATTCCTATTTACCTTATCAGAAGATGCAAAAGAATCTTTGAACAAATCTTCATTACCAAAAGGATCAGCTGCTTTGAATGGATCTGCCGAAAATATTACAAGACTAGAGATTTGTATAAACATATTAAGACAGACACCTGTTCTTATATTCACAAATTGATTTGTACAAAATTAGTTTGTTGTATTATATATATATATGTTAAAATTACAGTACATATAAAACTACTGTCATATAAAAATATTTAAGTGAAATGATAAAGGCACAGGAGGCCCAACATATAAAGTACTTTATAAAATTTTAAGTATTTAGCATCTAAAGTAAAAAAGTAAGTAAAGTACCTGACCAAATTAGGACAGGTGAAAAAGGGTTCACTAGTTAGCATTTAAATTTGAACAATTTCATTTTTATCAAGAGTGTTCAAGTAGAATGTAATTTAGCCTCATACAGAAAACATCAATACATATAAATTAATGTATAACTTGAGGTCTAAAATGATGTTTAACTTGAGGTATAAAATGATGTATAACTTTTATGCTTAAATATTTAGTTATCACAACATAAGGAACAGCTGTATCAATATCTGAAAGGTCTACACAGGAAACATAAATTCCAACTAACCGTCCACGAAAGGATCATCATTCTGAAATGGGTCATCCGGTCCTGCATTTCCTCCACCAAAAGGGTCACGACCTTTGAAAGGGTCATCATCTAAGGCAGAGCCAGCACTGAAGTTACTAATAGTACTCACTGGACTGCCCACCTGTATTGACGAGCATGGATTGAAAGGATATGAAAATCAAAACCAATAACAGGTTAAACTTGATACAATACTTTAAAATAATTATATTTGTTAAGTGCTGCCAACAAAACATAATGTATCACATTAAACATTGAGCAACCATTAAGCAAGAACAAGGATATAATTCTCTAGGCTAAAAAGGAAATAAAGCTAAATTAATCATTTTATTATATACTATAAATACCTTTTATACTAGCGCTGTCATTCGATTCAGCAAGCCAATTACTTAAAGGGAAGGTAAAATAACCCTTTAATATCATAATGGACCAAAAGACCTCGTGAAACAGAATTCAATTGTTTCCAGGACATTGGTCTGTAGCCAGCACAAGACCCAGAAGCCTTTACTATATCAGGTAGCCACCAGCACTTCTGTACTCAAAGGCCTAATTGGCAACAAAGTTTGGAAACCAATGATATGCTATATTACGAGCACACCTGTGGGCTAATGCAAGGGGGACAGCTCCTGTTGCACATCCGAGGATCACTGCACTGCCAAGGGGCTCAGAGACTCGGGTAGAAGCAATGAGCTCAACAGCCATCTCAACCCCACCCATGTGCCTGAATATGCCCCCAACATGAACATCGCTACACCCAGGACGTAAGGGCCCAAAGGCTAATCCGGTATTTATTGAGGGACATACATTAGTACCCACCAGAGCTGGGCATGATAAGGGACATACATTAGTACCCACCAGAGCTGGGCATGATAAGGTCCACCCACTCTCATTACCACAGGAAAAAAATCACAGCAGATTCCCATAATGAAAAAGAAACAAGACAAAGCAGTTGATAACAACCAGAAATCTAATAATGATTCAGTAGGCAAGACAATAAAACTATAGACTGACCGTAGCTCTACTACTAGCAGCATCAGTGTTGCTTGCACTATCTCCGTTGAATCCAGAATAACTGCCTATACTTGGCTCAATGGCTCTGCATTGTTCGGTCAGCAGCTTCAAACGGGTTCTCGTCTGAATTCATACAAAGTGGAATAAATGTAACTTCATTCATTCGTTATTAAACACACACAAATAATAAAAACATAACAATAAAATTGTCAATTGATCAGCTAACAGTAACAAACAATAATACACTATCTATCTTTTGTTATTTTAGATTATTATTATTTTCTTTGCTGCTTGGCAACTCGCCATTTCCGAGTAGGAATAACTGTCAATAATCTTCCCATTTCCGACTTGGTGCATTTTAAAACTTTTTTGTTCATGGAAGCGTCATTAGCAACATTGCACTTTTATGTTTTACATGAAGATTTGCTATATTAATAAATAAAGTTGGATATCATGTACATTCATGATGTTCTATACAAAAATAACACATGATAATTTTAAATATAATTATAATTCTATATAGCATACAAATATGTTTGCAGTATAAACACTGATCTATATATGATTTGAAAACCCAAGAGTCTGGAGCTTTTCAGCTTTTGTTTTGGTTAACAGTCAGTTTACCAAGTGGGAAATATCAGAGTTGACGACTTTGTGAATCATAACCAAAAAAGACTGAAGAGCTCCTAAATTGCCTGGTTTTAAACACATATAGATCAGTGCTTACTATGCCTAATTATTTTAAAATACATTTAGGCTAAATTGATTAAAAATTATATTGAAATTATCACTTTATTAAAGATAAGTGACAGTGACTGTGCATAATATACAATTGATATGAGCAGACCACCATACTCCGACTCAGGACAGGACGCAACAGACTTTTAGACCACCAGCACCGAATCTGCCTAAGTCACACCCCTGAGTGCCCCCTGTGATACTGGAATACAGAGCACATCCTGTGGACTTGTCCACTCCACAGAGGCCCGTAAACCAGGCCTGGCCCTAGGGAGCCACCATGGACAAAAAGCTCTGGGAGCCCCAAGCCATTCTTACAAACAACAGCCCACGGTCTATCTATCAGAGAAACAGGACTGTCAGTATGACAAAGCAAAGGAAAGTAAAATAGAACGCTGAAGAAGAATAGAAATCCTCATTTTCATTGTTTCTATTGACCCCTTTCCTATGAAAAAAAAAGCTTTTAAATGCACCAATGTGGAAATGAAAAGATGACCTACAAAGAACATCAGTAAATAACACACACTCATCAAAATCAATAGAGCACAACTAAAATGGTTAAAATATCGATGTTTTTTTCTTACGGACAAAATTTCTGCATTGATCTCCCCTTGTGATTTGACTAGGTGGTCTAACTGCTGTTTACTGGAGTCTACAGTTTGTTCCAGTTTTGATTCTTCCTCTCTCAGCTTGGTTAGTTCTGACCTGAGTTTCTCTAGCTCTTTCTCTTGATCCTGGGAACAATATATGTACAATATATTACGTTCATTGGACAATACATTTATATAGCTGTAGCTTGCAAGTTTTGTATAGTTAGTAAATTAAACATATTTTTTTTTAATAGAACATTATTATAATCATAACAGTAATAAAAGTACATTCCTTTAGTAGATATTAACTACTGTCTTAGTACCTAGATGTAATTAGTTCTTAAGTAAAGCACTAAATTATAAACATTTTTAATGAATGATTATGAGCAGTATGTATAATAATATAAGGAGCGTATCATGAGATATTCCAAATATAATGAAATAGTCATTAACAGGTAAATAATGTGTAGTTGAGCGATTTTTTTTTTGCGAATAAAAAAACAAAACATGTTTTCATGCAAAACAAAACAATTTCATCTACAGACAGAAAAAAATAATAATAAAAGAATAGAAAAACAATCAGCCAGAGTAAATAAACAGAGTAAATAAAAACGGAAACTATAATAAAATAACTTTTTATATAATATAAGGAGATAATACATGACACAGGCAGAGGTTTACTAGCATCATCAAGTTAGAAAAACAGAGTTCTTTAAAAAAAAAAAAAAAAATGCTAGAGCCGTCATACGTTAATGCAAAGCAAAATGAAATGATAATAACATCATGCACTAAATCCAGTGGCTCTTTGGAATATGTTTTTCTTGTATATTACAGACGCTCCTTCTCTAAAGGAGATTATTGCGTCCTACGATAATCCAAGTCTAGTCCTGCATCTCTAGAAGGGTTTTAAATGATGTTAAGTTAGGTGATAATGTTAGCAGTTTTTATTTCACAGAATGACTAAAGAACAGAATACACTAGTGAAATTATACTTTTTAGTTCTCTAAGTACCCATAATGCATCAGCTTACATGTAACATAGTGCTTTGGTTCCCACAGTGTTATAAAAAAACTTAACAACAAACTTTTGTTTTATCTAATTAATCTGCAGGGTGCTTTTCTAAATGCTTTCTATAACTAGGATTGGTGCGATCAATGTTTTTGCTTCTGAAGTATTAATAGATTCTTAGTACCAAAAAGAGCATCGTCATGGTCATTTCACAATCGCCTAAGTCATTTTTTAGGGAGATTTTGAGTTGAAATTTATTAGTTTACACAGTTTTCTATTATAATTATATGGCAAATGGCCTGCATCTTAAACCAATCAGAAAACAGTTTTTTTACAAAATGTACCAGAGCAAAAGTAATACAGATGTTGTTCAGTTTTTTTTTAGTTTTCTCAAAACATGAAAAAATGACTTATGTGATTGCGAAATGACGTTATTCTGTTCTAATTCATTCTGTGATTTTTTTCAGCAATGAATAATAACGTTAAAAAAAAAAGATGTATAAAAGAATAAGATAGTCCAAAAGAAGTTAAGAAATAGCATCATCTCCTTTAAGAAGCCAGTAGTATTTAGAAATGTTTTTTTGAGGCGCAAGAAGCCCTGACATGCCATCACCATAACATGTTATTTACTGTACAGGTTAATTGGTTGCTTAGCAACAGGGGTGTTTACCTTCACAAGCTGTTCTCTATTACTCAGCAAGGATTTCATTTTGTTCACCTGAAATTGCACAAAGGGGGGGGGGGGGGGGTACAAAAGGGGGGGGGGGGAGCAAAAAAATAAATAATGGAAGGCTGGGTTAAAGTTCTTTGCTTTTCTTTTTAGTAATGTGTAAATTATCAGTTTATATCGAATTCCTTGACGTGTCAGTTTATTACAGCCATGAGAACAGCATACTTTTTTAGTTTCATTTTTTTTCTGCTTTTAGAATATTGAAACAATAAGTCAAATATTGTCAAAAATGGTGTATCCATCTCTAGAAGCCTGTGTTATTTATTTAATGTTAAACTGGTCTTACACAATGTCATCAATTTATCGGCTTCAATCGCTGGAGCTATTCATTAATTTTACATTTTATTTTTACTCGTAGGTCTATTCATTGCATATTTTCTAGTTTAAATATATTTTATTTTTGTTTCTCATGACTGGTTTATAAATGTGAACAGCCAACTGGATTTGTGAGGCGGGGAAAGAAAAACAGACTTCAAGATATCAAATACTAATCTAACATTTAGCTTAAAAAAAAAACGAACAACTAAAGTCTTTGATAGTGGAATGATGCCAGAATAAAAAATCCACTTTGCTATTTGTTATTTGACTTTATTTTTTGTACACATTTATTATGTAAATGGGGGAATAAAGCATAAATTGATAGTTTTTGTCGTGAATGAAACTGTGCTGGTAAACTATAAAATCATGCATCTGAAATTTTATTTTTGCAAAGCATGCTTAACCTGGTAGACCGAGTTGCCCTTCTGTTAGTAGATGAATTTTTTTTTATATGGAAAAATATCTGATTAGCGTTCAATGCTTTTTTAAGGAAGTATGGGTTGTTAAGAAGGACAGCAGAAAGGCATCAGAGAGGCTGACATTATTTAAAGGAGGGGCGTGCAACATTTTTTTAGGCCATATTAGGAATTTGATACGACTAGATGGGCCAAACATTCTCAACATTTATTTACATTATTAATTCAAATTAATTTTAAAAAACTGCCGTTAAAAGTTCTGTATGGGCCACAGCTAAGTGGCTGACCATGTCGTGGCCCATGTTACACAACCCCTGTTTCTCAAAAGATGGTCTTTGAATTAAAAAAAATAGTCTTTGGTAAAAACAAGTTTACCAAAGAAACTAAGATATAGCCGGAGAACAAATTGTTTTGTAAGCTAATATAGAAGGAAACATTCAAGTGATGGGCACTGAAGAAATTAATGAACATGTACACATGTAGCATCTAGTAAATAAACATATTAAAAAGCAACTATTGTGATATGAAAACCAGAGTCACATCATACAACAGATCTAGAGCCCTCTCTGTGACAGCTACCATCTCTTGTAATAAAGACACTTGGCAAAATACATCTTTCCTCTCTGTTACTATCTACAGTGAGGCTAACAGATTTCATATACTACACCACCCAGCTCTAGGACTTACTGGGGTCAGCTCTTCCAACAAACCTGACACCCCAGTCTCAGCCAGGGGCAAATCTGGTGGGTTCTCAGTGGAATCTCCGGGTTGGGTTGGCTTATCGGGAGGTTATGAAAATATTCAGAATAGTACAGTTCATCAAAGGTGATTACACATTGGGGGGGGGGGGGTAATCAAGGCTAGGTAAAAGTTTTATTTCCTGCAACAATCTGTTTCTTTAAAGGAATTTAAGTTTCCAGGTAGTTAATAGGGCAAACATGAAAAGAAAAATTAAAAAAATTGGGATTGCTTTATCAGAAAAAGCAATATAAACATAGGAAAAACACTAATATTAAAGTGAATATAAAGTGTCAATATTTCCTGCAAGAAAAGTTACATTCATTACATAACTAATATTAATCAAGCTAATAAAATGTCCTTTTTTTTTAAAATATGTATTTTCTTAACTGAATTTTTTTTCCTCTGCTAAGAGACCATTGGAGGAGAACTGGGCAGCAATGTGCTTTTGACAACAATTATACAATCCCATGTTGAAACACTGAGTGGAGAGCTGCATCTAAATATAACTGTATATATATTATATATATAACCCTGACACTGTGCCTCTTACCTCCATCTGTTCCTTGCTGGTTTTTTCTTTCATCTCCTGAACACTCCTCTCTAGGTTGGATCTCTGCCAGAACAAAAATATAAACATACACAAACGTGTCAATGGATAAAAAAAATTAAGTATCCCATCGGACCAATGGATCCATAGGGCCGGTGAAACAGCGTTCACCAGTTTCTGTTACCACGGCAAACTGACACCTTTACTTTACCCCAACTAAGGTCAGGGACCCATCAGAGCTGGATAGACTCAGGGGACACCCTCCAGCCCCTGGGAAAAAATCTTAGATTGCAGCAGGATTTGAACCCAGGGCCTTCGGTATGCCAGCCGAAAGCGCTGCCACTGGGCCACTGTGCCCACAATGACCTCACAAGAAACATTGTTAATTTCTTAATGGAAAAGTCTGGAATACTAAGAATTAAATCAATAACAGATAGGGCTCAATGACTGCGTGATATCAAAAGCTGATTTAGAATAACCTTGTGGGCATTTCACCAACTGGATAGACAGTAGAAACTATATCATACAGAAAGTGACCACTGGCCTATCCATTTGGGATCTGTATTTAACAATAATATCTAATGCTTGTAAAAGAAAATATCCCTCACAGACCAATCCATGCCGCCCTGCTGGAGTTTTGGGCCTAGTGGACATAATAATCATCTATCTAGAAGGAACGTCTGTAAACTTATGAAAAACTAAGTTTTTGAGGCCACTGTATATGTTTGTAATTTCATATATCTAAGACACACCTGGGATAAGATGAGAGCAACATTACCTTGTCATCTAGCTCATCCAGTCGCTTCTGTGCTTCTTTCTTTTGGGCATCCAGCTGATTCAATGTTGCGTTGAGAGAGTCAAGCTCCTTCTGCATGACTTGAACTTCTCCGTGCCTGATCTTGATGTCAGCCTCTTGTTGGGCCTTGTCCCTTTCTAGCTTCAGCTTCTCTCTACAATTGGACAAAACACATTTCTTTAAACACCTTCCAAAACAACAGTTTGTAGTGCACTTAAACACTATATCTATCCCAATCCACTGGCAAATTAAAAAAATTGTGCATAAAATTATAAAACTACTCACAAAATATTTGATACCCTCAATTGAACTAAAATATTTACATGACATATAAAGACAAAATAAAATTAAAATAATTTAGTCACAGTTAATTGTTTGAAATATACAGTTAGCTGTTTGAAATATAGAGTTAGCTGTTTGAAATATACAGTTAGCTGTTTGAAATATAGAGTTAGCTGTTTGAAATATACAGTTAGCTGTTTGAAATATAGAGTTAGCTGTTTGAAATATACAGTTAGCTGTTTGAAATATACAGTTAGCTGTTTGAAATATACAGTTAGCTGTTTGAAATATAGAGTTAGCTGTGTGAAATATACAGTTAGCTGTTTGAAATATACAGTTAGCTGTTTGAAATATACAGTTAGCTGTTTAAAATATAGAGTTAGCTGTTTGAAATATACAGTTAGCTGTTTGAAATATAGAGTTAGCTGTTTGAAATATACAGTTAGCTGTTTGAAATATACAGTTAGCTGTTTGAAATATAGAGTTAGCTGTTTGAAATATACAGTTAATTGTTTGAAATATACAGTTAGCTGTTTGAAATATACAGTTAGCTGTTTGAAATATACAGTTAGCTGTTTGAAATATACAGTTAGCTGTTTGAAATATACTGTTAGCTGTTTGAAATATAGAGTTAGCTGTTTCAAATATAGAGTTAGCTTTTTCAAATATACAGCAGCCATGTTTAAAATTATTTCAGTCGCAAATTATTATTTTTTTAATCAAAGTCAGCATGTCCATAAATCTATCTTAAAACTTTATGTCTCAGCACAGTTATTAGAATATTAACATTCTCAGAATTGTTTAAGGCATATACTAAGAAAATTAAAAAATAAATGAATAAAATTGAATCCATAATGGAAAATAAAAATTTTCAAAAGTCAACGTTTTCTCAAACCAGTTTTTTTTATATATTTCTTTGAAATGAATTAGAAAAGGTAAGAACTAGACGTCCCAAACTCAAGTTTCAGTAAAAAGAATTTTTGGAATTCAAAACAAAAATTAACTCTTTAAGTATGTGCATCCCATCAGTCTAGACTGCAGTTAAAACCAATGAATGTTTTTAAATCATTTTGGAAGGACTAGTCACAAAATCTGGCATTTGTAGTCAAAACTAATATAGCTGACAAATAGTATTTTGTGTATAACTCAGGATAAATTCAGACAGTATGGAGTTAATTACTTTGCTAATCTTTAAAGATAATGTTGTTGTTTTTTTTTAATCTCTAAAAAAAAGTTGAAACGTGAACAAAAAATATTTAACAATTTTTAAACCAAATGAAAATCTTGAATGTCTACGGCAAACCTTACCTGGCCATAAACATGGTGAAAGCACTAAGATCACACAAAGAAAAAAGTTACAAGGTTAATCTTTGTAACTAAACGCAATTGATAAAATATATATTAAGAATTAGACAGGGTTCCATTGTACGTAATGATCCAAGTTGCATGTAATGAAAATTTTAAAAACTATACAAAACAGAATTCTCATTCTCCGACGGAAGAAAACATGACAATAAGAAGACTTTATCTTTTATATTCAAGACAAGAAAGATAAATTGAGGGTTATAAAGACTAGCTACAAGAAAAACAAATTTATTGGACATGCTGACTTAACTATCTACCAATCAGATACATAGATTTTTGTTTAATTCTTTAACCGGTTTCCTACTCTAAAATCATTTATAAATGTAGCCTAACTTTTCATAAAAATCAAGTCAGTTTTTTTTCCAAACTTCCAAAGCATACGAGCCCTGTTTAAACTAAAATGCAGGCAGCATTGTTAAAAAAATCAAAATTTCTGAAAACTCAGCAGAGTTGACTGGGTTAGAAAGATATCAATATAACTTAAAACCTTAAATCTTGGTTTTTCCTTTCCAACCATACATTTTTAGATGAAATATTTGAAACTTATTCCCCCATTTTTTAATTACATTTAGTTCAACTAAATTTTTTTGCATTTACAAATGTATACTTTTAATCTGATTCCAATTTCTGCTAAGGGAACCCAATTGTAAAACTAAAAATTTTTTCTAACTAAACCTAGTCACTTTCTAATTATTTCAGAAAAAAATATATCTCAAATAAAAAAATAAGTGCAAGATTACAAAAAAATTGTTTTAGAAAGATATGTAACTAATTTCTAACTAGAATATCTAAACACTTTTGTCCAAAAATAATTTTACTGTTTCAAGATAACAAAGTCTACTTTACAAGTTTTTCACAACACCGTCACTCAAGCAATAAACATAAATAAAATAGAAAAAAACTCACTTTTTGATGTCTTCAATCTCTTTGCTTATTATATCCAACTCTTTAATGGCAGAGAAATCAGCAACATGGCTGTAGGGACCAGCATTTGTTCCATCCTATCATGAAAATAATTACACCACGTAAACACACGAGTTTCTTTACATAGAATAGCTCAGCAAAGCATTCTTTAACTTTAACCTCTGCTTTAAGTCTATGAAAACCCACCCGAACACCAAAGGCACCAGGGTCTGCCACAGATCGTAATGAAGGAGGAATCATTTCTGGCGAAATTTGTGCAGGAGGATCGACGCCTAGAAGTTTCTGTTGGATCAGGTGCATGGCCAGAGCAAACTGTTCCGAGGTTAGTTTACCCACACCTTGACTATCACATAGACCCCTGCATTGGTTCAATACACAAAATAAATCATTTAATGAGCAAAACAAAACAATGCTGAAACTCTATTTACTTCTATTTACAGTTTGAATTAAATTTAAAAAAAAATATATTTATACAACTATTATGGACAGATGACTTAGTTCAGCTTTCTCCAAAACTTTTTTTGGTTTACCCAATTTTCATAGATTGTACTTAGTGATCCCTGAACTTTTGTATCACCTCTACTTATAAGCTTATAACTAGGACATCACAGATGTGAATCTCCAAACAATTCTCATATTTCAATAAAATGACATCTATGCTCAATGGCTGCATCACAAATAGGGTTTAAATATAAAAGAAATATCTAAACGTCTAGAAATGTGGCAATGCGTTGCCTGACTAGACTCGGACCACAGATGAATAATCTTCTTTATTAGAAGGAGCGTCTGTAATATATAAGATAAGAAGAAGATATTTGTGGCTAAATATACTTTTACAGGTCTATCACCAGTATGTCAAGATAGTCTGACCTTCATTTTTAACTTTTCTTCTTTATTTTTCATGACCCGGTAATTTTGCATATATGATGCGACACTAGGACAGGACCTGGTTTTTTTTGGACAACTCTGGCTTAAATAATGGCGGGGTACTTAGTAAATGTATCAAAAACATTTCTGACCAGATATGAGCAAGTACAGCAGTAGACAGGCCACTCTGAGCCAAGATGTCCCGTATCTCAGCGCCGCTGACCAGCCCGTCATGATCTGTATCTAGTTTGACAAACATGGCGTCTGAGTTCATTTTTTCTGCTGGAGTGACAACCCACGAAGGCAAAGCCTGGATAAAAAAAAAATAATAATTCAACAAGGCTCATTATATAAAGTGCCATCATGAAATAAATTATTAACTGTGATGGATGGATCATGAACTACTATCTCCTTATACTATCATTAGAAACAATAAGCTGACTTAGTAACTTTGTAACTTGTTAACCCTTTAATTACCGCAGGTTTTTAATATTAATTGCTATGATGCAAGTAATAATACAAGGGAAATGACTCATGTAAATCAATTATAATATTAAGTAAGAATTATAAAACTTAGAATAAAACCCATTTTTGTATATTAAATAAAACCTAGATCGGAAGTGGAGAGTCATATGATTCACCATGCTTGTTAAGTTAGTTCCTGCAGATTTTTGTAAGAGATGAACGTGTAATTGCATTCTAAAATGCTCAGAATAATTGAAAGATATCAATGTTGAAAATATAACTGTGTATTCGTTGATGTGAACTGTGAGTAAATAAGAATTAAAAAATATGTGCTGCAACAAGGCGTTCTTTTATTTCCTTACAAAATAAAAAGTATTGTAGTGGATTCGTCTGTTCAATCATATTCAATGTCTGTTAGCTGGAGACCAATATTTCAGAAACTGTAATATAAACACTCTGAAGAGACTAAGTTAATAGTTATAAAAACATTAACATTAATATTTGCTGATTTTAACAAAAGCCTTATATTTCTGCATAGCACGAGACACACATAAAGTAACAGCACAAGATCACAACAGCCACACTTGGGAATTCTGGGGTAACTACTTAAGGGGCAAGCACTCAACAATTTTAACAATGGAAACAACACAACAAATCATTACAACCATCACATCAAGAGTCTAATCTTGTAGCTTCTGGTGCTTGGGCTGTATAAATTCTAAGTACCACAAAGTAATAAACTAATAAATATACATACACCAGTGACTCCTAGTGTTGGCGTTGACCTTCCAACTGTGTTTATTCCAGACACCGCCACTGGACCCATCATGGGCAAAACCTGGACAGCCCCAGGCATGGGTGGAGGGGGAGCAGCCACAGCACCGCCACCTTTCCTTTTTGAAGGAGGAACTAGGCCAGGCCGTAATATACTTGGGATGTCATGGCCTTCACGAGCTTGGTAAACAAGGTGCATTGCCTTCATGTGATAAAAAAAAAAAGGAATATTTTATTTATAATTGATTACCTTTACAGATGGATATTGCTAATTATTATTCTTTTTATATAACTAATGAAACTGCCATTGAACTTTAACTGATTTCACTTACAACTTAAAGATATGATATCAATGTGATATTGGATATTAAAAGCTAAGAAATTGAAACTGTGATACACTCAGAAGGTATTGAAAAAAACACTCAGAATACCAACCACAGCAAACTCATCTCTGTCAAGATAACCATCTTTGTCAATGTCACTCATGTCCCATATTCTGCCCAAGACATCCACTGGTAATTTAGAATTCATGAGAACCTAGTGATTATAGAATCAGTTCAGCTTAGACTTATACACAATCACATACACACATATTGAACAAATATCTTATAAAGAAAAATATCAAGTTTATATTTAAAGAATTAAATAATGTATGTATAATTATGGTAGCACTGCGTAGCAGATTGGATAAATAATGCTTGCGTACTTATGGTAGCAGATTGGATAAATAATGTTTGTATAATTATGGTAGCAGATTGGATAAATAATGTTTGTATACTTATGGTAGCAGATTGGATAAATAATGTTATACTTATGGTAGCAGATTGGTTAAATAATGTTTGTATAATTATGGTAGCAGATTGGATAAATAATGTTTGTACACTTATGGTAGCAGATTGGATAAATAATGTTTGTATACTTATGGTAGCAGATTGGATAAATAATGTTATACTTATGGTAGCAGATTGGATAAATAATGTTTGTATAATTATGGTAGCAGATTGGATAAATAATGTTTGTACACTTATGGTAGCAGATTGGATAAATAATGTTATACTTATGGTAGCAGATTAGTTTATGTTAGGGTCTGATCCATTATATGTAAAATAATTTAATGTTGTACTCACTGGTTTCACTTTTTCTCCCGACAGCATGTTATTCACAGGCTGTAGACTGTCAAATACTTTATCATATTTGGATTTCTCTGACAACTAGAGATACAACAAAGAAAATAAGACTAGGACTTGATTTATTATTTATGGACTTCCAATGACAAAAATTTACTTTAGCTTATTTAAGTATATCACTCTAAAACCATATAAGAAATTTCCGAACATTTTATTAACTTGTCTCAAAATGCACAAACAAAGTTATGAATATGGGAAATATCTTAACGACGGATATTGTATATATGTAAGCTGAAAAAATTCTGTGGATGATTTTTACGCAACCCAAAGAATAATTTTAGAGAAAAAAATTACCGGGGTACTCGTTAGCTTAACCACAAGGTTATTATCAGTTTTAAAATTTAAAATAAATATTTTTCATGCTGCTTTGTCCATTTTAACAAAAATTACTAGCTTTCCCAAACTTACACAATCATATTTACCAAAGCTTTTCCCGATATTAAAACACTAATATTTGGCAAGTTAAAGATGAATATAACACAGCATGTTTAAAAAAGTCTTTATTACCGTAACGTCCCATGGAATGTTTGTAGTGAAAGCAACCTGTGATGTATCTACTGGTTCAACCGGACCCTAAGGTGAAGCAACATTGAAATATTAACACATATAATAATTTGTTTCTGACGTCGCCTTTAAACACAAAACCCCAAAAATATAAACATACAAGACAAAAAGCCATGGTTGATAGATGAATAATAAAATGGCCGTATTTACATTACATTTAACACTAGCTAAAATATCCTTATTGTTAAACTTATAAACAGGTTGTCCTAAAAACAGTATAAAAAGTCAAAACTTACTAAATCTGGAGGAGGTGTTTCAACCAACAATTTTGATATATTTAGCTCTTGTTTACTCTGTACCAAGGATATCAGCTTTAATGCCACAAAAAATCCATTCTTTTCTAAATAGCCTTTTCCCATTGGATCAGACATATCCCATACCTAAAAGATAATGCAAAGATTTTTAAAAAATCTAAAGATTAAAACAGCTGATGAACTTTGGATTGCAACATAATATATGTGACAGCAAGGGTCTCTACTTCAGTCTTTAAAAATCATACAAAATTTAATCAAATTGGCTCTTCTCCCCTAAAATATCCAGATAACAAGTTAAATCAAGCTAATTGATGCTGCAAGTCTTTTGTGATGTTTGTGATGAGAACACTACTACTCTAAACCAATCATAAGAATAAAATATATGTGATGTCTGTGTGTGTTTTAGAAGACACTACAAACAATATTTTATTTTCTTATAGGATGATTAATAAACTGATAAACTGAAAGAAATTACAACAATGTATTTCTCAATTTGAAACAGTCTTCTATTACTATTCTAAGAAGAAGCCGACATTTAAAACTGGGGTCTAATGGCAGCAGTTTTATATTGTCATTCCTGAAGGTCTTCAGTTTGAATCCAGGTTAAAATCTAGGAGTTTATCCAGCTCCATTGAGTGCCTCACATTAGTTGGGGGAAGTAGAGAGGTGCAGGGATGCCAGCAGGCCTAGACAAAAAAGCCTCAAAATTTTTTCTCTCTCCAAAAACAAATATGAAAGCTTGAACGCGCGACAATACGTATAGTGACACAAACCATAAACATTATTTTTAATTTAGCCTAAAAAAAGCCTGAAATCCGGTTTTAGCCGGAAAACTGGCATCCCTGAGAGAGGGCATTGTGCAGGACACAATAGCTTCATGCTTCACTAGCACAGTGGGCAAAAATTTCTGTACTTTGTGAGATGTGGCTGTCATGTGGAAATGTTGATCCGCTTAAATATTTAAATGTTACTTTACACATTAATACTTTGTTTCCTAAGACTTTATGATTATGAACAAATACTTTTACAGAACAGTACCTGTGACAAGATGGTATCACTTAAATTTGACTTCTTCAGAAAGTTAGCTGCATCCAGTGCCCCAATGCTACCTGTACCCATTGGATCGGCCTGTTCAGAATTTAAAATAAATACCATTAAATAAACAAAATAATATTCATTGAACTTATATTAAAAATGCTACACAAATATTTTAAAATGCTTTATAAATTATAAATAATGATACAAGTTAGTGTTTTTTTTAAAAGTTTTGCTGTATTTTTTTTTTAAATATCTTACAACAGGCTCAGAGTAACATATATAAATGTCATAACTAACCTGAATATAGTAGGCTTCATATATGCCTCCATGCTTGCCAACAATCTGAAAAAAACAACAACAACAGCTAGGCCTATATCTCAGTCTATCTCCACATTTCTTGCTTTTAACACATTTTCCTAATGAGTTTTGGAACAAAAAAATTATTAATCATAGCCTATGTTTGCAATGCCTTTGCATTATTGTATAGCCTACGCTGTTTACTGTAGATAACTGTATTTGCACACGCAAAATAAAGACTAATTGATTCCTTATTAAAAATTGTAGAATAAATGAGCATGCCCAAGAAACATGACCACATAAAGTTCCGCCTTACATTGCACCATTATTCCAGATGAGAACCGAACATATTATGTTATCAACAAAACAGAATACAAGTCCAACGTCCAACACATCCAACTAACTGCTACATCAACATTTAACAGTAGTCTAGTCAGTAGATCACTTATTACTGAAAAACCCTCACTGGCCATTCTCAGCCTATCATAGCCAACACACAGAACAACTAAAAACATAGCAAATTATAAAGTTAAAAGTATGATGTTTGTTTATCCAGTTTAGCATAGTCTGCTTGTTGCAACCGATCTGCAGCCTTGTCAACAAAAGAAGAAACAATTGAGTCAGAGACAGTTGTATTCTTTAAATCTTAGTTTAGTCTTAGCAAAGGGTCAATTAATAAAGATTATATAGATCTAAATAAATAGGCCCCTAAGTTAAAAATAAAAAATAATGGACAACTGAACTTGCATAAATATAATTATAATATAAATTTCATTATAATGAAAAACTCTTGAACTGTATGGGTTGAACTGTTGTTTATAGTTATAAGACTCAATTTTTAAGGTTTTCAGTACAAGTCACTGAGTGATGCAGTAATATCACACTCACAGTATCAGTATGTTGAGTTGGATGGTGGGTGAGAGTGAGACTGTCTGAACTGCAGAACTGGCAACCAAAACTGACCTTGAATAAATTATTACTATTCTTTTTATTTTTAATTATATACGCTTTTACAGTCAGATACAAATAAAATATGAGTAGGTCTTAATTCGTTAAGTTTCTCTCTGTAATGCCAATACAAAACAGACAGTAAGGTGGCCCAAATTGAATATAAATATAACTAAATAAGTTGAAGTCAAATAAAACCACAACAAACCAGTAGAGCTGACAGTCCTGAGTCAGTGCTTGATAATTACCCGGGGAATAACTAAATCAAAACGATCAGTTGTTTTTAAAATAATTTCTATTTTACCATGTATAAATTTACTGCTTTTATATTAAATTAATGATAATGTAAATAAGTATTAAATACAACATTAATTTATAAAAACTATTTTGGTTTTACCTGAGGCAAAGGTGGAAACGCCGCCATTTTCTAAAGCCTGTTCCGAGTCTAGGGTCTTCTATGCAGTTGATTGGTTAATAATCACAAATTATTACTTGTTGTTTAGTCTTTTTTTTTTTTTTTGGAGGGCGTTACCATAGATTTACTAATTATCGATACATAGCATATGACTGACTATTATATTTTAGAGATAAAATGTATTCTCTTTAAAACTATAAATTAAAATATTTGCAATGTTTCATTTTTAACGAAAACATTTATCTTTTTTTTTAGCAACTGAACAGTATATATTTATAGGCTAAAATTACGTCCTACGCCTACGGCCTAGATCTACGTTACGACAGTTAGGCTACGTAGCCTAATGGTAATGGCAATGGTGACAGTAAAGAGTAAAGAGTTTTAAAAGTAAATTAGGCCAACGCGTCAGTTATAATAAGGGTTATCCATTCATTAATTTTCATTAAGACCATTAAATATGAGGCTATATAATAGGCCCCTAATTGGGTAACATGTTTGTTAGTTGGCCTACTCTTTCTTCCCGAGTGGCATTCTTATATCTTATCTTATCTTATACATTACAGACGCTCCTTCTATAAAGAAGATTATTGCGTCCTACGCTCATCCGTGGTCCGAATCTAGTCTTGCATTTTTATTAATGTTTTAAATGATGTTAGGTTATTAGTTTTCCTGGTTTGTTCACTATGCAGATATACGGGCGACATTGCAGGTATACGGGCGACATTGCAGGTATACGGGCGACATTGCAGGTATACGGGCGACATTATGCAGGTATACGGGCGACATTGCAGGTATACGGGCGACATTGCAGGTATACGGGCGACATTGCAGTGCAGCAGGTATACGGGCGAGCCACCACGATAATGATCCGAGGGGAATTCCGCAGTGGGAGAAAGATAATGCCTGTGGCTGTGGAAACCGTTAAACGCCGGGTTGGCAGTTCATAGAAGATAAAATCGCATCAAAGATGCTATACATGCAGTTTATATAGTTCAAATGAGGAACGGTGGCCAAGCGTCAGCGCGTTCGACTGGCGATCCGAAGGTTCTAAGTTCAAATCCTGGTGGAGGCAAGGATTTGTTTCCGGGACTTGAGGGTGTCTATGAGTCTACCCAGCTCTGATGGGTACCTGACATTAGTTTGGGTAAAGTAAAAGCGGCTGGCCACACATCCCCTAGAAGGGGAGACCGGGGCTAGTTGTCATACTTTTTATATTTTATTATATAATAAAAAAACTAATGGGTCAATTTTTGTAAAATCTATTTTATTTAGAAGTTTACTTTCATAGTTACTTAAAAATAAGCTTTATACATCTTTAAACTATTCCAGAAATAAATATGATCACTTTTTCGGAAAGCTCCAAGGTATGACAACTTGCCCCATGGGTGGGGCAAGTTAAATTGTCATCCATTGAGGGGCAAATTGTCATGATAAGGTTTTGTTTGAAATGTAGGCTTATATAGCAAAATGAAGTGGGAAAACTTTATAAAATATACACTGAATGAAGAGAACAAGAATTGTATTCATAATTTCTTTTAAAAAACTTAAATAATCATACTTATTCAAACAATTAAAGTCTGCAGGCACTTGTGTATGAAAATTGTTTTCAGCACTTTTATTTTTAATGGATTTTTTAAATATTTATTATCCAAAATGCTAGTTCTGATAATGTAAATAGTTGACAACCTTTTTTATAGTTATTTTCATAATTTTAGATAGTTAAAAAAAAAATTCAATAAGTCAATAGTGTTTAAAGGTCTATTAATTATATTAAACTTATTAGAAATTTAGGTCTATACTGGTAAATCAAAATATTTTTTTATTAATACATCATTGATTCATATGTTGGTAATAATTAGCATTGCATACGCTAGTAACATTAATTTAATAAGTTTAGTAATGTACATATTTAAAAATGAGTAGTTTAAGAGTGATTTGTGTATATGACAACTTGCCCCACATAGGGTAGAGGACGGTTTGACCTAAATAACTTTTTATCCTTGGTGTAAGACTGATAATTGACTAGCTCATCAACATAAGCGATCCCAACACTACAATATTATCAAAAAATAAAAGTCAAATAAGAGCTATTGTCAATGTAGTGTACGAAAAACAAATATTTTAAAAAGTTACTCAAAGGGATGATTTTGACATTTTTGCATTTTGAAAAAAAACTATTAACGCCAACTTAATAAAATCAATTATAACAATCATAATTATATGTTCTTTAAATAATACCAAAAGATGACAGCATCAGTCTAGTTACAACATTCCGAAATAGTGACTGTGACAACTTACCCGCACTGACAACTAGCCCCGGTCTCCCCTAAGCCGTGGTCACAGAAATCAGTGAACGCTGCTTTACCGGCCCTACGATCAATTTGGTCCGAAGGGTCTTTTACTATATATTTCAAACAGACACAGTAGTTGCAAAGAAAAGGAGTGCAAGTAAGAAATGCATGATTCTACAGGGGCAAAAGAGCTAAATAATATTTAGTACAGGGGTCCGCAACCTTGTGATAAAGTAGCAGAGGTGCCAACAGCCTGCTCTATTCTTTTAGAAGTTTCTAGAACTGCTATTTCGTGGGTCTGCCACATCGTGCTATTAAAAATTGCTCTGCGTGCCAAGTCTGGCACGAGTGCCGTATATTTCCTCCCTCGAAGATCATGAGTTCAGTCAAAGAAATATATACTATTATGGTTCAGTGAAAGAAGAGGCACGGAGAGAACCAAAACCACTCTATTAATAGATAATATAGGCAAAATGAAAAGAGGTCGGCTGAGAAACACCTGGAGGCGCGATATGGAGACTGAAGTTGAAAACCTAGGGATTAACTGGGGTCACATAGAGAAATTGGCACAGGTTCGGGATACCTGGAGGGGTATAACATGTAAGTAAATAAGATAATATATAATCTAATATATATGATATGATATGATATATGATATGAAGATATATGTCTATAAATAGGCTTTCTCCTAGAATTTCAAGCTTTATTGGTTATGTGTTGGCTTATGTAGACATTTGGTAGGCCTATTAAAACAACAGAATCGTCATGTCCTGGGTTGGTTAAATTGTGCGTCCAGCGTGCATCATTATAAAATGAGTGCAACAGACAGATCTAGTAATCTATAATTCTAAGACATTTGTTCTATTTACTATTACATTATTGATGTTTAAAAAAGCCTATTATTATTGCTGTAATTTAACCAAATTTAAACATCTATTGGCTATACTTTTAAGCATTTTCCTGGTTTGTTCAGGCAACCCATTCCATGCCCGAATGCCGCTTGGGAAGAAAGATAACTTATATTATGCGTTTTCATTTTTGCATACGGAATAAGACTTTTTTTTTATATCCTTATCTTTATCTGAGCATTGTAAGTAAAGTACCCTTCGGACCAAAGTGATCATAGGGCCGGTGAAGCAGCGTTCACCAGTTTCTGTGGCCACGGCATACTAGGGGATGTGGGGCCAGCACAATGCCCAGCCGCCTTTACTTTACCCCAACTAATGTCAGGTTCCCATCAGAGCTGGGTAGACTCAGGGACACCCTCAAGTCCTGGAAAAAAATCCCGGCTTCACCAGGATTTGAACCCAGGACCCTCGGATCGCCAGTCGAACGCGCTGCCGCTCGGCTACCGTGCCCCATATCTGAGCATTGTAGGCCTACTATATTATTATTGTGTTGTAAGCTTATTTCTAAATTAGAGTTTAATGCCTTATGTATTATTACTAATTTAATATTTTCCCTTCTTTCTTCTAGGTTTTTAGGTTTGGGGATTTAACTATTGGTGTTATATAGGCCTACTATGATTCGTGAATATTCACTATACTCAGTAAGCCTAGGCTATAACTTATTGTTGATGAAATAGTAACATATATTTACTTTGAACTTATTTTTTTAAACGTATATTGAGCTCATCGGCACCCTTAAATGCTAATAATCTCAAACTTAGTTTCACCATGCGACGCGCCTAATGGTCAGTTCAAGACCCCCCCCCCCCCCCCCCACCTCTCCGTAAGCATTAGGTCGACCCGTGTTTGACAGGTCTATAATCGAATCTCATCAACAAGGGCCAAAGGGGGATAACCAAATGAAATCGCACCTCTAGGAATACCGACACAGTGACTGAACGAGAGCCCTTGTATTTTCCTTCCACCGCTTTGCGTATCGCGCCAACATCACTCCCTCCTCTTCCCCTTCCACATCCTTCTACCAGGGGGGTTGGTTGGAGGACACACACGTGCGCAACTCAGTCTGTGATATATTCCACACCGTGCGTGATTGTTCATTCTTTCAATCTTCAATCAAACAGATCGTGAAGAAATATTTAAAAAAATATTTTTAAAAAAAGGATTTAAAACCGAACCTGCTACGATAAAAACAAGTTAATTTCAAAGTTTGTTGATTTGGAAATATTATTCGTTTTCAATACAGTGGAAAAGTCAAAGAAAAAAGGTTAGTGGAACAAGTTTTTCGCTTTTAGCATACATCAATAATTAAGACGTTGTGTCAATGTAAGAGTTATTTATCTTGAGTGAGATGGTATCTAGGCTTACCTATCTACATTACCAACCTATCTTACGAGCAATACCCACCTATCTTTCTGTCTATCTATCTTTATATCTACATATCTACCTGTCTGTCTATATATCGATCTATTTATAAATATATCTGTCTGTCTATCTGTCCGTTTATCTATATTTCAGCCAGAAATACAATATGTGACTCCTAAATGATTTTTTTTCTTGTATGATATATGGTATGATTGTGTGCGTGAATGTCTATTGTGCTTTGAGTACAATAAATATTTCTTTAATATTGTTTTAAATATTATTATGAGGAAAGACGGAATTTATGTAATCAAGCCAAATTTCCATTTGTTGGATTAATGAAGTAATCTTATCCCATATTCTATCTATCTATCTATCTATCAATCTATCTATCTATCAATCAATCTGTCTAGCTTTCTATCTCTCTCACTCTCTCTCTCTCTCTCTCTCTCTATATATATATATATATATATAATATATATATATTTAGAGTGTCGACACATTCACTGTCAATGCTGCCAGCTGTTACAATTTTCATACTATAATTGTACACTATTCTGATATAATATTTATTGTTTTATCTATTGTTATATAGTGAAGACAGCTTTTGAAAAAAACGTTATTGAATTCATATTTTACAATTGTTGTCTCACGTCAGAACCTTTAAGTCGAAGCCTATAAATGACGCTTGTCAGTATCATTTTATGTTTTATTCTGAAGCATCATTACCGCCCTTTGCACTTAACTTAAAAAACAAAAAACTTTAGCCCATGAAAGATTTAACGCAAATAATACAGATCACGTGCCTTAGACGACATTGTCATTACAGAAGAAATACTTTATATTGTACTAGCTAAATTACCCGGCGTTGGCCGGGGAAACAATGAAATAAACATTATAGGTACAGATAAACTTTTTTACACTCTACAATGAAGAGATAACGCTATAATAAGTTTAAATAAATTAAATTTAAATCTCAACAAACAATAAATCATAATTAACAAAGTAACAAAAAACTTGGCATCCTCAATTTTAATATTAAATATTATAATTTTGGTGAACTAATTAAAATATGAATGTAAGATATAAGACAATAAGGTCACATGTTCTCAAATTAATCAATGGGAAGCATACTTTTATTTTTTAAATAACGGGCACCCCCTCCCCGCTTCATCGTTACATGTCGTCACAAAAAGTCTCCCCTTCCTCAAATAATCAGTATATTTCCAAAAAAAAAACACACCAAGTTTCAATTAACTTTTTTTGTCACTGTCATACAAGTAAGCCTATCACACTAACCTCTAACATAATTACAATTGAAACTTGTTAAGGTGGTCATTTCAGCTAAAAGATCACATCTTTTGTCACGTGACATCACTTTGTTTAAACACCGCTTGCATAATATCGTCACACACGTTTGGACCCCCCTTCTCTCCCATAGGTGTGTGAGTGTGTGATGTCATTTTTGAACAACCCTTTAAAAATGAACACGGTATTTGTGACATGTATAAAGGAGTAAGGGTTTTATCAGTGTGTATGTGTGTTCAAAGACCAGAAAGGCAATGAAACAGAAGTGGTCAAGAGGCTTGATAAATGAAACTTGTACAGTTTATTTTTTTTTTATTGATTATCACCGTATATATATATATAATATATATATCAATATATATAAGGTTGACTGTGTGTGTGGTATCCGATCCCCAATGGTTAATTGGAAGACACGTGATCTTATTGTCTCATATTTTACTTTTGCGATCTCGTTTTCCCTCTGTGTCCTTCATAGCTGAGTGGTTAGCCTATCTGACTGACGCGGGTTTCGATTCCGCACAGATAGCTTTCTTTAAAAAAAGAAATTTCCAATCAAATTACCTTTTTTTATATACAGATTGTAAAGAATTTTAGGACTTAAAGCTTTCCTAAGATAACTCGTACAAATAGCCTATATTCTTAAACTTCTTGACTCCATGACACACTATGGCAAAACTAAAAAGTATAATGAAATTACGAAAATGGACCTCGGGGAATCAACTAGGGCGCCGAAAAGCCACACACACCGCCCACTCGACCTTTTGTTTTTTCAATCAGTGTAAGGTGGAATAAAGGGAAAATTATATTGCCTCTCCCCCTGTCCCACCGCACCGGGGATAGGAGTGGAGGGGGCCTTTCGCCCCCACATAAGGCAACAACAGAGAGATAAAGCTTGTTTACTGTCAGTCTCCCCCAGCGCCCCCCCCCCAATCACCAACCCCTCTCCCCTGATCCCTTCCCGTGATGCACATTGACCCGGAAACAGAGTTGGACCGGAAAATGAATGGCCGAGCTATGAACCCTTGCATGTGGTCCGTTACATCTTTAGCACTGGTCAGGATTTATTTGTCCAGTTTTTATTTTTCCACTTGCATACGCTAAATGCAAAAAAAAACAACAACAAAACAACACAATCAAGACATCATCCCACCCCCGATCGTGTATGCTTTTGAAACTCAGATGGGACCTGTAGATCAAATTTCATTCGATTTATTTATTTGTTTATTTCCTAATCCCTCTCTCTCTTTAGGGCAAATGCCGTTATGGTTAGGGTTAACGTCCGGGGTTTTTGTAGGAATCGATCTCCCAGGAATAGAAAATCCTTTCAATCTGGTCATGTTCGGTAATTACATTCATTATTGTCAGAATATATTAGCATCAAACAAATACTATAGAGGCGATACTTAAAACTAAACACAAAGTTACAACATTTGGTTAAAACTTTGCATTTCATTTGTTCCCATAGTAAATAATGAGTCTATGTCAAAATTATTTTCATTTCGAACGTTTCAGTCAGTTTCCCCCTTACATTCTTATTTTATACAGATTATTTCGCCCTACGCTCATCCGTGGTCTGTGTCTAGTCTTGCAGTTTGATTAATGTTTTAGCTGATATTACATTACTGGTTTTCCTGGTTTGTTCAGACAACCCATTCCATGTCCAGATGCCACTTGCTAAGAAAGAATAGGCCTACGTATACGCATTCGATTTCAATCAATCACTTTCCTTTGCGTCCGCAGGCATAGGACCTCGACTATATCTTAAATTCGATTTACTTTCAACATTTAGTTCCTAAAATTTAAGAAGTTTTCGTTACTTTTTATTCCCAATACTCTCTCAGTTAACTGCCCTGTTGAGTCTTTCTGTTTACGAAACTCTCTGTTTAAGCCTCCTGAACACGACACGTGATAAATCTCTCACAACACGCTCTATTATAATTCTTTCCGTTCAAACCACTTTCTATTCATTCTTCTTGTCCTCAACACTTCTGATCAACTTTCCTGTTCTCAATAGTTGCGACTAACTTTCACGTTATCAGCAACTTTCTATAAATATTCTTGGTCTGATCAGTTGACCTATAAATCTTCCTGTTCTCAACGCTGCTTCCATTAAATCTTCCTGTTCTTCTCATTTCTGATAAATCATATTGTTTGCGACACTTTCTACAATTTCTATTGTTTCAACATTAACCCATAAATCATGACATATGTTATAAATCTTCATGCGTTTTGCGTTTTCTGATAAATAACACTATTAACGATACATCCGACATTCTTAATATTTTAAACCTTTCTAATAAACATCTATTTTCTCAACTCTTTCCACCAATGTTCCTTTTCTCAGTATTTACGATAAACATTACCTGTTCCCAACAACTTGCAGTATATATTCTTGTTAACAGTTGAGATACATAAATCTTCCTGTTTACGACACCTGCAAAAGATCATCCTGTTAACTGTCCACTCATCGAAATCTCTAAGATATTCATACAATCAACTGACCTTGTTTTCTAAATTCTCACAGTTACCCGCGAGAGTCTCTGTGTAATATTTCTTTCTACAGCAATCTTTGTTCAATACACTAGTAGTCACTCACTCAATCCTTCTTTTTGTGACGACTGGCACTTGGCAAAAGCCAAAGATTTCCATCTATCTCAAGCCGCTGCAGCTATAGGGGCTGTTTCTAAGTTCAAGCCTCTAGCCTTCAAGTCCCGTTCCACCGTTCTTCTCCATGTTTCCTTTAGTCTCTGAATTTTCGACCTTTTTTTCCCTTGCGTGCGTCGTAGGCTTTGTGTCTGGAACACCTCCAGTTTCCTTTTCAATGGCAGTCGTAGTATTCCAGAATTCAGATCCATACAAGAGGACGCTGAGAACTAGTAATAGATATTGTCAAATAAATTTACTCAGTTAAATTGTTCTGATAGTGCTTCTTCTTTTAAAAAATCTAGACAAAAATTGCGTACAAAGACACTATAATTTCAACATATACAATATATGACAGAGAGAGAGAGAGAGAGAGAGAGAGAGAGAGAGAAACAGGGATAAAAATAAAAAGTAAGAAAATATCAACCAAAAGTGCCTGTTTGTATCGCGGATCAAATTTCGCGCTAACAGTTTTGATATTATGAGGTGACAGATTGACAAAGTTATATAAGATGAAATAGAAGTCAGAATTGAGAAGAATGAAGAGAACAGATCCAGTATTAGAATGTATACATACATATATCCAAGAAAAAACAATACTTTAAAAAAATAGAGAGCAATATTAGATTTTAAGAGAGTATTAGAAGATAAATTTTGGCCGCAAGCAAAGTAGCAATAAGGATTTGTAATCAAAACTTTGGAATTCTCATCAACAATCGATTATTGTTCTTTGTTTTACATTTATATTATTTCCAGATAGAACTTTCAATGATGACAATATTAATTTTCATTATAATGTGCACTGTTAGCAATGTTGTATTCTGTCTGTGATTAGAGGAGAGAAAAACTTAATAGTTTTTATTCATAGTCTATTCGACGAATAAAATGGTTTGTCTTAAAACACTGTATAAGCTTAGAATAGTATAGATAGAGTCTGTAGTCTTGGTATATGGAGTAGAGATAACTGATCTTTAAAACACATGCCTATACAAGACTAAGCATTATCAGTCTGGGTTCCATCAACTATTTAAAGATCTCAAACTACAGAAAAGAACTGAAGGCCTGTGATTCATCACAAGTAAAGATTCACACATAGGCCTAACGTTTTAACATCATTGGTAAAGTCATTAAGAAAAATTATTTGGCAATAATAATAATAAATAAAGCATTTCATGTTATTTTACAAAATCAACACGATAATTGAAATATATAATAGATCGTCATCATCAACATCATCAATCCCTTGATCGTTGTGGTCGTTGTAGGAAGCGAATGGACACCTCAGCACTCAACTTTCTGGATTTTTGCCTACCTTGAGCGTTTGTCAATAGTTGCGTCAACTGCAGCCCTGTCCAATATTTTATGTTGTCGAACCAGCATCTCCGCCGGCGGCCTCTCCGACGTCCACCTTCTACCGAAACCTGGAAGACTGTTTTGGGCAGTTTATTATGCCGCAACACACTGACCGAGCCATGTCAGTTTTTTGCCGTTTGATTGTTGTCATAATGTTTTCTTGAGGGTCTGCAATTGAGGATATTCTGTCCCAAACATGCGCATTAGTCCTGTGTTCTACGTAGGAGATTTAAAGTATTTTTCTCATGCATTTATTTTCGAACGCCTGCAACTTGTTTTCAGTTGCCGATAGCAGCGTCCAGATAGATATATAAGTCATAGAAATAAAACACGATTGTTACTCAAATTTCTAGGTTAAAATCGTTAATATATAATTATTCCCAAGAGGTATTCGAGTCATTGCCCCATATAGTGAGAAAAACCTGCAACTTCAAAGAGTATTCGAAACCCTTATCATACCCAGTTCTGATGGGTACTTTACTTTAGTTGGGGGCAAAGTAAAGGCTGCTGGGCATTGTACTGGCCACATAATCCCCATAGTGTGCAGTGGCCACAGAAACTGGTGAACGGATCAATTTGGTCCAACGGGAAATGACATTTTTGTTAGAAAAAAAAAGGCATAGACTAACTGGAGAATCTTACTCGGGTCGACCGCAGCTATCGAGGACACATGTGCTAAGTCAAATTGCAAAGGTAAAATATGAGGCAATAAGGTAACGAGTCTGTAAGATAAATCAATTTTATTGGTTTTAAATGTTACTGGTTTTCATGTTTTGTTCAGGCAACTCATTAAATACCCCGATGCCACTCTCCATAGAAGGAACGACTGTAGCATGTAAGGTAAGATTAATGTTGCTATCAATAACCTGGAATACACACTTAACGGCTACAACATATTATGAATGATTGTAACACACAGAGAACTAAATGCAGTTAATTGTATAGCACAGCATTTTAATCAATAAAGTTACAAACAAAAACCGAACTGAATGAATGAAATAAAGCGTAGTGTAGTAGCCCGGAGCTTAAAAACACGGACCGGCCATTGGAGAGAAAAGATTTTAATGAATTATAAAAATATAAAAGTTCGTTTAAAAAAAAAAAAAAAATTTCCATTGTAATATTATGAGGAAAATACAGTTCTATTTTTTTTAACAAGGACGCATCTCTGAGCCTAAATTCCAAATTAGCATGTAATGGCTATTTATTTGTTTTTTTTATATAGCGAAAAAGCCATAATGGGCTTTAACAAGAGACAGTCGTGGGAAAGAAATTTAGTTGACAGAGCACTTTAAAAAAAAGAGAACAATGTTCTAATTCATTTGTCTAATTAAGGCTAATGGTTGAAGTTATAATTTGAAAGATTTCTTGCGTCAGACCTATTAGATCAATAAGGCCAATGAAGCAGGGCACAATGCCCAGTCGCCTTGACCTATTCCTGAACTAATGTCAGGTACTCATTAGAGATAGGCAGAATCAGGGACACAACACAGACCCTGGAATAAATCCCAGCCTTCACCAGGATTCGAACGCAGGACATTCGGTTCACAATCCAAGCGTCCTGCTTGTAGACCACCAAATACGTAGGCAAAATAAAATGTGAAATGTTTAGTTTAATCTTTTCTATGGCAACCGAATTTTGTTTCTTACCAACTAAAAGAAACTTTAATATGCTTTGATTTTAGAATTTACGGCCAGACATGATTAACCTGGCCTAATAATTAGTCGTGAGAAAAAGTAAGGTCTAATACCATAACAGTCTCTCTAATCCAATCAAGGGTGGATTACTGCAACAGTTGCCTGTGGGGTTTGCCCCAGAACCAGCTGCAGAGACTACAGAGGGTGCAGAACGCTGTGGCGAGCATTGTTTTGCGGCTAGAGAGACAGGATCATATCTCTTCAATTCTAAGGGATCACCACTGGTTCCCGGTGATAAAGCAAATAAATCACAAAATTCTGTCCCGGATGTATAAATGTCACTACTCCTTCCTACCTTCAAGAACTGATATAATATCAGTCACTCCTTAAAACTCCCAGCGTGGCTGGACACAAAAAGAAGTACCTTGGAGTGCACTCATTTGAATCTTTGGTGCCTTCTATATGGAACAACTTGCCTCAGACACTTAGAGACTCTGAGACAAAAAAGAGTCTTTTAAAAAGAGTTTAAAGACCTTTCTCTTTGGCTAGTGGCTGTGTGCCTTACATACCAATACAACTGCCACTGCAATTTATTCTAAGAGCGCACTGAGCATGCTAAATTTAATAGCATGGATAGAAGCGCTATATAAATTGCCATCATTATTAGACCTATTCAATCATAACAACTGGATTTTAAGTTAGTAATGGAGATTATATATAATCTTGAGAGCCATTAGTCATTAGATATAATGCACTTTTGATGGACGCTGATCTTGCTCAGGTGGCTGTTGTCAAGCGTTGAGCCTCGCCCGTCAACCGACGTGAAGCCAGCTGGTCCAGCGGTTAGTTCACCGGACTGTCAACTAAAAATTAACCAACAGGTTGCTGGTTCTATCTCTGCCACCGACGGATCCCTGTCGCCCTGCAGGAGTTTTGGGCCTATTGGACGTAATAATCTTAGAAGGAACGTCTGTAAACTTATAAGATAAGACGTAAACTGCATATTCTGCTGCACAGGTCGCATGTATAGAAAACGTAGAGACAGGGCGTAGATATAACATTTTTCACCCTGGACGATCTATACATTTGGCACCTCCTCTCCACATGTATTATATTTTTTTCTATTATAAGTTATAATATAACGTTGTAAGCCTCACTTTGGCGCCTCTTTACCCTGGCACCCACAGCCCTCACCTAGCTACGCCTCTGCTTAGTGATAGTCTGCTGATTTTCGTTTGCTCACGTTTTCCGTTGGCTTGTTTAGCTCATTTTTTTTCTCCTCATTCCTTGCTAGTTAATAAAGTCTGTTTTTTTTTTGGGTTAACAAACACCCACAATTTATTTGTTTATAGCTCTGTCAGAATAGTGGGTCAGTTTGGTTAAGTTCACTTCTAACTCCTAAATGGAAGACAACTCTATTTAAAAAACAACAACATACTTACGCATGAATAATAAATGATGCCTTGTAGCAAAGCACTCGGTGCTTAGAAGAGTTTGCCCTTGACGGAGCGCTCGGTGATTTTCTTCTTTCCTAAGCACACGAGTACAACTACCGGTCTCTTTAGGGTCTTACATAATTAGAAGACCTCAGATATCGTCGGAAGCTTCACTCGCAGCGGACCCATGGGTCTCAGTGTCTGGCGAAGTGTGGAAACCACCGATACGCTTACATTAAGAGCACGCCGGTAAGTGGTAATATCGGCTAGTTTATATAGATTAGGGATGGTAACCCTTGACCTGTGATCTTTTAGTTTTTAGCACAAAAATGGCTGATCGAGTCAGCTTCTCCCCCGTGAAGTCACACGCCAAATTGCGGAATCTTAAATCTTATGCCTATGCATGCATAGACTACATTTTGGATCACACATCACTTCCGATCCTTTTAGCTAAATTGGATTACAAAAAATAGCTGCCATCTGCGTTGCTGACTGTGTGTACTTGCGAGTAGGCTTTAATAAAGTTGTACCGTAAAATTCTGAACTTGCTGTTGAAAGTGCAATGAATTTCTCAACAGGGCCGTATTAAGGATTGTGCGGGCCCTGTTCCCAAATTTATGTGGTGGCCCATCGTGGTCTCGCCCCTGCCTTCCACATACCTCAGAAAAGGGCCTTTAATTCATGTTACATTCTGTAAAATCATACATTTTATGTTGCACTTAGCTTGTTGGACTGGAGCGCTTTAAATTGTAGGGGAATAAATGAATTTTATTTTACAATTCCAACGAAAGAATGGGGATGACACTAAAACATTTCTTTTTTTTGGGATGTGTGGGGGCCCCTTTTGTGTGGGCGATACGGCCCATTATGCAAACATTGGGAATACTTTATATCAAGGGGTCTTTAAACGAAGTACAAGATCATGAAATACAACAATAAAAAAATGGGGGCTGTTGAAAACTTTATGAGAACCTCGTTAGATATTACACTAACATTTGTTCGTCAAATAGTTGGTTTGTTTGCTTTTGTTGTGAAGCTTGACCCATCTTTTGGACCAAGTCAAATATTCGTGAGATGAATTTTGTGTATATTTTTTGTGTGTCTAACTTTTTTTCACACTAATACTAGTTGATGACGAGTTGGCAATTCTCAGGAGAGAAAGTGTGCGAATAGCTTGTCTTAGAATTTAGATGAAAGACACTTTTAAAAGAGTTCCTTCTATGTAAGCCTGGAGGAAGCGGAGTGATACAATGTGTTGAGTTGGCGGATCTGACATATTACTTTAGAGACGAGGAGTTCTGGGTATTTTATTGCGTCTGTATACAATCATAGACTATGATACACATGGACCGCTTGCTTTAGTTTTTTATGCTCTTATCTTCTTGTTTTGTAATTCTCGATTCTAACGTATTTGCCATAGGCCTACAAGTTCCGTTTTATTCAATCGCATTTTTTCGACTTTAAATGAATACTTGCAGGCCTATTATTCCTATTATCATTGACTATAATAAGATGGACCGCTTGCTATATTTTTAGAGCTTATGTTCTTTTTCCATGCGCATACAACACTGATCTATAGGCCTTAATGATTTCCGATATATTCAAATTTCGATTTTAATTTTTAATTGAGAAAATCATAGCGATTAAATAAAACGGAACTTGTATGGCAAATACTTTATTTAGAAATCGCACATTGCACAAAGTTTTAAGTCATCATATAGCAGAAATACTAAAGCAAGCGGTTCACGTGTAATATAGTCTATGATAAAATAATGTGTTTGTGTTTTTATTTGTAGATGTATGTGTGTGTTGTTTGTGTGTGTACATTGTTGAGTTGATAATTTAGAGTAAAGGCACGATATATTCTATTTGATTCTAGAATTGTATCTTATTATATATTACAGACGCTCATTTTATAAAGTAACTGGGTATCTGCAATTTCTAAGCACTGTTTTGTCATTTCTTATCTTATATATTACAGACTCTCCTTCTATAAAGAAGATTATTGCACCTTACGCACATCCGTGGTCTGAGTATAGTCCTGCATTTTTATTAGTTTTTAAAAAAATGATATTACGTTACTTTTCCTGGGTTGTTCAGAGAACCCATTTTGATGTCCGGATGCCATTCGGGAAGAAAGAGTACATAGGCCTATATGCATAAGTTATTATTGCATATGCCGCTTGACGAGCATATATACAAATGAATGTCGAATTAAATCACGCGTGACATTATATATATCTCCTCATGAGTCTAACTCCAGGTTTTAAATCATCCACACACCAATAAACCACCAAGACACCAATAAACCACCAAGACACCAATAAACCACCAAGACACTCCAATAAATAAACACATCATCGCTAGTCAAACGCAGGGCATTTATACGTTTAGCAATAAACTCATTTTCCTTTTTTTTGTTTGTTTGGCATAGTCATCGAGCTGTGTAAACACACACAGGGTAGACTTTTTATTACCTGAAAATTAGTATCAAGGTAAGTCAGAAGACATGGCAGCCACATACCACAAACCACCTGAAGCAATAACGAAAGTGAAAAAAAAACAACAACAAGACTTTCCTCTGCTATACATATCAAGGGAAAACGTTTAGATTTACACCACCAACATGTATCTTCTGTGTCTGTAAGGGATATTAACATCCTCTTATACAGTGGTTGGCAACCCAGGGCACGCTAGCCAGACTTGGCACGCAGAGCAATATCCAATGGCACGCGGAAGACCCGAAAAAGGTGCAATTCAAGTCTCTTCTACACAAAAATTGAGTGCTAGAGCAGAATGACTTTTAACATGTTGGCACACGCTGAATGAGTTACAAACAGGGGCGAAGCCACAGAGGGGGCTGAGGGGGGCTAAGCCCCCCCTGGAATTTGAAAAAAATATTTTTTTCAACAGATTTTTTAAAAATATGCACTAAATTCGCTAAAAATTTGGTAAATCTTTGTCACGCGAAAGTTTAGCCCCCCCTGGTATTTGGTAAATATTTGTCACGTGAAAGTTCAGCCCCCCCTGGAAAAAATTTCTGGCTTCGCCCCTGGTTACAAATCCTACTTTGGCACACTATCATCAAAAAATTGCCGACCCTTGCCCTAATACGCATGTTTCCTTATAAATTCTTAAAATGCATTTTTATTTAGTCTTCCGCCCTTTGTCTCACATTTATTAAGTAAAAATACAAGAGAACAGTTAATGAGGCCGGCTGCTGGTACTGCAGTTAGTTCACCGCACTGTCAACAAAACGGCCCGGGTTCTAGCCCTGCTGCCGACCAATTCCTGCCGCCCTGCAGGAGTTTTGGGCCTAGTGGACGTAATAATCTTCTATCGAGAAGGATCGTCTGTAAACTTTTGAGCCCACTTCTAAGTCAACTATAAAGGCGCGAAAAGGTCTTATAAAAAGAAATTATCACCGAAAACCTTATTGACGTAATACTATTAGTCTGACACTAGTTATATAAACTAAAGTAAAAGAATTAAACTAAATTATTAAGATAGAACTATTAACCTTTCCCGTACCGACCTACTTTCCCATGCATACCTTCAGTCCCGCTATATACGCGCCGGGACTGTAAGGGTTAAGAAGTAAATCGTAGTAAGAATGCTATCATTTTTTAAAATGCATTTCTTAGGCATTAGGGTTTTGAAAATTTTGCCCTTTAAAAAAAAAAAAAAAAAAATCATGTGAGTTATCTTGCGGCCAGATATTATTGAACTCTGGCCGGATGCGACCCGAGGGTCTTGATTTTGACACCAATTTTTTAAGGGCTTTTACGTTTCGAAGCGGTAAAATATAGAAACACAAAATATACATTAGACATTTAACTTGTTCAATATAGTTAAGGCTAAAGGCCTACAAAATAATGAACATGTGTTTTATGAACTATTTGTATATTATAGAATTTAAAAAAAAATGTTTCCAGTCTGATTGGCCATGACATTCGAAGGGAACGTGTGTCCAGCACAATGCCTAGTCATTTTACTTACTCATAGTCATAGGCCTAGACGCAGCCTAGACTCTAACCAAATTTGTATCTGTTACACACACATTTGAATAAAGCTGAGAGTATTTACGGTAATTTGTCATTCAAGTATTTCAAGCTATAAATCTATCCATATAATAGTATAGACAATTAAAATATATGTGAACATTTCGCCTCATTTTCTCAGCTTTCTTCTTTCGGTAATGATAGGTGTTATGGACCTCTTTATTATGACTATTATTACGACTCGTTAAATCGGATTCAATGAATATAGTTGTATCTTTATTAGAAGTCTCTAGATTCTGCTAATCTGTAGCCCAAGCTAGGGGTTCCTTGACTGACAGGTCTATGCAGCAATGTAGTTATATTCGTGATAATTATCTTCAACACCTTTCTCAACAATGATAGATCAAACAACTCCAGTTGTTGAATAAACAATTTTATTTAAATTGTAGACTCAATATAAACGATCAATAAACTTCATCAACTGATGGTAACATAAGTATTTAATAAAATGACATTATATACAAATGAATATAGCGACTTCACTCGACAAACTTCCGAACTGAACTAACTTTAAGGAGGTCGGGACTTAACAAAGAAAACTATCATCGAAGATTCTACAGGGTCTTAATACGCATTTTAACCTCTTTCTCTATAATTACTACGATCCAGAATTATCCTCCAATTTCCACGGGATTTGAACGAATTATTTTATTTAAACTGCCCTCAGGGCATAAAGGTCAAACCTTGGTCGCTTTGGACTCTGATACGCACTTGTTAAGAGGTCAATGCCTTACTACGTCATTCCTCTATGACCGATATTCGTAACATCCCCCTCCTTCTAAAGTTTTATAATTATTTCTTTTACATTTTACAGATACCAAAAATGTTAATTTTAAGGAATAATTATAAAAGAAAATATTCCGGGGAAAATTCAATTGGCTATCCCAATAATTCAATCGAACTGATAACAATAACATATAATATATGCAATATAAGTTCATATTATCAAATGGCTTAACTACAGTCATTCAATCATTCAATTTTTAATTCAAAACAATGGACAATTAAATTGTTTATCTAAATCTTGTATACAAGAAAAATACATAATCATTCTTAATAGATATAATATAATACAAGTTAATAACTTCTATTACATGAACATTCCACGTTAATAAAAACCTCTCTCGTCCATTTAATTATAAACTAATATCTTTTACATTTGTAATCAAACAACAAAAGAAAAATCACTTAATGTCTATTCAGACACGACTTATTTTTTCATAAGGAGAAAAAAAAAACCAAACGCTCTGATAGAACACATACTAGACCTGACCTAATTACACGTTACAACAAAAAATATTATTGCTTCGACAGTATTTTTTTTTCATGTTTGTAGGCTGGCTAACACATTAAACAACTGTCTGTGACGGGACATAGAAATTTAGGTCACTTCTTTTTTTTTCTTTCTCTCTCTATTCCTTGCGATCACTCTCTCATTCCTTACATGTTTACATGGCTATGCAAATTTCTACCTCATCACAGCCGAGGTCAAAGAAAATAAATCTCTACGCGACCAAAACGTTATCGTATTAAATGAGCATTCTTTAACAACTTATTATCTCAATATTAAATTCATTTATGTTATTTTAAGAAACTTAAACATAGTCTGTTACAGAATTTAGATAGTTTATAGCAAAAATCATTAAAAATATTTCAATTTCTCATTTTACCATGACCTTTTGACGTCATTATTTTCTTTTTAAAAGAGTTCACATTGAAACATTCTATCTTTCATGCAGACATGGATTTACTTGAAACAAATTTGGTTAATTTACTTAATTAACTATCAATCAAAGCAGATTATATTATCTTCATACAATCTTAGTACTAAATAGTAAGTACTTATTTTCTTTTAATTACATTAAAGACATTTCAAATACAATATTATTGAAGTAGAAAAGAGTTAAGCATAGGCTACTATTAATTTTTTTCAGAGCGAAATCAATGTAACAATTTATGTACAAAACAAACTGCTAGTTTGACTGGTGTGGTAAAACATTCCATTTCCAATCTTTTCAGTGGTGTACATTGCTCTTTTCCATTTTCCATAAAGGTTTTATTCATAGGTTCTAGGTTCCTGTTACTTCCACAGTGTTCAGGTCTACCCAGTCTTTTGATTGTCAGTACAATTCATTCAATCTATTTTAACTAATACAAAAAAAATAGATTAGTTTTACAATCTTGACATGAAATCCTTAATTAATAATACATTTGTTGAACATTGGTATGTCAACATTATAAATTCTCAACCATGAAATTCTCAACCATTCTGGTTTACAGTGTCAAGTCAGTGGCACATCCTAAATTTTTACAACCTAAGGATTACAAAGTTTTATTAGTTTCTACTTTTGGTCTGCTTTTCATGTAACAGTATCCTAAAAGTGAAAAATCATATATAATACATTTCTTGGAATTCTTGTTAGTCATAGTTCTGTCTTGCAGCAACTATTTTTACCCTTCATTATCATACATTCAATGATAATAGAACAAATGAATAAATTCACATAGAAGAAATTTGCATCCTAACTCAGTGCAATATTTCAACAACAGTACATGATAAAATAAATTTCCATAGTACAATCATAAACATTTCTCAATACTTTAGTGATAGAAAAATTCTCTTTTCTTAAAACCATTTACATCTTTTTCAATCAAATTATCCTCTCTGCCAAATGTTTCAATTATCATTTCCAGAGATTCTCAAACATATCTTATAATCAGTCCACATTTATAATGTCCTCTGATTTAGAAACCAATTCTGCGGATAAAACTGATCTTTTTCTCTTATAGCAATTTTTTTAAATGCTCAATCTAACAAGTTTGTTTAGAAATATCACACTATAATGATATTTACTCTAACAATACTTTTACTCAGTCCTTTTTCATCACAAGTAAGGGATTTAGTTTTAAAATAGTAAGTTTGGTAACTAACTATCAGTGAATCTGTCATTCAATTCATCCTGTACTCCAGGCATAAATTTACAAATAAGAGTAACAATGTTAACAACATCAAGCTTATTCCAATTGTTTTCAGAAGGTAAGGTTTTATCATTTTCAAATGATATAATATTTTTGCCTTTCTTTCATCACACAACAATGGCATCTGCATGTGAGCAGTGTACAATTTTTTCCTAACAAAAACAGTTATGTCAGACAAAAAAATTATGTACTTATCTAGGTACTTGATCAGCCCAAGGAGATCCAGTTCGGTCTGCCATTCCTCTTGAAGTAGTTTGAGTGGTCCTCGGACAGTGGGTCCAAAGATTGGTCCATAGGCTCCTCGACTTTCCGGATGGGATTCAGTTGACATCTCCTGCTCCAGGCATAAGTTCTTTAGGACTGGATTGAAGAGTTCCGAGGTGAAGTTGGTCCTTCGATCTGTCGGTATGGATTGTGGTAACCCATAGCTTTTGGTAGTTTCGGTCCAGTTCTCAGCACTCGTTTCTTCAGTGATGCTCCTCCAATCTTCATCTGTACCGGCAACTGCAGGTTTGCATTGTTGTTTGAGCATGCTGTGGTCTATATGTTCATAGACATCAGTAGTAGGAGTTTCTTTCTCGTCGACAGCTTTCTCATGCAACTGTAGCAACTCTGGGTCTACTTTCTGTTCAGCAATCATCTCTCTTCGTGATGACTTCTTTGATTGTTCATTTCCTTTCGGGCAATCTTCAATCATGGAGAAAATAGTAGTATCAAGTTCCACTTCTTCTTCCTCTTTCTTCTCTCGTGGGAGAATTTCTTCTTTCTTTTCCTTTTCTTGTGAGAGAATTTCTTCTTTCTTTTTCTGTGGTGTCATACCATTTATGACATCACCTACAGGATAAAGTTCTTTTTCTTTTCCTGTCTCCACCATAGGACTAGGGTCTGGATTTTCCTTCACAATCAGTTCAGGTCTCACCCTCCCTTTCGCCAAATCATTTGCTAGGATAACAGATATGCCCTCAACAGGAAGTTTTGATATTACTCCAACTGTCACATATCCTGTCACCAAGTCAGATGCGAGGTATATCCTATGTAGAGGTATTTCTTCTTTCCATTCAAAACCTCTCAATAGGACAGTCTGTCCTGTCAATGTATTAAAATTTAATGGTAATACATCTTTAAGCAGCAGTGTTAATGATGCTCCTGTGTCTCGTAATATGTTTACGGACTTCAGTGGTCCTTCCTTTTGTAAGGCCACACAACCTTCACTAATGAACGGTTGAAAACTGCACAGGGTCTCTGTGTCAATTTTATTCTTCCCTTGACCATGACTTTCGGGTGTTGTTTCATCTTTCGATGACTTCAGACTCTTGTTCGAGTCAAAAATACGTTGGTCTACTTTCTCGTCTCTGTGGACTTGGACAATTAATCCAATAGTAGCCATTCTGTATTTATAATCAGGATATTTATCCTCATTATCTTCAGTTGTAGATTTCTCTACCTTCTGACTTTTGCTCTCAGGCAAATCCACCCTCAGTGTTTCTGGTTTAGAAGAATCTTTCTTCGAATTCAGTTCGTTTGTATTTTCGCTTTCTTGTACATTCTGTATTGGTTTATGGCTAGCACACATGACCACTTTGTTAGGTCTTTTGTCGCTTCGTAGACTCCAACAGTCTTCAATGCTATGTCCTGTTCTCTTACAAAAAGTACATTGGACATTTCTGTTGATAGGTTTTTTATTACCATCATTTTGTTTCACAAAATGCTCTTTTTCACGATGTTGTTGTTGTGTGTTTTCTGCTTGCCGTTGTGCCCTATTAAAATTCTTTTCACCAGCTGTCCTATGACACAATGTGTACTGTTCAGCTAAATCAGCAGCCTTATGTGGGTCAGTGATATCACGCTCGGATAAATACATTCTTATATCCGGCCTCACTTTGTTAATAAAATCCTCTAACAGAATGATATCTTTCATTTCTTTTAATGTGGAGATATTTCTGGATTTTATCCACTGATCCATTAGCTTTTCTTCTGCTCGAAGGAAGTCTAAGTGTGTTTGGTAAGGGGACATTGTGTACTGACGGAACCTTTTCCGATAACTTTCCGGTATTTGGTTATAGGCTTTAAGTACAGTGTCTTTAATGATTTCATAATCATTTAAATTCTCCTCTTTTAACAATAGAACACAATCTCTTGCCCTTCCCTGAGTAAAAACTGTTCTTACTAATATTCCCCATTTATCTTCTGGGAATTTAAAATCTCTGCAAGAAATTTCAAAGGTCTGGAAGAAATTAGCTATTTCACTTTCTTTATCAATGTAGGTAGGGACTAGCTTTTTCCATCTGGCCATCTCTACATCACTATGAGATTCTTTTTTAGTAGCTCCTATCTTCGCTAGTTCTATTCTTTCCTGACTTTCTCTTTGACTTTGCTTATCTCTTTCCTGACTTTCTATTTCTCTTTGACTTTTCTTATCTTCCATCTCAAGCTCAAGACGTTTTTCTTCTAATTCCATCCGTTTCATTTCTAGTTGAAATCGGAACTGTTCAGACATCTGACCTTCAACTTGATATCCCTCCGCGCTTGATTCTACTTTCAACTTGCCACTCGCAATCAACACATCTTTTATCTGCTGTGTCAACACAGTCCTCGATGGTGTAGTCTCAGTAACTTCTATCTTTAAGATCTCAGCGATCTCTTTTAACTTCTTTATTGATAAAGTTTTCAGAACTTCTTCTTCTGGATTTTCAATAAATTCCATTCTTTAGTTAAGAGATTTATAAAGTGGTAAATTTTTCCAACTTACGTTTTTCCAATCGGAAGAATAATTTCAGCGTTCTTAGGCTTGCTCAGTAGGTCACTGCTCCAACACACAACACAACACAACTTGAATATATGCTTCACTATACAACTATATCGGACGCAAGCCCGCAAATTGTTATGGACCTCTTTATTATGACTATTATTACGACTCGTTAAATCGGATTCAATGAATATAGTTGTATCTTTATTAGAAGTCTCTAGATTCTGCTAATCTGTAGCCCAAGCTAGGGGTTCCTTGACTGACAGGTCTATGCAGCAATGTAGTTATATTCGTGATAATTATCTTCAACACCTTTCTCAACAATGATAGATCAAACAACTCCAGTTGTTGAATAAACAATTTTATTTAAATTGTAGACTCAATATAAACGATCAATAAACTTCATCAACTGATGGTAACATAAGTATTTAATAAAATGACATTATATACAAATGAATATAGCGACTTCACTCGACAAACTTCCGAACTGAACTAACTTTAAGGAGGTCGGGACTTAACAAAGAAAACTATCATCGAAGATTCTACAGGGTCTTAATACGCATTTTAACCTCTTTCTCTATAATTACTACGATCCAGAATTATCCTCCAATTTCCACGGGATTTGAACGAATTATTTATTTAAACTGCCCTCAGGGCATAAAGGTCAAACCTTGGTCGCTTTGGACTCTGATACGCACTTGTTAAGAGGTCAATGCCTTACTACGTCATTCCTCTATGACCGATATTCGTAACATAGGCCAAAGCTGTTCGTTTCATCACTTTAAAAAAAAACTTTTTTTTAAGCCAATGATCTATAGCAGCGGTGGGGAACCTTTTTGTCTGAGAGATCCATGGACACCACATATTTTGAAAAGTAATTCTGTGAGAGCCATACATTATGTTTAAAACTAAAAAGTCAAGTCAATGTGTGCATTTTGTGTAATTTCAACACTAAAAGTACAATAATTATGTCTCTGAATTCTTCTGATGCTGAGCTGCATAAGACCTTAGCTCATTTGTAGCATGAAATATTGATATGCAATTAATATGTAGATCAAAAAGTCTAAAAAAACATTTGTATATTAATCGAACATTTGTCTGCGAGACAGATGCAGCCACCAAAAGAGCCACATCTGGCACGCGAGAAATGGGTTCCCGACCCCTGATCTACAGAATGTTATCATTTGATGACTTCACTTCCTTCTTTTTCACCAGGCGTAACCCATTCACAAGAATCTCTCACGATTAACAGACTCCAAAGACTATAATCAGATGGAAGGCTTGCTCTATTTTTATAACTTATATGTTATTTTTTTCCGTGCGCATCCAATAACTCTGTCTCAAATTACTTACACGCTCCTATGTCTGCCTAAAGGTTTCTGCTGTAGGCTATACAACTTTCAAATTCAATCTTAATTTTAATTTTCCATTGAGAAAATCAAAGCGATTTAATAAAACGGGAATTCCGAAAAGAAGTCATTCGAGTCATCAAATAGAAGAAATATTAAGCAAGCGGTCCATCTTATTATAGTCTTTGCAAAATGGCATCATGAGCTACAGTGAACTTAGCTGTAACTTGACCCACATGTTTAGATTTATGTAAAAAAAAAATATATATAAAAATAAAGCTGCGGGTCACTTTGCGCCAGACAATGTAAATTTGCCCAGATATATCTACAACCGTCTTTATTGACATTGAACAGAACTGTTAGTCGAATACAGAAACAGACATTCATTCCCCCCCCCTCCCCACACACATTTCATCCACACCTCCTCCCTCCTTAAAGTATAAACACTACTATATTATAGTATAAACAATCAAATAAACATTAAGATCCTAAGTCAAATTTGACGCCCGCAGACCACTCCAAGTCTTCTCTGATATTCTCTTATAATATATTTCTCAAAGACTATAGTTCTCTCAGAATATAGAATATAGTTCTCTCAGAATATTGAATATAGTTCTCTCAGAATATAGAATAAAGTACACTCAGAATATAGTTCTCTCAGAATATAGAATATTTAGTTTCTCAGAATATAGAATATTTAGTTCTCTCAGAATATAAAATATTTCTAGTTCTCTCAGAATATAGAATACTTAGTTTCTCAGAATATAGAATGTTTAGTTCTCTCAGAATATAAAATATTTCTAGTTCTCTCAGAATATAGCATACTTAGTTCTCTCAGAATATAAAATATTGAGTTTTAGTAGAATATAGAATATAGGTCTCTCCTATTAAAGTTATCTCCGAATACAGTTCTCTCAGAATATAGTTCTCTCAGAATATATAGTTCACTTGGAATAAAGTTCTCTCAGAATATAGTTCTCCTAGAATATAGTTCTCTCAGAATATAGTTCTCTCAGAATATAGTTATCTGAGAACATAGTCCTGTCAGAATATAGTCCTCTCAGAATGTGACGTCAATTTTAATAGGAAAATGTTTTTCTCTTCCTTGAATCTTTATTAAAGTATATAATTTAGGGTCTATTATTTTAAAATTAAAATACATTAACATCATCTGTCTTTTTATAAAGCATTTTCTAAATTGAAACCACAGGTATTTTTGAATAAAAACTCAATTTTAAATTGTACTTTAGTAAATTATTACAATTATAAAGCATGCCATTAAAATAAATATTAAGCCACCCCCCACTTTAAAGCGCCGTTTACTTTTGGTCTTAATTGCAGAATGTGAAAATAAAAGAACAGCTACTCGAGTCCTGATTGGCTAAATGAGTATTGTAAAATTAGGCAGCCATTTCTAGAAATGATGAAATAATCAGACAAAAAACAAAAACAACTGTAGGCCATTATTACAGAGACCCTTTTATTAAAAATATTGTGGGACCCGAAGGGCATATTGTAATGGAGTTGATTAGCTTTCTGTGGCCAATGCCCACGCAAGGCATTGCGCGATGAGGCGTTAGACAATTTATTGCAGCTGTCTTTAAATTCTACACTTACACTTTCAACATACTACATGCACGCTTGCACTTTACAAACCTATATTATATTATTGTTATTTTAATGAAAGCAGTTGCCTTACTATTAAAGACAATGCTTTTGGGGAGAGATACAACTGCTCTTTCTTACCGAGTGGCATCCGTGCATAGAATGGGTTACCTGAACAAACGAGTTACTTAACATCATTTAAAACACTAATAAAAATGCAAGATTGGGACTCAGACCACGGATGAGCGTAGGACGCAATAATCTTCTTTATAGAAGGAGCGTCTGTCATATATTAAGATAAGATAATGAATTACTGTTTGTTTAATTCAATTTTCCTCTATTAACAATTAGTTTCGATGTCAATTACCAACCACTAAGTAAATCAAACTACTTTAATAATCCTGCTCATAATTTTTAAATCCGTGTATGTGACAGTTCTTACTCTTATCTTACTATATCCGCTTTTAGGATTATCTTTTTTTATCCCTAAGTTTATGTAAAGTTTTAATCTGCGAGTAATTCTAAGTTGTTTCTGAAGATAGTTTTACACTTAACTATTTGCTGTTATTTATCTTGACACTCTATTTCACGCGATTTATCTGTCAGGTGTTGATGTTGACTGATTGCTATAACAGCTACAGGTGTGTTTTTCTATCTGCCAGTCTTTCTATTCATCTATTTACCGGTCGGGCTGTTTATTTTATCTGTATATCTACCCATGTTTATATCTATAAAATAATATCTATCTGTTTATCTATCCTTGTGCCTACCGATTTATCTATCTATCTATTTACTATCTATTTATCTATCTATCCATCTCTCTCTCTCTATATATATATCTACTGTCTATCTATATATCTATTTACTATCTATCTAATGTCTATCTATCTATCTATCTATCTATCTATCTACTATCTATCTATCTATCTATCTATCTATCTATCTATCTATCTATCTATCTACTATCTATCTATCTATCTACTATCTATCTATCTATATATCTATATTCTGTCTATCTATATTTCTATCTACTATCTATCTACTATCTATCTATCTATCTATCTATCTACTATCTACTATCTATCTACTATCTATCTATCTATCTATCTATCTATTATCTATCTACTGTATATTTATATATCTATCTACTATCTATCTATATATCTATCTCCTGTCTATATACTATCTATCTACTAGGCCTATCTATCTACTATATATCTATCTATCTATATATCTATCTACTGTCTATCTACTATCTATCTACTAGGCCTATTTATCTACTATATATCTATCTATCTATATATCTATCTACTATCTATCTACTATCTATCTACTATCTATCTACTAGGCCTATCTATCTACTATATATCTATCTATCTATATATCTATCTACTGTCTATCTAGCCATCTATCTGCTATCTATTTGTATGGCTGTCTCTCTGTATCTATATATCTATCTATCTATTGTCTATCTATATATCTATCTACTATCTATCTACTATCTAACATCTATCGATTTAGGTGCCTTCTCTCTGTATGTGTGTTAGTTTGTCAGTCTAACTATTAATCTTTCCTTATGTATATCCAGTATATCCAGCCATCTCTATGTCTGCCTGTACGACCATATGTATATATCCACCATTCTTATGTCTGTCTGTACGACCATATGTATATATCCACCATTCTTATGTCTGTCTGTACGACCATATGTATATATCCACCATTCTTATGTCTGTCTGTACGACCATATGTATATATCCACAATTCTTATGTCTGTCTGTACGACCATATGTATATATCCACCATTCTCATGTCTGTCTGTTCGTCTTCACAATCTATATATCAATTTCACACCTACTCATCAAACATCTGTATGCATGTCATTTAAAATATTGCCAACAAATACATAAAAAAAGCATAAAAGCCACGTAACAAATATGTGCACTAAAGTTGTAAATATAGAAATTCTGGAAGCAAATATATGACGTAAAAAACAATTAGAGTGTATTTCTTTTTGTTTTATTAGTTTGTTTATAGTTCTAAATTTAGTGGCGCCTCGCACAAGTGTGAGTTTTCGCTAATTGCATGCTCCGTTAACCATTGGAGCAATTGTTTTTGCGATTCTCTGGTTTGACGTTTGGTATTGGGGGAGGGGGGGGGAATCGTTGGCACCTTCACAGAAATGTTATTAGCCTTAGCAGACGTATTGGAGGTTAAGCAACTGGCAGACTCCAGCTTCTTCTTGCTGGATGAGTTCAAGACACCACATAAATACACGCACGCATCTACATAGTGTTATGTATCATAATAGTGCTCTATATTGTATTTGGAATCGTCTCGCTAGTTTATGTAGAGTTATTTATTTTTGGCGTAGACTGTATTTGTGTAGATATTTTTTTTTCATTATGACGTAATTAGATCTATGCTTTCTTGTAGCCTCTACATCTTTTCTTTTGCATTTTGAAAAATTCAGGAAAATCTATTCTAGAACTTTCTGCAACAAAATCTATTCTAGCACTTTCTGCAACAAAATCTATGTAAAGCCCGCAGATGTGTAGGTGGTTGTTATTATTGAGCTACAAAGAAGCTACTTATTATTAGAGGACAGAAGGGCAAAGAGTAAAGTAGTAATTGATACATAAGTGTAACATAAGGCATTAAATTATAATTTAGAAATACAACCCAATAACAACCTGTTGCAATGCTCTGATAAACATAAAGACAAAAACACTTTCCTTATCCTATAAGCCAGAACAAATGTATATAAGTACTCTTTCTTCCCGAGTGGCACCCGGTTGCCTGAAAAAAACAAAACATGAAAAACAATAACTTTTTAAACACGAATCAAAATACTAGACTAGATTCAAACTTAAGATAAGCGTAGGACGCAATAATCTTCTTTATAGTACGAGCGTCTGTAATATATAAGATAAGATACGATAAGACGAACACTTTAGGGAAAGAACCATAATCCAGTCTCAAAGTGATAATCGGCTTAAGAACAAATTCTGCTTGACAGCAGGCCGAATGTTCCTTGCGAAATGATACTAGCAGGAAGGGTAATAATTTACCGCTTTAGGAAAAAAACATTTTAAAAAGAAAAATTAATCTTCTGAAAAAAATATTTCTGGGACGAAAAATACAAAAATAAAAAAGCTACCTAAGGGAAATAACTTCATGCAACATTAACGAAATAGCGCCACCTAGTGATAGATTGTTTTTTTTCTGTCACAGTTAGTATTATATCGCACGTATGTTTTTATTTCTTGTTTTCTTTATGTTTAAGCTTTATCGAATTTATAGATTTTTTTTTTTTTACTTTACACTATTTGCATGTGTCACGTGCGAAATCAGCTACTGACGTTAGATGATATTTTTAGTAATGTATTATTATATATTATTTTGATTCATATCCATCTTGGATCTCACAAGGTTGTATAAGAATTTATATTGATGTTATTGAATTAGATTTGATGTTTATTTGACTCGTGGCGATATGAATCTTTTGTGTACAAAGTGATTTAGATAAACTGTACCTTAATATATAGGAAATCCACAATCCTGTTTGAAATTGAACACAATTTTATTCCAACAAGTTGAGATGATAAAATATAACAATACCACAGAATACATGTACCAGTATTATATAATAAAACTTAATCAGTTGAGATTCTTCTATAATGAATTAAGCTGTAATCCTATCTTTAAGAAAGTGGTCAAAAACAGTCCTCACACATTAGCGCCCAAACTAGAACTAAACTAAACGGTATTCCACCCTCGTGCATATGACGTATTTTATCGCTATGACGTAGTGTCTAGACATATGCATGTTTTATTCCTAACACGGAAACATTTCGGGTTTAAGATTATTTCATTTTAACTTTAGTTAATAATAACAAAACCAATATAATATGGAAATAAATCTACTCGTAACACTCGCCCCCCCTTAAGACACAAAGGAATTACAGACAGCGTTAAGTATGGAATTCTTTGTAGAGTACCCATAAAATGAACCGAATTCCCAAACTATTCGTAAGATTTAATTGACTATTGGACAATCTTTTTAAGATTAAAATGAACCATATATTACATATTCCTTAATAACAAAGTCGCTATTATGGAATCCCTTATCACATTATTCTATCAATGATTATTAATTAAACATTTATTTATCAATTAATATTTACAATTATGATTATTGTGTGTACAACGTTGACCATAAAACTATTACCACCAATAACCAATTCCCACAGAATTGATATGAATTACCCAAATAAGTGGAACCGATTAATAATTGATAGATAATTCTTTAGAAAATTTAATTTATTTATAACCGATCACTGTATCATTAACTAATGATTTTCAGTTATTATATGATTATTATGATGTCTCAATTATGACATCAAGAATATTTAAAAAAATGTTATAATCTCAGCTGATTTAGCTTTTACATAGCATAAAATAAGACATCCAAATTATAACATGACGACATAGAAACAAACAATTTTCAAAACACATCAATAATCAATTGAACAAACACAAGTGTGGATGTATTCAAGTTAAATACCGGTGTGTGTGCAATTGCTGTATGCAATAGTTACCTTTTACCTTACAACGTATGATTGTTTCTAGTAGAATTTGAAGTTTTGTTCTGTAATGTCTCATATTGAAATATTTCAAAACATAGTTTATTTATTGTCATATTTACAATAATATAAATGTTAATCAATACAATGAATGACATAAAAGAAAACATTTAATGAGAAACTGACTTTCATCTTCTGGTTTACCAGTTACATGCGCGACAACGTGTCAGCGACCACATTTTGTTTACCTGGTAAATATAACACATTTAAATTATATGCTTGGAGGAATAAGCTCCAGCGAATAATTCTTTGGTTCTGTTTAACCCTGGAAAGGAAAACTAAAGGGTTATGATCAGTTAAAATATCAATTGGATATGGAGAACCATTGATATAAAAATCAAAATGTTTCAATGCCAGGATTAATCCTAAAAGTTCCCTTTCTATCACACTATAGTTTCTTTGATGCTTATCAAATTTTTGAGAGTAAAAACTAATCGGGCGTTCCAGTGAATCATCACCCTTTTGGGAAATGACCGCTCCCATCCCTGTATCACACGCGTCAACGGTAATTTTAAAGGGTTTACTGTAATTGGGTGTTACTAATACAGGTGCCTCAGAAAGAACATCTTTTAATTTATCAAAGGCCTGGTGGCATTCATTAGACCATTTGAAAGTGCAATTCTTCTTTAATAGATTTGTTAATGGACATGCAATGGTTGAGAAATTTTGACAGAACCGACGGTAGTACCCCGCCATCCCGAGAAAACTACGGAGTTGTTTACAGGTTTCAGGAACAGGGAACTCACGAATAGCCTTAACCTTTGCATTTAATGGTTTTACCAAACCATTTCCCACTATGTGACCTAGATACTCGATGGTTGCATGGCAGAACTGACTCTTAGTCAAGTTAATGGTGAGATTAGAATGAGTCAATTTCGTAAATAACAAATGTAGTTGATCTAAATGAGATTTAAAATCGTCACTAAAGACAACAATATCATCGAGGTATGCATGACATTTAGGAATGTCCTGAGTAATGGTATTTACTAACCGTTGAAAAGTAGAGGGTGCATTAACCATACCAAAGGGCATGACCTTAAATTTGTACAGTCCGTCAGGGGTTACAAACGATGATATCTCCTGAGCCCTCTCAGTCAGTGGAATCTGAAAATACGCCGTCAATAGGTCAATTTTCGTCACAAACTTAGCATTACTCACTTGATCTATTAGATCGTCGATTCTTGGTATTGGATAGGAATCAGTTTTTGTCACTTTGTTTACCTTACGGTAGTCCACACAAAACCTCATGGATCCATCGGCCTTAGGTACCAATACGCAAGGGGAAGACCAGTCACTACTACTAGGTGTAATAATGTCATTGTCAAGCATGTAGCGAACCTCTTTACGGATGCATTCTAACTGGATAGGATTTGACCTGTATGGATGTTGTTTAATAGCTTTAGTATTTTCATTTAAAATAACATCATGCTTAACCACACTAGTTCTACTAGGTACATCTCCAAATAAATGGATATTTTCATTAATTAGACCTTTGATAGCGGATTGTTCGCAATCAGGTAAATGTGCCAATTTTTCATTTAAGTTTTTCAGAGCCTTTGTATTTTGCAGTTTGCTTTCTGCCACTTCACGCTCAATTTCGGGTGAATTATTCCCGACTTTAATAACAGTGTTTACCGAGGCAACAACTTTTTGTTCTTCTCTGGTAATGTATGGTTTTAACATATTAATATGGCACACTCGTTGCGATTTCCGTCTATCAGGGGTCTTTACAAGATAGTTAACCTCACTAAGCTTAGCCATAACCTCGTAGGGTCCTGTAAACTTGGCACTCAGGGGTTGACCAGACAGTGGCGTCAGCATGAGAACTTTATCACCAGGTTGGAAGATACGGGTTCTTGCGTTGACGTCATAATAGACCTTCATCTTGTCTTGTGCCTGCAAAAGATTAGATCTGACAACTTTTAATGCATTATACAGTCTATTTTTAAAATTTTCCACGTATGTCAGTAGACCAGTGTCTTCAGTGGATAACAACCATGTCTCTTGTAACAGCTTTAGTGGTCCACGAACTGTGTGTCCGAATACCAGTTCAAAGGGACTGAAACCAAGAGATTCTTGTACAGCCTCTCTGGTTGCGAAGAGTGCGAAGGGAATACCACGATCCCAGTCGTCGTTATGCTCGAAACAGAAAGTACGGAGCATATTCTTCAATGTTTGGTGGTATCGTTCCAGTGCGCCTTGACTCTGTGGATGATATGCACTCGATACTGCATGACGAATACCCAGCCGTTCTAAGACTTGGCGAAATAACTTCGATGTGAAATTTGAACCTTGATCTGACTGCACGGTTTTCGGAAGACCATATCGGGTGAAGAATCCGATAAGTGCATCAGAGATTTTGTCGGCATTGATGCTACGTAGAGGAATAGCCTCTGGGAATCTCGTTGCCGAACACATTATAGTGAACAGATACTGGTGGCCAGCCTTAGTTTTAGGCAACAGACCGACGCAGTCTATAATGATGTGACTGAAGGGTTCTGAGAATGCTGGTATGGGTCGTAGAGGAGCTACCGGAATGGTCTGATTCGGCTTGCCGACCATCTGGCAGACATGACATGATCTGCAAAACGATGTGACGTCACGACGTAGGCCAGGCCAGAAGAAATATGGAAGAATCCTGTCGAAGGTTTTCTGTATCCCTAGGTGACCAGCATACGGTGAATCATGGGCCATATGTAGTATGTCCTTGCGGTAAACATTGGGTACCACGATTTGATGTACTTCGCTGCATGTTTCATCGTCGTTTTCTTTCCCTCTCCATTTCCTCATCAACAACTCGTCCCTCAGGTAATAACCTGCGGCCATTGTTTCTAATTCTCCTTCATTCTTTGCTTCCTCTTTTAGCTTCCCGATTTCTGGATCTTTGCCCTGAGCAAGAATGAGTAGTTGTCTAGGCGACAAATTATTTTGATCAGTATGACTTGAGTGACCACCTAGAACATCCGCCATGAAGGTTGCCTGTAAGTCAATCTCTGGTGTTGGTTCTGGTTTCTTTGTCGATTCATTAGTCATCTGCTGTTTCTCCATAGCTCTGGTGATAACACATACTGAATTTTCAGTATTCCTACACTGAACAGAGTCTTTGGTTTCTTTAAATACAGGATGTACCTGATTCTTGGCAATGTCACTTCCTAAAAGTAATGAAATGCCTCTGTAGGGAAATTTCTTCACTATCCCAACAATAACAGATCCAGTGAAGTAATTACTCTTCAACTGTATACGATGTAACGGTGCCGTAAGTGTTCCAGCCATAGTACTGATCAAGGCATACTGGCCTGTATGAGTCAATTTCGACGTTGGTACAGTATTCTTCAACAGTAGAGATATATCAGCACCGGAGTCACGTAGAATTTTAATCTTCCGTTCTCTAGCTTGATTATCTATAGGTGACACATAGCCCTCGCCAACATCCGATAGCATGCACTCGGGTAGTTCTCTGCCTACTGAGTTTCTTGCTACACTACTGCCTCCATAAGTAAACGTTTTATTTACTGATTGTTCATCTGTCACACTCCCTTTGGAGTTGAAACTAGAATGTTCAATAGCCTCGGTCTTCATTTCAAAGACTTTTTCCGACTTTGAGCAACTTGGACATGCGTGTTTCGCCATCTCCTCATGACTAACATCAGATGTCTTTCTTTCAGCTTTAATTCTTTTGTGGGCAGTTTTATTTATGTGAGTTTCAGTTTGTACGGCGATGTGTGATAAAACCACGTTGTTCTTGTTTTTAATGGGTCTTTTCTCTTTATGTAGACTCCAACAATTCTCTTTTATATGTCCATCTTTCTTACAGAATGTACAGGTAATTCTCTTTTGTACAAAACTTGAATTCTCTTGTTTATCGGCTTTTTGTTTACTTTTATCCTCTGTCGATCTTAACTTCCTCTCTGTATTACTGTTTTGAGTCCTCAAACTTGTTCTGTCATTTTGAACATAATGGCTATGCGGGTGAATAATGACGTATTCATCGGCTTTTACTGCTGCTTGTTCTGCTATTTCAATACCACGATCAGCCAAATGAACTTTTATATCAGTGCGAATCTTCTCAGTAAAATCCTCCATCAGTATGAGATTATATAGTTTCTCATAATCTTTATTCACATTCTTAGAACGTAACCATCGATCAAAATACTTTTTCTCTAATCTCAGGAAATCAACATGTGAAACTTCTGGTTCCTTCTTGTACTCACGATATAACTTTCGATACTTTTCTGGAGTTAGAACATAACTCAATAGTACTCTGCTCTTTATTAGTTCATAATCATTGCATTCTTCTGGAGTCAGATTCAATACAACATCTAAAGCCTTGCCTTTTGTTAGAGCTGAACGTAAAAGTACTGCTTTCTTATCTTCAGGAAATTTATAATCGATCGAGTTTCTTTCGAAGACCATAAAGAACTCATCAATCTCTATGTTCTCCATGCTTGGGACATGCTTTTTAAACTTATATAGTTCCACATTATTTGTTTCCTGAATCGTATGAGTTGACGAACGAGACTTTGCCAATTCAATCCTTTCATTACTAGCGATTCTTTCTTTTTCCAATTCCTTCTCTTTCTCTGCTTCTATTCTTTTACCCTCTAACTGTACTTGAATTTCTAACTTCTTCATTTCTAACTGGAATTTCATGTCCGCACTTAGTTCATTCACATTCATTTTAATATCATGGTTATTTATGTCTGTTTTCAGGGTTTCTGATACATTGAGAACCACTGATTCTTCATTATTCATAGTATTTTCTTCAAGCATTCTACCATGTCTTTTCAAACAGTCCTTAATATCTTGAATCAATTTACTCCTAACTGGCGTAACTTCAGTAATGTCTATTCCCAGAGAGTTTGCCATCTCTTTTAACTGGGTTAGTGACATGCTAGTTAACTGTTCTGACGTGATAGCAAAAATATTCAATTGCTCCAACGTAAGATTAGCTTCCGCCATGTTTTATATTAATGACGTAAATAGAAGATAAAAAATTTCAACTTTACCTTTCATAAAGTCCTTTGAAATATTTTTACACCACTTAATATTTGTAGAAGATAAATTTTAAGATGATTGTGTACAAAGCTGAAAACAGTATGTCCGAACACAGACAGTGCCTCCCACGTAGACAGAATTTGAATAAATATTTGTTGTAAATCGTTTTCACTAAAACAGTTGTATATTCTCAATCCTTATACATACAAACTTTAGATCCAGGACTTGAGCCCCCAATCTTTTGTCACGTGCGAAATCAGCTACTGACGTTAGATGATATTTTTAGTAATGTATTATTATATATTATTTTGATTCATATCCATCTTGGATCTCACAAGGTTGTATAAGAATTTATATTGATGTTATTGAATTAGATTTGATGTTTATTTGACTCGTGGCGATATGAATCTTTTGTGTACAAAGTGATTTAGATAAACTGTACCTTAATATATAGGAAATCCACAATCCTGTTTGAAATTGAACACAATTTTATTCCAACAAGTTGAGATGATAAAATATAACAATACCACAGAATACATGTACCAGTATTATATAATAAAACTTAATCAGTTGAGATTCTTCTATAATGAATTAAGCTGTAATCCTATCTTTAAGAAAGTGGTCAAAAACAGTCCTCACACATTAGCGCCCAAACTAGAACTAAACTAAACGGTATTCCACCCTCGTGCATATGACGTATTTTATCGCTATGACGTAGTGTCTAGACATATGCATGTTTTATTCCTAACACGGAAACATTTCGGGTTTAAGATTATTTCATTTTAACTTTAGTTAATAATAACAAAACCAATATAATATGGAAATAAATCTACTCGTAACACATGTAATATGTTTCGATTATCTTTTAATACAAGTTTTTTTCTTTTTCAGAGCTTATTTGTCTTATCTTATATATTACATAATCTATAAAGAAGATTATTGCGTCCTACACTTATATCTTCTCAAACAAAACATTAGGATTCCTAAAAAGGAACTTTTACAAATGTAATAAGAATATAAAACTAAAATGCGATCTCACATTAGTTAGGCCTATACTAGAATATGCAGCATCTGTATTGGACCCATCAACTAAAGAAAACATTTAAAAATTTGAACAAATTCAAAAAAGAGCTGCAAGGTTCATAACTAGCGAATATTCCCAATTAACAAGAGTAACACTATTAGTCAAATCACTAAACCTAGAAACACTAGAGGACAGAAGGGCAAAGAGTAAAGTAGTAATAAGCTTAATACATAATGCATTAAACACTAAATTAGAAACACAACCCAATAACAACCTGTTGCAAAGCTCAGATAAACATAAAGACAGAAACACTTTCCTTATCCCCTATGCAAGAACAAATGCATATAAGTACTCTTTCTTCCCGAGTGGTATTCGGGCTGGGATGGGTTGCCTGAACAAACCAGGAAAACCAGCAACTTAACATCATTTAAAACATATATAAAAATGCAAGACTAGACTCGGACCACGGATGAGCGTAGGACGCTATAATCTTTTCTATAGAAGGAGCGTCTGTAATGTATAAGATAAGATAAGAGTATGGTTCTGCATTTTTTTTAGTGTTTTCCTGTTTTTGTTTAGGAAACCCATTCCATGCCTGGATGCCACTCGGGAAGAAAGAGTACTTATATAAATTTTTTTCTCGCATAAAGGATAAGAACACTTTAATAATAATAGTAACTTTAGGCTTCACATGGGCATTTGATGTTGACGTTTATTATAACAGCATATAGAACTATGTTATTAAGATCTCTTTATTCGTATAGACTTAAAGTCACTACACTGTATATACCGAAGCACTACGACAAACTCTTTAGTGTCCCTTTATCCAGAAATATTTTCTTCTTTTTTTTCTAATATTTTGATGCAGCTTAATGGCGAGAAGCTGCTTTCACAGATTTTTATTTCGTTTAAAAAGAATAAGTGCTTACAATGAAAACAATTAGTGGTCATCAAACTTATAGTAATGAACTGGTTTCAATTAGAAGAAATTAGTAATACTATATGCCACCATTGATCTATCAATAGGGCATTTGCACTCACGTGACAAAAAGCACGTGATTTGTGTTTACTTTCTGTAATGGTGTACAAGTAATAATGGCCGCTGTATTAATAAAGTTTCATATAGGCTCGAGCTTTTTTTAAATGATGTGTTGTGTTTTAAGTCTTATTAGGATTTAAGCTGTATTATGTATGTTAAATAAAATAGGCTATTTTATTATTATCATAGACATAGATCATAGACGATGTGAGCCTAATAGTGACTTGACTAGATAGCATATTCACCAACACTATCACTTGACATCGTAGCCTAGCCTACGAAACATTAAAAGTGTAGGCCTATAAAGTGAAATTGAAATAGGTCTAGCCGGCCCTAGCCTAATCACATTAATCAATTAATCTACAATACTACTATTTACCTCCTTATTTTTCAGTAGGATAGCCAATATTCAGATGTGAATTTTGCATGATAAAGAAGTACTTCACTTTCACCACGTTACATTTGTACCTCAAGTGGGTTCTTATATTTACACAAATAAGTCACTAAAAATAGAGTAAAAACCTAAGCCACGCCCACTGAGAACGCTCTATATGGGTCATTGATATTCCATTACGGAAATCCGAAGTTGTCATTTTCCACGATAACCATTCCTAATAGGTTTTTTCATTAGCGAGCTGTAGATACTTTAGAAATTTTTACTTTGTATTCTCAATTGACAAGTCTTAATTAGGCGTGACCTTTTCAAATAGAAATGATCATCAACTTCCGGTTCTATTTTTAAATAAATAAACAAAAAAAGCATGCTTTGGCTGGTGTTTGACAATTGATTTCAACCTCGACGGCCCTTTCTAGTCTTTTAGAATTATACAAAGGATACAAGATTAGTTATGAGGAATCCGTTTTTAACATCAAAAGTGAGTAGGCGATAATTAATACTCAAGTGTTAGTTGCGTAAGGTTAAATTTATATTTGTTTACAAAATAAATTAGTCAAGAGTTGCGTCCGTGCTAATTAAAAAACACAATGCGGAGATTCATAAAAAAAAAAACAACATCACGAAAATTCTTTTGCATCAAGCAATTAGTTTGGGATTATAAATAGGTGATTCTTCAAATCTGACATTCACAATCCATTGTTTTCTTTTGTCGCCATCTTTTGGAAATGAAATAAAAATTTAATTATCTACATATTTTCGTACAACCAGTAACGTAGCACACAAACATGTTTCGAAGTAAATGATCGACCTTTTATGCATGCATATTTGTTAAGACTTGTCAATTAGGAACTCTTTTGTTCCACTCTCAGTGAGAATCTTTCAAGAGAATCATCAGACAGCCAGAAAATACAACAGCTTACTCCTAAATGAGATTTTTTCTTGTATAATAAATGGTATGATAGTGTGCCTGAATGTCTATTGTGCTCGAGTACAAATGGTTCTTTTACATTGTTTTAAAAAATGCTGAAAGACGGAATTTATGTAATCAAGTCAAATTTCTATTTGTTGGGTTCAATAAAGTAATCTTATCTTAACTTATTCACACTTGTGTGATGACATTAAAATCTTGTCTTCAATATATTGCAATGCTTTTAAGACTTTGTGTTACAGTGTTGTTGTTTGTTTTTTTCTTCAATGTATTCAAAGTATAATAGAAAATTACTCTAGATTACTACAAGACCCACGTGCGTATGAACGATTGAATGGTGCTAAAGTTTACATGCAGTTTGCAAAGCTACACAAGACTAATGTGTTTGTTGTTTATCTTAGGCTCGCGTACTATTAGTATGTCTCTAAACCTAACCAGTGTCAACAAAACAGTAATTGGTGTATGTTACGATTAGGGAGTGAATGTAAGCTGTAAAAAAAAGGGGGGGGGGGATGGGGGGTGTGGCAACTTGCGGATGTTTGAAGGACGTATGAGTGAATGTTTGTCAATGTGGATATGTGGGGGGGGGGAGTGGTATGTGTGTTAGTGTGTGTGGGTGTGTTTGCTAGTGCGCGTGTGTTTGAATGCGTGTGTGGTGGTGGTGAGGGGCGGGGTGCTGGTAGAAGTGTGGAGGTGTGAACAAATAAAGTGGTCTTCAAAAATATCGTGAGTAACTGCAGTCTCTAAGAAATGTGTTCTACTGTTGCCTGATGTTTTGTCTCATAATGCAAGCTATCCTCTCTCTCCACACTCTTGTCTTTCCCAAAGTCACAAATTTGGTTTTCTGTAGATGCTCTTCATTAGATTCTAGAAGCTGGAAAAAAGACGGAACATAAAAAATGATATTTCAATTACAAATACTATCCCACCTTATCAACATTTATCAACTGCGACTTTGAATGCGATTCCTTTCGATCATGACAAAATACTGTCTGTTATTCCAACTCAAGTCAATGCCTTGACTAGAAAAGCTTTTTTTTTCCTCGATAAATTGTGCCTTACCCGGTATTCTGTTATTTACAAATTTTGCATTGACCGGTACAGCTTTTTTATAATTAACTTGTGCCTTGCCCGGAAAAGCTGATATCAAAAACTTGTCCGGTAAAATGTTCACTGAAAACCTGTAAAACTCCACACACACTTTACCGATACCAAAAACAATATTTTACAATGTAATTGATTAAACCAAATGATAAAGAGAGAGTTTCAGAATAAACTTGTTTATTTTATTACACAGAAATTCGTACAGTTTTTGTTAGCATAGGCTATTTGTATTCCTTCTTCTAGAGCGGCATCAGCGCACGGGATGGGCTGCCTGAACAAACCGGGAAAACCAGAAACTTAACTAATTTATAAAACACTAATCAAAATACAAGACTAGACTAAAAAGTGAGATTCAGTAAAAGTAATAATTTTTTATCTTCTCTGGTATAAATTTTAAAAAATTTATAAATAAATTTTAAAAAATTTATAGAATTCGAATTTGAGTATTTACAGCTGTTGAAATAAACTTATTTCATACACGTTTTGATAATTCCCAATGCAATAAATAAAGCTAAAATATACTGCCGTTTTATAAAACAACAACTACAAACAATTATTTTATTGCAGAGTCAATCACAGAGTGGGCTAACAACTCAGGCCGCTCAAATAACGGCTTCCCGCGCGATGGCCAGCACGCCACAGGGCGCCGCAATACATCACTCTAGGGTGTTATTATTTACGCTCGGCCCGTTTTTCTCCCAGGACAGGTCAGAGACAGTTTTGGGCCTGGAAATAGACTGGCACCGCAGACTTGTCATTAGTTGCTTGGAGTGCTGGGGGAGTTTAATTCTGACAGTAATGGCATCAGTCTAGGGCTGGGCACTGGTTTCTGGCTCTGAGTTCCATCAACTTTTAGATTGTGAAAAAAATGCTGAGTGGAGAGAGAAAAAAACACATCATTAAATTGAAAAATACAAAAACAAAAATAACTGAAACATTTAGAAATAAATTATAAAATGGGTCTGTTTTAAGGGGTTTAAACAATATAGATCTATATAAGCTTATAATGGGTTTGATATTCATTGCTCTAAAAAAAAAAAAACTAACTAACCTATCTTACCCTCCTCCGAAAAAAAAATAAAAAAAATAAACGGAAAAACCTTTTACACAGCGAAATGGTTGCGCGAAGGATCAAATTTTCACACCTACAGTAACCATCGTTTAACATCATCGTCTCGAAATGCGATTAGATCTAGGTTTCTTGCACCCCTTGTGATGGGCTTTCACCAAATCTGCAAGTGTTTTCTTTAACAGCGTGTGCCACATGATTCCATAATGCCTAGAATGCTGATCTCCCAACAACTCAATTTTTTTTTAGATCAAAGAAAGGTGAAAATCGCCCTCAGTCGAGAAACGTACGTTGTCGGTGGGTAAGCTTGTTTCTCAGTGCAGGCATGAACTCCGCAAAGTGGGTCAGTGATCGTCTGTATCAGGCGTCGGCAACCTATGGTACTCGCGCCAGACTTGGCACGCAGAGCGATTTCCGATGGCACGCGAAAGACCCTTAAAAAGGCAATTCAAGTCTCTTCTACAATAAATTGAGTGGTAGATCAGGATGGTGTTTAGACTGTTGGCATGCTGGATGAAATCCTACGTCGGCACACTATTACCTGACCTTAGTTGGGGTAAAGTAATAAAGGCGGCTGTGCATTGTGTTGACCCCACAATCACATAATTTGCCGTGGCCACAGAAACGGATGAACGCTGCTTCACCGGCCCTATGGATCAATTTGGTCCCACACATTTCCTAATATTCTGTTTTATACAAAATTACACTTTTTCTCTTGTTAGCAGTAGGTCTACCACCATCTCTTCTCAAACATCTCAAACATCGAGTTAGACTTTGAAACCGACGCAGTGTGCAGTTCAACATAGATTACATAGATAGTCTAGCTAATTAGCAAGTGTCGCTTTTGCTCTATCTTACAAGTAATGCATTTTGCTCAACTTCCTTGTTACCTAAACTCAAACATCAAACTGAAATATACTTTTTAGCGACACTCTATCAGACAAGCTTTTCGACTGATGCCACTTGTGCCATTTTATCCCCAACTATCTCTCTTTGCGATCAAATTTAATGCGATCTAACACATATATATTTGTAAGATTCACTTTAGTTGGCATTAAAGATGGAGTAGAAAGGGGACCATGGTCGCTTATCTTCAACACCTTACGTTTTCTCCCTGAAAGAAGACAGGTGTTGGTCTGCGAATCCTCGCCACTTCCCCTCCCCCACTTCCCTGACGCGACGCAGGTGCGAGCGCATCAAAGCCTTCAGATCAAAAGTCAATTTAAAGTACTCACTTTGTAAGTTGAAAAAAAAAGAAGACCGCGTCTCCCGCTGAAGATCAAAAAGGTGTGAAATGAAGACTTGTACCGGTAACCAGGTAATGCTTTGCACTACTTTTCGTTAACAGCGTCGATTACTGCGCTCTTTGCTTTGCGGTTAAATTAATTGCTACACAAGGAAAAAAAAAAGAGTTCATACAGGCCTACAGGCAGATGATGGAAACCGTTTAATTACGAAACAACATTTTCGTTATAAAAATGTGTATTATACCACCATTAGTATATAGTATATAGTGATCTTAAATAAACATTTGGTCGTACTAAACAATTCATGATATTTAAAAAAATTCATTAGTAGTTTATTATTAACAGTTGTTATTGTTTCTCTTCCAATCCGAAATAAACAGTTTTAATGGTCTTTCAACTTCTGATTATCGTTTAATCCCAACAGCAGTGTTTTTAACTTTTAATTGAAATAATTAAAACTGAAAAGTCATAAATTTGTGTTCCTGTATGTGAGTCGTCTGCCGAAGACAACACTTTAAAAACTAGAACTAGATCTCTTTTCATTACCTGTAAATATTCAGAACTGACAACTTAAGTTTAATACCAATAGTAATATCAATAAACCTATAAACACTAAATCAGGGGTCGGCAACCTTATGATAATAGTGTGCCAAAGTAGGATTTCTAATTCATTCAGCCTGCCAACAGTTCTAAAAGTCAATCCACTCTTGTAGAAGAGACTCTAATTGTCTTTTTCGGAGTTTTGCGCGTGCCTGTAAAAATGTTTCGGCGTGCCAAGTCTGGCACGCGTTCCGTAGGTTGCCGACCCCTGCACTAGATAACAGAAGAACAAAGATTAAAGGAGTACTAATACATAAAACATTAAATTGTTATTTATAAAACTACAACGATATTTCAATCTGTTACAATGGTGAGATAGGAATAAAGATAAAAACATTTTTCGTGTTTTATATGCAGCAACAAACGAATATAAGTTCACTTTTTTTTCAGAATGCGGCATTGGAGCTTGGAATGGGTTTACCTGATGAAAAAATAACGAAGAAAAAGTAATTACTACTCAGAATGCTAGCCTCAAACTACGGATAATCTTAGACGCAATAATCTTCTGTTATTGATAGATAGTCTGTTACTGTAACAGGCAAAATATAAGATAAGAAAACAACGCACAATTACACTGAAAAATATAATACAGTAATTTGAATCAAACGTTAAGTATGCAATCTGCATTATGCTCCAATTGATATCCTGCCTTTCTTTAACCCTTACAGTCCCGGGCGCGTATATAGCGGAACTGAAGGCAGCATAGATAGAAGTAGGTCGGTACGGGAAGGGTTAAAGGAGTAGTTTTCCGTTCTTACGACTGTGTCCTCTTGAGGCGGCTGGTCCTGCGGTTAGTTCACCGGACTGTCAACATAACTGCCAGGGTTCTAGCCCTGCCGCCGACCAATCTCTGCCGCCCTGGAGGAGTTATGCGACTAGTGGACGTAATAATCTTCTATCTAAGGATCGTCTGTAAACTTATAGGACTTTTAAGATAAAATCCATTGAAAGTCCCAGAAATAGTTTTTTCTATCCGACTTAAACTTTACAAAAAAAGTACTTTCTAAATAATTTATTTATTTTCTTTGCTTACGTGAACGTAAACTATAAAGAAACTGTTTTAAAAAAAAAACAAAAAAAAAAAACGATTCATTTTACCTTCTTAACATGACAAGTCTATATAAATGTAATTGTACTTTATACTCAATGTCCTGGATAAAAGCGAATGGCGAGTGGGATGTTGAGTGTTAAGGATGAGTTCTCTAGTCTGGGGAAATTACAGACAGCAGGAAGAAAAAGGGCTGACGAGTTTTCCTGACAGCTCCCTCCGAGCAATAGCACGAGGGTCAATAAATATTTAGTGACTGTTTGCAGTGGTTCTCAAATTGATCTCCTACACGGGCGTTCTTCATGGGCGTCCACGCAAGAAATGTAACCCTTCACCCCCCCCCCCCCCCCTCTCGTGAAAGCTTATTTACGAGAACTTTGAGAAATGTTTTTCAAAAATTATTTTACAATTAAACAAGTACTGATAATAGTAAAAAAAAGTTAAGTATATGATCTGACCGAATTGATCCATGGGGCCGGTGATGCAACGATCGCCAGTTTCTGTCGCCACGGTATACTACTTACTAGGGGATTACTTGACAACAACTAAAGTCAGGTAAAAATCAGAGCTGGGTAGACTCAGGGGACACCTTCTTGATTTGGGAGCAAATCGTAGCCTTCACCAGGAATCGAACCCTGGACCTTCGGTACAAGCACGCTGTCGGCCACTGTGCCAAACACAATTAAATAAAGAAATTCGGTGATCGTACCCAATTAGGCCCCGTTGCCATGGAGATACGTGTAACAAAATGTACTATAAAAAAGCAAACGTTTTTTCAGTCAATTTTTCCGGACTGTTTTATACTTTTAAAACTATTTTTACGTGCACAATTAGGCTCACAAGAAATAAAAAATAACAACACACACACATAGTAAAATGGAGTAGTAATCGATCTAGCGGCATAGCGTACCCTTGCCATGATTAAGGTCTTAAACCTCATCAGTTTAGAGAGGCGTGTGCTTGCGAGTAAGATGTACAAAGAATTACCTGTTCTGTAACCCCCCCCCTCCCCTCCTTTCACGCCTAAAACCGCCGAATATTTTAAAAGAACGTATAAAGGAAATTGAGCGAATGGAACTTCAAATACATTTCTGAAAGAAAGTTAAAAAAAAAAGGATTTCACTTTATATTTAAGGTGTACGAGCGGGTTGTGTGGCCGTGACAACTTTCTTTCAATAAAATCGTGAAGTTGTGTGAGTGTATGTGGAAGAGGAGTGCCAAAATTCTACTTTGAGCTTATAACAAGGTGAGGGGCGAAAGGTGTAAGCCAACGTCCCAAGAAAAAAATCTGTATTGTGGGAGTGTGGTGGGGGGGGGGGGTGCGTGCGCATGTTATGTATTTACAATTAGAAGGAATATAACTAGTATTGTTTGTTATTAATGTAATTAGTTTAAAGTTTTAATCAATAGCAATCTGTGTATCTAGCTTTAAAGAAAATCAATAGGCCTAGTTATAAAGCTAAATACTGTAATAAAGGCTCTACTAGGCCTATAGTCTATAGCCTAGTAGAAGACCTAAATAGTACTAAAACTGCTAGTAACAGGCTTATACACGTTTATACCGTATACGGTCTATAACTATAGGCTAGGCCTATGTTTTTTTTAATATATTTTTTTTTGTAATATTTTTCGTAGTTATTTTGGCCCACAAAATGAATATTCCTTGGTATTGCAGTAGGCCTATTCCTATTTTGTTTTTCAATGGTCAGTAATATCATAAATAAGCGTTTTAATTTATAGTACAGAGGTGTAGGCGGCCTAGAGCTAAAAATGTGTCGCTTTCCAAGAAAATATGCCTATTACTAAGTATTACTTCATGTCACGCAAAATTGTATTTTTACAAATGCGATAACCGGTAATCATTAATATTTAATAATATGCCTTTTATGACATTGATTGCATCGCCATCGGTAGGCTTTGGGATTCATTGTTTTTGTTTTGTTTTATATCAGGTTATTTTTTAAATCGCTACATTTTTTTTAATGAAAATAAGTTGTAATCGGACTTTAGCTGCCATGTTTTAACACGAAAACGTTTCGTAGCAACGAGGTTTGGCTTTCAAAATACTAACCTAGGCTTATAGTATAATCATAGATCTATGGTATAATGAAAGATAACGGAAGTGGCAAAAACAAAACACAACACTTCCGGGCTCGCTCATTTTTATTTGGTTTCGGATTTTTATGAAAAATAATAAAAATCGGAAAATCGGAATTTTAAGGGCTTTGTTGGAATGTCAGAATGAGGGGTAAATAATCCGTATAATTCCTAGAAAATCGGAAGGATTGGCAGGTCTGTGTAAGCATAAGAACTTGAAGGATTTTTTAAAAGTTCGAAACAACGGATCTACTAATAGAATTCAAAGCCGGAGCTTAAGGCCACAAGCGACTGATGTAACACTTGTAGAGAAAACTTATGCGATACTGCACTCCCACCTTCCTCCTTTCTGCTTGTCATTCACATTACAATACTGGAAAAAATTCTCTTGTAGAATAAGGAATAAGCCTTGGGGGTAAGAGGACAAATGCATTCCTAAAAAAAAAACCAGAATTGAAATAATAGCTCGTGAATAGATTTACAACGTTTGACGTCACGAGGTAGCGAGCGATACCTCAGGAGCGAGTTCTTTTCTTTTTCTTAAGTGGAGGCTCAGTATAATTGTATAATAGAAGGGTGGGCAAATACGGCTCTTCCTTCAATTAAGTGCGACTCTCGTTAGCCTCAACCGTGCCCATCCCTCACCTGAACAATTTTATAAAATAATAATTTGTGTACTACTTTATCTTCAATTAATAAGGACACAAAAAAACACAACACTTTTCTGATCCCTTATGCGAGAACGAATGCTTAAAAGTACTCTTTTTTCCCGGGTGGCATCCTGGCATGGAATGGGTTGCCTGAGCAAACCAGGAAAACCATAACTTGACATCATTAAAAACACTCATCACAATGCAAGACTAGACTCATACCACGGATGAGCATAGGACGCAATAATCTTTTTTAAAGATGGCGCGTCTGTAGGCCTAAAAAATAACATAGGATATGATAATATTTTTTACTGTACAATATTCTTTTGACTTGTGTAAAATATGGTCAAATAACCTATTTCTTCATTGATAGGATGGTCTCATTATCGTTCTTAGTATTCAAAGATACTAACTATTTATACGAAAAGAAAAACTCAACTAAAAATGCACACATAGAGTTGTAGCCCGTGTTGTTCAATGAATGGCAGCAACAAGCGGACTGATATGTGCACTTCCGGTCAGTGGTGGCCTTGTATCTGAGTGAGGTAAACAAATGTGACGTTCAGAAAGTACTAGAAATGGATTTTCCCGAAGCTTTCCGAATGCAAAAGTACCAGAAACTCGTTGAAACTGCAAAAAAGCATACGTGTATTACGTCATAATAAATATCACTCAAATAACGCAATTACTCTCTGTGCCAAAATTAAAATATATTTTAATATGTTAAAAATATATACTCTATATTCACCTTGACATGAACTAGCAAGGCAATCTCAAATACAATGTAGACCCTTTTATGCCATATTATTGATATAGGCAAAAAACAATATAATATACATATATTAGAGAGAGATATATATAAGCGTGCGTAATGTGTAGCCTAGGTTTGTAGGGATGAGGCTCTATATAACACGGACGACCCTCACTAAATGCGTCTCTCATTGACCTCATACGTATAATATAAAAACTGCCGACTTCTTCGCAAGCCGGAAAGTAAAGAGAAACTAACTCGTGATTGGTTTGGTCTCAGCAATCGCCTCCCCTTGAAACTTTCGTTTGCTAGGATTCCGGTTTGAAAAAAAGAAAAGTGTACAGTTGGCAACTCGTTTCTTACTTCGTGTGGATAAAGAAGGAAGAAAGAGAAAAGAAGATGAATCGTCGTGGCTGCACAGTGCTTTTGCTACTGTAGCTAATACATATTTTTTGTAAGCTGTCCAAAGTTACACGATATATCAAAATAGAAGTCGTTTTTCTATTATATACAGTAAAATTGTAAAAAAGTTATTTATAGAACTCATAGCTGACATCATCAGACATCAAATATAAACACACACACACACACACACAAGCCACAACAACGTCAGAAATGGCGGGAGATGCCACTTTAGGATTTAAGAAGAGAAGAGTCTGTAGTCAATCATAAGAGCATTGAGATTGCTCCATTTTCCATTCACTGTCGGTCCGGTGTATCGGGCAGCAAATGTCGTCTGCTTGAAAAATCCCGCCTCGTTAGACTTTTCTTTCTTTGTATCCTGTCGTCTGCATCTATCAAAATGTATTATATTCAGAACTACGCGTCTGACAGAAGATCATGTTACATTCCTACATTCCTACGCTCTTCCACTCTCTCCTCTCCTCCCGCGGGAGTTGGGGGGGGGGGGGGAAGGTCACCGAAAATAAAGATCTGAGACTCGGAATTCTCGTTTTATCCAAACATCTTCAAAATCTCATTTCTTGACACAACATTCTATTAAAAAATTGTCTCAGCATGATGCCCCCCCCCCCCCCCCAATCTCCATCAAAATATTTTTTTACAAACATCTCCATAACGAGACGAATAGATCCAGTGGGAGTTGGGGGTGTGGGGGTGTGGAAGCTTTCATAACAAGAAATCAATGCTCATCAAAATGCTATCGATCCGTCTCATAATCGATGGCGATTTCTTTTTTTAACGTTTTATTTCATTTCATCTTTTTTTTTTTTTTACAATTCTGTTGACGATGTCTATTCCTACGGGAATTGTAACAATTCCTTTTTTTTTGTTGTCGTGTTTTAGTGTTGTTCCGGGTCTTGAAGCGGGGGGGGGGGGGGGAATTCCAGGAGAAATAAGGGACATGACTTACATCATAATAAACCTGTTTCCGGTTTTATGGTTGCAGCAGTCCAGTACGATAAGTCAATAGTAAGGGAGTGGAGTGCAAAAGGGGTGGGGGCTTAGGTGGGGTGGAGAAGAAAATCATTGCAATTGTTTATTTTTAGACTGGATGGAATAGCACTGGCCAATGAACTTTGCTTGTGTCTGCAATGAAGATATTTCTAAGCAATCCATTCCTGAACAGATAAAAGCGCAATAAAGTTATGTAAAAAAAAAATACTTTTTTCGAAGTATTTCCAAGCAATGAATAAGACCTTGGACGAATTTTTCATTTATTGCAATATTCAGATTTCAGTTCTTCTTGTATTATTATTTTATCGCACTAAACCCTTGTTTTAACATAGGCCTACACATCTCTTCGATGGCATGAAATGTAACTTATGAGACACGGTGATCTGGCGACAGAGTGCTGGTCTAACATACCCAAGGTCCCGGGCACTGTTCATTCTTTGCAAACACCTCTTCGAGTGCACGCCCAAAGTATTACAATAAGTATTGCCAGTCCACGCAAACAAACACTTACACACAAACCTACACACATAAATATATAAGTATAAGTGCATGAATTCCATTTAAATTTTGAATCGAATAAACTATTGTGGATAAGAGCGCAATGACCGTGCTAAATGCACGAGGGGTGGCGCTATGCAAATGACCATCATTATCTATCCATATATATATATCTTTCTCTCTCACTCTCTCTCTGTATATATATATATATATTCACGTCCTCTTACAGTCCAAAACAACAGAGGCTGGCAATATTTTTGTAACAGTAAACCAGATAAGAATTTCTAGCTTATTCAGCATATCAACATCATATATTCCATCCTGCTCTTTTCGTGTAGAAAAGACCTGAAATGTCTTTTTTTTTTTTAGAAGTCTTCGGCGTGCCTTTGAAAATCGCTCCGCGTGCCAAGCATGACACGCGATCCGTAGGTTACCGACCCCTGCAATACGATTCATCAGGCCATAGATAATCAAGCCTTAGTACACGTGGAGCAGATGTTACGTAATTGCATTTTAAGATAACGCGAATGTATTTCTGTGCATGCCGCAGATTAAAAGCATATTTCAAGCGGAGTTAACATTCTTTTGAAGTTTCCCTCTACTACTTCCTGAACTTTCAACCTGTCATGTGATTATACCAAATCTGAGCACTGAACCCAATTAAAAGAGATAAATTTGTGCCATCGCAGTAGTCTATCTCATAACTAGTGAGCCAACCTTCAAAAGCTATTCAGTAAAACAACTTTATCCATTACAACAACCTTATCTATTAAAACAACTTTATCAATTAAAACAAATTTATCCATTAAAATAACGTTATCCATTAAAAACAGATTTATACATTAAAACAAATTTATCGATTTAAACAAGCTATCCATTAAAAAAAAAACTTTATCCATTAACAAAAATGTATCTATTAAAACAACCGTATCCATTAAAACAAATTCAGAAAAGAGCTGCAAGGTTCATTACTAGCGAATATTCACAACTGACAAGAGTAACACCAATAGTTCAATCACTAAACCTAGAAACACTAGCACTAGAGGATAGAAGGCAAAGAGTAAAGTAGTAATAATACATAAGGCATAAATTATTCTCATTTAGAAATACAACACAATAACAACCTATTGCAACTCTCAGATAAACATAAGGAGAAAAACACTTTTATCCTTTATGCGAGAACAAATGCATATTATTATAAGTACACTTTCTTCCCGAGTGGCATTCGGGCATGGAATGGGTTGCCCGAACAAACCAGGAAAACCAATAATCTAACATCATTTAAAACACTAATAAAAATGCAAGATTATACTCGGACCATGGATGAGCGTTGGACGCAATACTCTTCGTTATTGAAGGAGCGTGTGTAATATATATATAATAGAAGATAAACAACGTTATCCATTAAAACAACTTTGATTCAGTAAAACAACTATAGATCAATATACAAAGAAAAAGTATCGTGTTTTTTTATTCTCTCTTCAGATTTTGTCTTTCAAACACACAGAGTCACACGCACCAGCCCACTAGAAACACAGAGTCACACGCACCAGCCCACTAGAAACACAGAGTCACACGCACCAGCCCACTAGAAACACAGAGTCACACGCACCAGCCCACTAGAAACACAGAGTCACACGCACCAGCCCACTAGAAACACAGAGTCACACGCACCAGCCCACTAGAAACAAAGAGTCACACGCGCCAGCCCACTAGAAACAGTCACACGCACCAGCCCACTAGAAACACAGAGTCACACTTACCAGCCCACTAGAAACCATTAAAATCAAATCAAAGATTTTTGTCAAAGACTAAATCATTTTGAAGCTAGATTCTATACATTTAATGTGGCGGTGAGCTCACTCCCATTGTGTGATACCCGCTGCACAGGTGAGCGATCCACTCTCACAATGTCGTGTCTGGAATTATTTCCGCTAATCGAGAACAGACTTTTTGCCAGTTTGTCTCACAGGTAACCGGAAACAATCTTTCTCTGGCGTTATGTTTTGCTTTTGTTTCTTTGTGTTGTGTATCTCTTCACTCGACAAAACTTAGCAAAGTATTTCCACACTCTCTGTATGTCAGTGTCAAGTAAGAATAAGCAACACACAGAAGGTGGACTTAGAAACAGATAAACTAGAACAGGATTGAAAGTTATGAGTTGTGTTCTGTTACAATTTAGACGTGAGCACAGCGCGTTCGACTGGCGATCCGAAGGTTCTGGGGTTGAATCCTGGTGCAGTCTAGGGTTTTTTCCCGGGACTTGAGGGTGTCCCTGAGTCTACCCAGCTTTGATGTGTACTTGACATTGGTTGCGGTAAAGTAAAGGCGGCTGAGTGTTGTGCTGACCACTCGTTTGCCGTGGCCACAGAAATTGGTGAACGCTACTTCACTGCCCTATGATCCGTTTGGTCCAAAGGGTACTTTACTTACAATTCCTTACATTCTGGTGTCCTATATCTGTGAAAACCACCGATACGCTCACATTAAGAACACACCGGTGGGCGAACGCATGGGGGACAGCCCCTGCAGCGCGTCGGATGATCTTTGCACTGCCGAGAAGCTCCGAGACTCGGTGGGGGTGGGGGTTGGAGGAAAGCAATGAGCGCAACAATTCCGCATTTTGGAGAGAGAAGTGTAGTACATGTACTGCGGAAATCGTACCCTATACCTTATCGGCGTGACGCGGGGTGACTAGTCTCGGGCAGGATCTTGTTGTCCCCCCCCTTCTTGATTCACCCCTTAACAACCTTACATCTTGAACCAAGGTCAAAAGAAAAGGAGCGTTATAGAGAAAATCTTTTAAAAGAGTTTTATATCTAATTTTAAAAATAATTAACGTATTTGTGATTATCATCCTTCGTGCGAAGCTTGTGTCCGCTGGCCAACGTGCATTCTCCTACACGGGCCCGTCCTCCTGGAATCCCCTCCCACTACAGCTTCGCCAGAGCCCTAGCTTCGACACCTTCAGAAGTCGGCTGAAGACTCACCTATTCCAGTAGCAGTATTCACCTGTACATATATACATTTTCGTCTGTTCTTCGTTGTCTGCACTCTTTCTGTAACTGTCGTCAGCGCATAGAACTGTCCTCAACGGGAATTATTATTATTATTATCTTTGAAATTTTTGTGTGTGTGCATCTATAGAAACTACACAATTACATTACTCAACTTACACATTAATGGTTAGAGTATTATGTCTACACGTTTAAGTTTATTATTTATTTGTCAAGCTATAACTCTAGCAACTGATAAAATACGTGTGATCTCAGCCTGAATGTAAATAGTCTGTAACAATTAATAAGTACCTTGTCCTTGAATGCTCTTCGCTAATAGGACAATGTCAGGTACATATTTAGTCACTGCTAAGTCGTCAAGTGCAAGTGACCTCTTTTCATGCTTAAAACAGCTTTCATGCGCAATAAAATCTGTTCCCAAGTGTGCGGTGTGAGTTGAACCAAAAGCTGTAAGTAGTGCGAATGCAGTCGAGAAGAGTAGATAACGTTTTCAAGCAGCTTTCTTCCAGATTTGTCCGCAAATCGGAACATTTTTGATGCCCATTTCTTGTAGGTTTAAAAATAATAATAACAAATCACCAATATTGTTCCACTAATAAAAGTTTCAGATCTAAGTAGGTTTTAGTAAGATGAAGCCAGTAAGCTTGAGTTCATGAGTTTGAAAGTTTTGCCTTTGGTTAGAAAACTATGCTTCAAGCTACTTCTGAAAAAGCCCAACTAACACTTCAAGTGTTGTTTGACTAAGCCCTTGTTAAACATATTGAAATAATAATTACGTCGTTGTGTCATTCAGAAATATCGACTTCAACTGTCAGTTCTTACATTCAATATAGGAAGCTGTTATTTTCTTTATCAAGATTTTCCTTAATTATTATTTCTTCCAGACAAGCAACAAAACTATCCAAGACTTTACATCGAACACTGTGTGCAACAGCAGATCTATATATTCCGTATCACTTTCTTGTAGTGACTTGGATTGCCTGTAAATCGATAAACGGGTGAGAAGCTATAAAATTGATTATCTTTACAATAGATTCAATCACAGATCGTCCAATGATGAGATCTTTGCACACAAACCTTCCTGAACTTTAACCCTAGACGTCCAGTTTGAATTTCATGTAATTCACCACACCGCAGCCATCAATTATGCAGACGTACGTTGTTTTGACTTGCACTATCAATCTCCTTGTTGGATTAAAACAGCCTTCCCAGGTCTGGGAAAAATATACTTTAAAAATTCGAATCCAGGACCTTCGATACGCAAGCGGAACGCACTATCTCTCGGCCAACATGCGCCATTTTCTCATATAAAGTCTTCATTAAAATCCTCTTTTTTTCTTTAATTCAGTTGTTTTTTTTAACTGCTAACAATTTAAACGTTGGGATCATAGAACGGGCTTTTTCACACATGAACGACTTGATTAAGGGGAGAGCAATCCTCTAACTTCTCTCTAATCAAAAACAGCTAATGATTGAACACTCTGAGTAATCGCCCCTTTCGACGGCGTGAAAGTTTTTCTTAGATCTCTAGGGCTTGGTGACCTAGTCATTAACTGGTGGTAATTTACGCCGGGGCGCGTCTCCAGGGCGTGTCAATTTCACCCAAATATTCTGTGGTGTGGTTTACTTAATGATACAGCAGTAGGACATTTTTTTACTAACCCCAAATATTGACCGATAGTAAATCTAATAATATATTGGCTCATCCGTGGTCCGAGTCTAGTCTTGCATCTTTATTAATGTTTAGCTCATGTTAAGTTACTGGTTTTCCTGTTGTTTTTTCAGGCAACCCATTCCGTGCCCGAATGCTACTCGGGAAGACAGTTATATGCATTTGTTATCGCATAAGAGATAAGGAAAGTGTTTTTGTCCTTAGTCTATTTTGTGGGTCGGCAATATTTTGATAACATTAAAGTGAAAATATTTATTAGTAAAATGTGTAAGTCATTCATCGTGCCAACAGCATACAAGTTATACTGTTCTTCACTTGTAGAAGAGACTTCAATTGCCTTGCGTGTCATTGAAAATTGCTCCGCGTGCCAGGTCTGGAACGCGTATCTTATGTTGCTGAACCCTGCTCTATTTTATGATACATGTTATATATATATATATATATATATATTAAAGAGATCTGTACATTTTATTGTGTGTATACTTTGACAACTTTACTAAAGCTTCATTAATACTTTATTTTAACTTAAACCTTTTCTTTCAGTCTCTTCCAATCATGTATTTTGTGAGTGATTGAGTGATTTTGTGTATATTACGTTTACGCGTTTTGCTTACAACCTAATTAGTTGTTATAGTTGTTGTTTGTTTTACTTCCTAAAGAACTACTTAGAGTTAATAGATTTGTTATAGATCACAATGGGAAACACTTGAAATTTAAACATAATGACAAAAACACTTTCCTTATCCCTTATGCAAAGACAAATGCATATAAGGACTCCTTCTTCCCGAGTGGCATCCGAGCCTGTAATGGGATGCCTGAACAAACCAGGAAATGCATTAATTCATCATTTAAAACACTAATAAAAATGCAAAGCTAGACTCAGACCACTTCATAAAAGTGTAGTGATTCTTAACTGTATTGTGTACCATATCTATATGTAGGCCTAATAGATTAATTAGCACTTAATTCAATTTTAATGGTGCGCATTTAAAAAAAAAAAGAATATATCTACTTCATTTGAAAATTGTCTCAAATTAATCGCTTCTCCGAAAAAAACACCTTTCAACAAAGTCTTGTAGAGTAAAAAAGAACAAACAGACTTCTCTAGCATTTTAGGTTATGTCCTTCAACTCGCCATTTTGACAAACACACAAAGTTTGGAAAACTCAATAAGATGCCGATAGAACGAACTGGTGTTTTATTTTTTTAAAAGAACCAAGACCTCAGGAGTGAAATTGACAAGTTGTACTTGATTAACTCTCCTTGTCACTTCTTGCCCTCGTCTGAACTCTCTCTCTCTCTCTCTCTCTCTCTCTCTCTCTCTCTCTCTCTGTCTCTGTCTCTGTCTCTGTCTATCTCTCTATTTTAGTCTTCAAATTTACTCATTCTAATTTTACAGTTTCTTTTTTACTCGTTCTATTTCAGTCATTCTATATACTCTTTCATTTTTACTAGATCTATTTATATTTTAGCCTTTCTAATTTTACTCGTATTTTATTCCTCCTATTTCACTATTTCTATTTAAAGCTATTTTACTTTTCTATTCTATTAGGCCTAGGCGTTTTCTATTTTTCTTATTCTATTTTACTTTTTATATATTGCTCTTTCTATTCTCTAAATCTGTATTATTTTGGCTTTTGAATTATTTTTTTTTTACTATTTTACTATTTCTGTTTTACTCTATTTTACTTTCTGTTTTTTTTACTGTACTGCACTCACATTTACTCATATTTTACTCACTTCCTGATGATATACATTCTCTGTTGACTTCTGACAACTTTTAACCTACTTATTTTGGTCACTTCTTCTGTTTTAGTTTCAGTTGTTCTGCTCGAGCCTGTGTGTTTAGTTTATTTAATGACATCCCAAATACTGTTTTACTCTTTCCTAATGTGTCCTACAGTATATAGCTTTTCTCTTCTCATTAGACCGCCACTGCATGAATTCCACTTATATTATTATATATAGCGTATAAATTTTACCAGACGTTCCTTTTACATAGAAGTTTATTACGTCCCTCTAGGCCCAAAACTCCTACAGACAAGACCACCGTAAGTAGGCAACGTATTTACGATGGTCTTGCTACAGGGCGGCAGGGATCAGTCGGCGGCAGGGATAGAACCCGCGAAGTGTCGGTTGACAGTTCGGTGAACTAACCGCAGGACCGAATTAAAAAGTCTCTTAAGAACCCGGACGAGCCCAAGCTCTTGTGTCCAGGGCGTAACGCTTAGGTTTGAGCATAACTCTGTCCGAGTTCCAGCCACCCCACGACACGCTAAAGGCGTGGCGTGCCGTGTAACAGGGAAGGATTCCGCAGGCCAGCGACCGTTCTCTGCGGTTCCCCTAAGGATCATTATTGTCTTGGCTCACTCGTATTCCTGCACCCGGTAGTACAAATCCTATACTATAGGCACAGGCATCCAGGCACCGGGTGTTTTTTTGAGACGGAGCTGCAGCGGCCATTGCTACCTCCCCACCGAGATTCGGTGGCCTCTCGGCAGTGCAATGAACCTCGGACCCGCTGCGGGGGCTCTCCCCCATGCGTTCGCCCGCAGGTGTATTCTTAATGGGAATGTATCGGCGCTTTACACAATACGCCAGTCTTTGAGGCCCATGGGTACAGTAGTGAACCGCAGGACCAGCCGGCCTTTCTGTATACTATATCTGTGTATATTTTCTGATACTTATTTTACTGAGCCCTTGTTCTACATATTTAAACCAAATTTATTACTAATCGTAAATTTCTATTTTTAACAGAAATAAAAAAAAAAGAGCTTTACTTTACTCTAGTTCATAGGTTCTCAACGGGGGCGATATCGCCCCCCGGGGGGCGGTGAGAAGCTTTAGGGGGGCGCTGACATTCCCGTGGGCGATTGGGGAGCGGTGAAGGGCATTTGGGCTGTACAAAAGTACCTGATATATTTTAACACCTCAGCTATTTGAATCGATTAGTTTTTGGTGGATGAAATGTGATGTAAACGCAAGTGCTGCTAAATATCTGATATCACCCAACAGTATGCCTACATATTATTATATTAATAAGAAAAAGGAATCGCAGTGACTTTTCGATGACGTAGGGGCCTGTATTTGGCAAATATGGTGTGCGGCCGGCTTGTCTTGTGGTTGGACTGTCAACCCTGCTGACCGATCACTGTCACCCTAACAACTACTAATATCAATGATAGTTTGATCTCAGTTTAACCGAGATGTCCTTAATGTATTTTAAAGGGCTAGGGACAAAGTAATTAATTGTTAAGCGGTATAGATAATAAGTAATCATACAAACTGGGTAGTTATTGTAATGTTTGAAAATATACATATAAACTTTTAGTCATGTAATATTTATATAATTTTCAAATACTATTTACAGTTTGATCATTTCAAATTAATAAATTGTAAGCCATTTATTTTTTATAAAAGAAAAAAAAAAGAAATATTACCTTAAATAAAACGGGCTAATTATCTCCCTTTAACAAAAAAATGTTTCCACATTTAATTCAATAGTGATGCCGAACAAGTTCTGTTTTGTAATATAACAAATATTACTGATTATTAGACCTAAGGCTTTTGCAACCAAAATTGAAACAAAAGTAGACAAATTGCTAGCAACACACCAGGCAAACGATTCGCGTTGATTTATTTAAACCTTTTGTTAAGGCAATTTAAAAAAAAAAATTATCTATTAATTCTTACAATATGTTTCCTTTTCAGTTTTTTTTTAAGATAATTAATCACACAAAAAGTCTAGTCCGCCTAAAGAAATTGCGGAAGAGGGGGGGCGCTAAAAGAAAGTTGGGGGTGGGGGGCGGTGAGCGGAAAAAAATTGTAAAAGGGGGCGGTGAGCGGAAAAAGGTTGAGAACCTATGCTCTAGTTTAATACTTGACGATATTGATGTTAGAAAGTTTAAAACTTTTGTTTACATTTCACATGCTGTAGGTTATATTTGACAGACTTATAACAAAATCTCAATGTTACCAATTCCTAATTTAAGGCAATATTTTAATTTAAAACTCAAGACTTTATAAAAATGACCAAATTATTACGCTAACGGCTAAGTATTATCTTTTCTCCATTGCCAAAGGCTCGGTATAAAGATTAACTCGAGTAGGACTGAAGAGGTGTTATTTCCCCTTTCCCACTCCCTCTAGGGGAGATCATCCTTATCCTTATGTTTTTTCTTTCTTCAAATCTGTGACTAGTCCAAAATGTCTTTTATAACCAGCAAGTATTTCTGGGGAAAAGGCCAGCGATTGGGTTGAGACTTAAAACAGTTGACTAGTCATAGGAAAAGTTGGCAATAAAAACAAATTTATTTTCATAACAAACTAACTAGATCCATGGACCATCAAAATAAAAAATTTAAAATGTCAAAAAATGTTGTCTTAATTTTAGGTACATGTAATTAGGTTTAGTATCACTATGATATGCACACGCTCCAAAAAGGACCATTGTAATACGGTAGAGATAGAAGACCTTACAAAATAGAATGCTAACAACACCAGTTCTAATGGATACCTACCGGACATTAGTTGGGGTAAAGTAAAGGAGGCTGAGCATTGTGCTGGCCACACATCCCCTTGTATGCCGTGGCCATGATGCCCTGATGCTACTCGGAAAAAAAGAGTACTTATATGCATTTGTTCTCGCATAAGGAATAAAAAAAGTGTTTTTATGTTTATCTGAGCATTGCAACAGGTTGTTATTGGGTTGTATTTCTAAATTATAGTTTAATGCCTTATGTATCATTAGTACTTTACTCTTTGCCCTTCTGTCCTCTAGGTTTCAGTTATGTGTAGAAGTGATAGTATAAAATAAATTAAAAGATAGCTAGTTTAGCAAAGCTAAAGTGGCATCCGAATACGAGGCTTCCCTAACACGCTAGCGTCAGATTAGCGTTCAAAGAAAAATAAGCCAAACAGATGTTCTACAACAGAATCATCTTTCCACACGGGGGCAGTCATTCACCCGAAATGTTCGATCGAAACAATGTACTAGATCTATCTTCATTTTTCATATGTCAACAATAGGTCCATGCTCTGTTCTCAACTCCATCCCTCCCAGCTGTGACTGATTCCCCCTTCAATCCTCCCCCCCCCCCCCCCCCCCCCCCCCCACCAGCACCTACCTTTCTTCGTCCACACAGGGTTGATTCTGTTACTTGCGAAATTGAAAGCAGTTCAAGGCACGCGGTCTGAATATGGCCCGCTGGAGAGAAAATGAGTAAATGAGAACACCTCTGGATTTGATACAGGTCACGTCGTCTTGGTTAGGAGTATATCCCGCGGGGCCAGATGCATAGTTTCCCGATAGATTCTGTGAAAGTTTAACCCTACTTCTACTGGGTCAGATGCATAGTTTCCCGATAGACTCTGTGAAAGTTTAACCCTACTTCTACTGGGTCAGATGCATAGTTTCCCGATAGACTCTGTGAAAGTTTAACCCTACTTCTACTGGGTCAGATGCATAGTTTCCCGATAGACTCTGTGAAAGTTTAACCCTACTTCTACTGGGTCAGATGCATAGTTTCCCGATAGACTCTGTAAAAGTTTAACCTACTTCTACTGGGTCAGATGCATAGTTTCACAATAGACTCTGTAAAAGTTTAACCTACTTCTACTGGGTCAGATGCATAGTTTCACAATAGACTCTGTAAAAGTTTAACCTACTTCTACTGGGTCAGATGCATAGTTTCACAATATATTCTGTGAAAGTTTAACCTACTTCTACTGGGTCAGATGCATAGTTTCACAAAAGACTCTGTAAAAGTTTAACCTACTTCTACTGGGTCAGATGCATAGTTTCACAATAGACTCTGTAAAAGTTTAACCTACTTCTACTGGGTCAGATGCATAGTTTCACAATATATTCTGTGAAAGTTTAACCCTACTTCTACTGGGTCAGATGCATAGTTTCACAAAAGACTCTGTAAAAGTTTAACCTACTTCTACTGGGTCAGATGCATAGTTTCACAATAGACTCTGTAAAAGTTTAACCTACTTCTACTGGGTCAGATGCATAGTTTCACAATATATTCTGTGAAAGTTTAAACCTACTTCTACTGGGTCAGATGCATAGTTTCCCAATAGACTCAGTGAAAGTTTAAACCTACTTCTACTGGGTCAGATGCATAGTTTCCCAATAGACTCTGTGAAAGTTTAAACCTTCTTCTACTGGGTAAGTAAAACTGCGTACATGTATTTCTGAACGTTACGACAACCATCGTATACAGACAAGCTAGAGTCTCACATGAACTCAAGTAACTAAACAACCAAACAACACTTGAAGCCGTTGGACTCTAAAAACAGGAGCCGCAAAACTTCTATATAAGCTCTTCCCATTTTAAATGACAACAATCACAGCTAGCCTCACGTGACGGTTAAAGAGTTTGACACGTGACCACATTTCCCCCGGATTTCTGGAATAATTTTCCACTATCTCAAATATATTTCAATAAATGTTTTTGTAAACAGTAAGCGAAGACTCAGAAATCACATAACAGTTAGGCTTTCAGAAAAAAAAAAGTTTGATTCTGATGTTAGAAGCATTGCGGAAGCTCCACTGAAAGGCTTGGTGGGCCGACTGTGACCCACAGGCCGCGTGTTGCACACCTACACTGATGTAAGACATTATGAGTGAGAAATGTTATAGTACGCGAAGACTTCTTTAGACTTTCGCTAATAATTGCATATGATGTTTTTTGTGTAAATTTCTTCATTCCGCTAATGCTTTTCAATGTTTTAAAATGTATCACTAAATGAGATCTTAACAAACGTTGCAGTTCAAGATTTTAAACAAAATATGTGAAACTTTTTGAGATGGAAAAAAAAATATCGTGCAAATTTAGTATTAAAAATAATTTTCTCCTAAAATAATTGTTTGAATTGTATAATTGTTTATTTAATTAAGCTTGCTCTGAACAAAATTAACATCCCATTATTTGTCCCTGATTATTGCGATTCTAAAATTAGCCCAAAGCAGAAACATTTCTATTAGTTAATAGGCCTATAATTGTTCATGAAAAAAAAGAGGATTGTAAAGCTTAAAAACTACTTTTGGTTTTGTGTTTGTTTAAAAATGATTTTGTCTTTTTTCAAAGTGGTTTTGCCCCCTTTTGAAAATAAAAAGGTTTCGTCTTTTGAAAACATTGCTTTGTATTTAAAAATGGGATTTTGTCTATTTTAGAAGGGTCGTCTTTAAAAAAAATGTTTTTTGTCCTTTTAAAAATCCTGAATGCAAGGAAATTGAATATAAAATATCGGTTAATTCTTATCAAGGAAAAGATTCCTTTAATCTTACGTAACTAATGCATCCATTAAATAATGTTTCCAATTTACCTTTGAAGTAAAGGCAACTCTCTAAGTGTAACGCTGAAGAAACAACTAAGTCTTTATGTAAAAGCAAGTCTACCTTTTAAAAGGACGTTCGAAATACTGAGTCAAGAAAAAGTGATGTAATAAAAAAAACTTGTAACTTTTCAAGTAACCCATTACATTTGATTAGGTTTAATTCTTGATGATGGTCTCATGGCGAGTTGTTTCCTGCCCTTATCTTGGAGTATTTCAAACGGAAGGCTTGGAAGCTTCTCAAGCTAGATTGAGAGAGAGAGAGGGAGAGAGACTCGATTTTATAGGTAAGGTCTTTTACGTTTAATTGATCAGTGATGTCAATTATGTCAAAGAGAGGCAACTCACCCGATCAAAATTAACAACACATTGCTGGGTGAGATTACAGGAAAGGAAAAATTAAATGTAGCTGTACATCTATATTATCAACAACCTATAAATGTATTATGTAAAATACAAACTGTCTATAGAAGATAGATCGAGACTAATAGCTCTCGGAGGTTTGTTTGTGTATGTGTGCGTGCTTTTGTGTGTGTATGTATGAATATATGTATGTGTATTTATGTAAGTGTATGTATCGGTGTGTATATGTCTGTATGTGTGTATGTATGAATATATGTATGTGTATTTATGTATGTGTATGTATCGGTGTGTATATGTCTGTATGTGTGTATGTATGAATATATGTATGTGTATTTATGTAAGTGTATGTATCGGTGTGTATATGTCTGTATGTGTGTATGTATGAATATATGTATGTGTATTTATGTATGTGTATGTATCGGTGTGTATATGTCTGTATGTGTGTATGTCAAGATATGTGCGTTTTGTGTGCAAGAGAGTGTGTATGTTTCGTATGTGTAAGTTTGTGTGTATGCGAGTGCGCGCTATGTATGCTCTGTGTATGACTGTGTGTGATTGTATGTATCATTGTGTGCGTGATTGTGTGTGTGCGATTGTATGTATGTTTGTGGATGTGATTGTGTGCGTGATTTTGTGTGCGTGATTGTATGTATGACTGTGTGTGTGATTGTGTGTGATTGTATGTGTGTGTGATTGCGTGAGTGATTGTGTGTAAGTAAATGTGTGATTGTGTGTGTGTGTGTGATTATATGTGATTGTGTGTTTGATTGCTTGTGATAGTGTGTTATTGTGTGTATGATTTATTGTGTGTGTGATTGTGTGTGTTATTGTCTGTATGATTTATTGTGTGTGTGATTGTGTGTGTGATGGTTTCTAGAAAGTTGTCGTCTTTCTAAATATCTTTGTTATTGTTGTTTTTTTATGTCATGTTTTGTTTAAGTTCTTTATTATAGTCAGCTTTAGTCAGCTATAGAGTCAGCTATAGTCACATATATATATATGAGCGAAAGAAAGAGTCAAAGAGATGTAGGTTGAGAGAAAGAGAGAAAGAGTGCGAGGGAGAGAGGGCGAGAGGTGTGGAAAGAGGAGAGAAGATAGGCGATAGCTCAAGAGGTCGCAAGAAAAGGGGGAGAGCGAGAGAGAGACAGTTGGCAAGAGAAGAGAGAGATGAAGAGAGAGAGAGAAATGGAAAGAGAGAAAGAAATGGAAATAGAGAGAGAGAGAGAGATGAAGAGAGGGAGAGATGAACTAAAACAAATACAGAAAGTCAGAGTTGCAAGGGAACGGATAAGTTGGGAGATAGAAAAACGAGCAGACGGGAGGATTTAGAAACGAGACACAACTCCAGACCAATATCTAGGTACTGCTTGTCACGTGACGTCTTCAGGGCTGATTTGTGGGCAGCAGTCACAGCACTATTATGGCACAGCCCTCGGAGGAGACGTGCCGGGGAATATTTTCATCAGTTTAGGTTTTACTTATCCCCGGGAGCCAGATAGTTCGACCGGGATTTCCCGTAATCTGAGATTTGGCAAGGGAGACCATAATATACAACTCATAATATGAATATGTCTATACATGTGAATGAATAAGACACCTGAGATTCGAACGAAATTTATAGGTTTTCCGGAAAAGCTTTCAAAGAAGTTCGGCTTGCTATTGAATCTAGCATGCTAATGGGGTCCTTTTCAACAATTCAGCGGCTGGGTGGACACGGTGGTTGAGCGTTAGCGCGTTCAAATAGCGTACAGAAGGCTCTGGGTTCGAAAATCCTGGGGAAATCTAGATTTTTTTCCCCAAGATCTCGAGGATGTCCTTAAGTCTACCCATCTCTGATGTTTGCCTGACATACGTTGGGGCTGACCATTGTGCTGGCCACATAATCCCCTAGTATACACTGGATGGTGAGCGTTGTTCACCAGCCGTGTGAACCAATTCTGTCAGATGGGATTACTCTAGTACTATGTTATATATGTTGGTCATAAAAACATCAGTTAAAAGGAAAAGTCTTCAAACTCCTTTTAAATGATTCTTTAGTCTCAGAATTCCCAAGTGTCTGAATAAAGACTATAATAAGATGGATCGCTTACTCTATTTTTAGAGCTTACATGTTCTTTTTCCGTGCGCATCCAATAACGCTGTCATAAATTACTTCTACACTCTTGGGTCTGCCTAAATGTTTCCGCTGTATACAACTTTCGATTTTAATTTTAATTTTTCAATGAGAACATCATAGCGATTAAATTAAACGCAAGTGTACACAACAAAAGAGAATCGAGAATTCTGAAAAAAGAAGTCATTCGAGTCATCAAACACCAGAAATATTAAAGTAAGCGGTCCATCTTATTATAGTCTTTAGTATGAGGCAAACTTTTCATATTGTAGGCGCCGCAGATTTGAAAAGAGCGAACTCCAAACGACTTCATTTTGTTTCCAACGACACTGGAAACTAATAAAAGACTGTGGCGAAAAATGCAGATCCGTTGATGACATTATATACTTTGCCTTTGTAGTGATCTCTGGAATATTGGAAAGTACGGAGTAATGATGTAGCTGTATGTAAGAGAAAGATATTACACAAAAACACAATAGGAACTTGAATTAACTAAAATATTTTTTGACTATAGAGGAAGAACGAAACATATACAATGAACTACATTAACCTGGAGAAACTTCATACCTACGAACCTTCTTGTTTTAAAATATATAGTCTATATTCTGTTATTATGTATTCGACTGAAGGTTTGATGTATCTCAAAAGACGTATGGATTACGTATGATTTCATTGCACGGTATGTAGACCTGAGTCGCTCATATCAGATTCATTCCACATGATTGTAACCTGGTACACGTGATATTACATATGCATAGAATGAACTGACCACGACACGCCGAGTCTGTCAATGATATACGTGAGAGAGGGTTGTTCCTCGTAACTGACCATATCATGTGTACTAGGGAACTTTTTGTTTGCACTCAATGACTCAATGTTTTTATATGTGGACATAGGAATTAGATGCAAATCTTGGTGCATCGAAGAATAGGATCCGTATTGTATGTCCATCTATATTGGACAAGGGTCAGTTTTCATAGAAACATGTCTGGGTACCATAACGTCCTTTTGTCATATGTTACTATTGGATCTATTTTAACTTGTGCTTATACTATATGTATGTATGTCGTATTATATTTGTAACATGCATATCAAGTACAAAGACTTACAAATACCTTCAAATATATGTGCTTTTCTCGAGTATCTATAATAACATCCAAATCAATAGTGAATTTACTTACCTTATTTATATTCTATGAAGATTGGCAAAGGCAAACAAAAATAGTTCATTGGCTAGACCTAGAAAACACTTGGAATGAGAAGGGCAAAAACTATTATTACATGCTGTACACACATTACAGTGTAGAATAACAATATAGAAACTAGTATTACATGCTGTACATACAAAACAATCTATTTAACTATTTCTCAACGCCAGGGGGGGGGGGGGGGGGGGCTTTGTAAACATTTCACTCTCATGTCATCACATCGTCTCCATATCCATCTCATCCCTGGAAACCTTTCTCCCGCTAGTAAATTGCACTAAATGTTGTCGGAACTGAGGATTCGCAGTTTTAAGCCCTTACAAAACTGACACGACTCAAACCACACCAGCAAATCTGGGGATACAGGGGAGGTCACTTTCATGGGATTTCAGAAACTGTGTCAGGAATTGCTTAGTCCTTAGCACGTCTTCGATTAGCTGCCCCTTTTTTCTCATCCGTCTAACATTTCGTTGATTCGTTTATTTTTTTGGGTGCTTTTATGCGTTCGTACCTTAGGGCTCTCTAAAATATTTTACGGAGTCTCTCGTTCCATTTCCTACTCGGGTATACTTTCAGATTTAGTGGGCCAATAGATGACCAACACAATAGACACTCGCGGACCACAAACTTTTGTTGGGATTGAAGACGCACAATGTTATCAACACGTCCCAACATTAAAATATATTTAAAAAAAAAAAACAAATTTCAAACAGAAATACTTTTCATTTCATTTGCGAGACATTTTTTTTCATTTCTTCAGAGAGAAATAAACTTGGTTTATCAGACAGGAACTTGTTAGTGTAAGGCCAAGCTGATTCTTGTATATTAAAAATGGAATTAAAAAGTGGGAAATCGATACACACACGGTAATGGGGTTTTTAAAAAAGCAGAACTATAATAGTTATAATATATTGAGCTTTGAATTCTAGCTATAACTTAACATACAAGAAAAAAAAATGAAATAAAAAAATCGGGAAATATGGCGCTATAAAAAGAGAGTCTCTTGTTAACTGTTCAATGATATATTTATATAGATTCTCTTTTTCTTCAGTGGCATTCAATAAGGTACATCTCCACACAAGCCAAAATACACAAACCTACATTCAAATACGCGCCAGCAGACAGACAATTACAAAATCTCCCATAAAGACACTCTAAATATTCACACACTTTCTCTCACTCACACATTCACACACACACACACACACACACCTTCCATGCATACACACCCACCAACACATAATTATGTCTTACGCTAAGTTTTAAAAAGCAAGACATGCACTCGTGTCACTTATTAAACGAGCTTAACGGTTTTCGCACGATTACCGAACAGAGAGCCAATCTGCATCGAACTGTTCCTCCCTCTACCAACCCCCCCCCCCCCCCCCCATCCCTCCACTCACCCTTTACCAGGCAATAAAGCACGCGCGTAATCAGCTAGCCAAGAACGTTCTCTCTGATGTCATGACCTGGTAGAACACAAGACCTGGTTTAAATTGTGTCATGGAGGCGCTGGTTCTTGATCACTTCACTGGCCACGTCATTGAATTTGTGGGTGGAAACGTCCACACTCAACGTTTTTACCTTGTGTCTAAAACTGTATACTAGGTACAAGTGGTTTAATGCTAAGTTTGTTTCAAGCTGTGTCCTATGTTAGGGGTCGACAACCTAAGGCATGCGTGCCAAACGTGGCACGCTGAGCGATTTTCATTGGTATGCGAGAGATTTAAAAAAAATTGATTTTCCGGTTCTAAAGGAGGAACACTGACCGTTGAACCCGATGTTTCTGAATGACATAGCGACACATTGCAGTGAGTTGAACGCATTGACAAGGACGGGGTCAAACAGCACTTGATCTGTTAGATCACAGGAATGGATTTCCTTATATCTTGAGTGAAATCAATTTTCAAACATTTAACTATGTATACTTCCCTTTATTAAGGCATATATTAAGATATATAGCTGGGCTTGTTAGTATATTATTATAGTTTGAAGCACTCACAGCTGAGTTTTCTAAACAAAGGCAAGACTTTCAAATTCAAGCCTAACTGGCTTGATCTTACTACAACCTTATTAGAGGTAGATGTATTTTAAGTGGAGTGATATTGACGATTTTAAAACGCTGGCAGTTGAATATTTAACATCCAAAAAACATTTGGCATCGAAATGCCAATTAGCGGGAAAATCTGGAAGGAAAATGCTTAGGAAAGTCATCTGCTTTTCTCAACTGCCAGGCATTCATTCGCTCTGCTTTCAACTTTTGGTTCAACTTAAACTTGTGAACATTATCAACTGTGTTAAGCGTTCAAAGAGGTCAATTACAGTTCGCTACTCAGAAATGACTAAATATGTTTCTACCATTATAAATTAGTGGAGAGCATTCCAGACAAGGCGCTCATTAATTGATACAGACTAATTACATTTAAAAGAGTTATTATGCTTATCTTCTATAATTAAACATAAATATAAGTAATTCTAAAACCAAATATTTTTTTAAATTTAATAAATATATAATAAATAAATAAATTAAAAAAAAATAAAAAATTAATAAATCTCAATTATAACTGAGAATAAAATAATATAATCAATACAAAACTCAAGCAGTTGCTAGATTCTAATCTTAACAGCCAAATGATAATGCTTACAAAATAATTACCATAAAAATGTGAAAGCTTAGAAATATAATATTGTATTAGGCATAGATGCAAAAAAAAAAAAGAATGATAATCACTAACACGTTAATTTTTTAAATATTAAATAGCTTTTGACGATTTTCTCTATACATTTCCTTTGCTTTTGGCCTTGGTCTTGTCATAGAGATAAATTAATTGTCTTATAAAAAATACTAAAACAAGTATAATAGAGCAGGTTGACATTTAGCCTGTTTGCACGCTGAAGAATTTAGAAATCCTAGTTTGGCACACTGTTAGCCAAGGGTTGCCGACCCCTGTCCTATGTCACAAGTTAGTATCTGTACGCGAGTAAGTCAATGGGCCGTATTGCTGCTGAGAGTTAACACCCTTGCCCCTTATACAAGTCAATCTTTTATGACTGACTTGGTACAAGTCAGTCATTAAAGATTGACTTGTATAAGGGGCAAGGGTGTTAACTCTCAGCAGCAATACGGCCCATTGGGTATGTAATATGTACTACGAAGGCTTACTATATGGCTGACTGATGAAGAAACTTCTGGAATATCAGAACGCTCTATAACTGCGAGCAAAGTGGTCGAGCGGCAGCGCGTTCGACTGGCGATCCGAAGGTTCTGGGTTTAAATGGAGGCTAAGATTTTTTCTCGGGTCTGGAGGGTGTCCCTGAATTTACCCAGCTCTGATGGGTACTTGTCATTCGTTGCGGTAAAGTAAAGGCGGCTGGACATTGTGCTGGCCACACATCTCCTAGTATGTGTGGCTACAGAAACTGGTGAACGCTACTTCACCAACCCTATAATCAGTTTGGTCCGAAAGATTCTTTACTTTAACTATGCCATGCGCACTATTTTGTTGAGACCCAAGTTATCAATTCACTTACCTTGATAGCATCGTCTTTAATTCTAGTGGTTCAGACGATGACATCAAAGAAGGCAGAATTCGGAAGGGTAAATATGCCCTCATCTCCTTAGAAATGTATGGAAACATCTTCCTTATCCACAACATACAAACAGCAACGTTAAATCAGTCTTTCTATATACCTTAGAAATTTGGAGAAGAAAAAAAAAGAACAGTTTGGCCAACATACTCCAAGCCTTTGCTCAACATCTATATCAGGACTATATGTAATATATAAGATACAATAAATCATATTCTACAGGATAAACAGTGTGGCAGAGGACAAATCCAGAACTTTTCAGCCCAACAGATAGCTACACGGAGATGTAGATGCGTTGGACGCTTTCTCAGAAAACAGGATGGAAGTCTAATGGAACTCAAAGGACCAAAGAAAGACCGTCAGAGAAATTCGTGCGAAGAAGAGAAGCAATGCTGCATGGCATGGGGGAACTGAAGATGTCCGATTAAAACCGAGTGCGCTAGAGACAAGCTGCAGAGGGCTTAGGTTACCAAAGGGAAAAGACTCAAAGCACGGATACGCGTAGGACGCAAATAATCTTATGTATAGAAGGAGCATCTGTAACATATAAGATAAAATAATAATAAATAAATCAAGCCATGCACACTATTTGTAAAATATATACATTATTATTTTATTGCATACTGCATACAGTATATTAATGCTGTGTATAGTCACTGAATGCTACGTAAAGTGAATGCTAAGTACAATAACTGTATACCACTTTAGTCATCATCATCATCATTGCCTGTTCCCACTGCCTCAAAACAAAAACTCTGTGCATCCATGTCCTAGGCAAATTTCTCCAGCTGTCATCAAATTTTAGTCTGCTTCAAGTTTCCGTCTCCAAGTCATTTTTGGTCTGGCACTTTAATACTGAATGTTTAATTACGTATTCACTAATAAAAAAAAAATCGAAGTCTCAACCTGGGCAAGTTCGTTCGTTCTGTCTTTCTCTTTCTTTAATATTAGAATTGCAGGATTTTTTCATTTTTCAAATTCAATTAACCGCATTTCTTTCAGTAGTATGGGAGGGTAGGTAGTAGTATGGGGAGTAGGCTGAACAAGTAGTTGGGTATCTTTAATTGCTTCCATAATCTACAAGCCATTTGAAAAACCACAAAACTACAAACTATAGCCTTGATGTGTTTCTGAAATAACTTATGTAAATAACTCCCTTACTTCTGCTTAGTTCATAATTAAGTGAATTTCGCACCATACTATTTTTGACCTTTTAATTAAACGGTGGGAAGGTATGGAGGGGGGGGGGGGTGTTTGGAGTTAATGCACGTGACCGCAATATTCACCGCGTTAACTAGTATCATCATATTCTCCACCTGTAATTTATTTATCACCACATCTAACTAGAGTCTAGTCATTTTCAGTTTGATGTCAATGTTTTCCCTGAACAAAAAACAACAGGTTCTATTTATTGTGACTTTTTTTTTACCCTTTTGAATTATAGTTGGCATTCTTCATTATTGCTATCCCATTTTTTTTGTAATTCATCTACATCTGTTTCAATATATCTGTATCTATTTTCTTTAATTATTATCAAATTATCTGGAAAAAACAATTCTTTTTATTCTATACGAATTCACGCTAATGAGCAAATCGTTTATAAAAAATGGGTTTAAAAGGGGAAGGGGGGGTATGTACTGGTCCTTGTGGAGCTCCTGGACCGAGTTTACGATGCTTGGTGAAGATTTAGGGCATAGGTTCTCAACGTTTTTCGGTTCACCACCCCCTTTTACATTTTTATTGCGCTCAAAGCGGAAAGTAAATTTATGACTCAGATTTCTATAGATTCAGTAGACTTGTTTACGTTTTTATGATCTTAAACAGAACTGAAAAGAAATTTTTTTAAAATGTTTTTTTAATTATAATAAATAGTGAAGATCTGTCGCATCTCTGACACTTGCAAGCGGGACCGTTGGAGTTGGTCAGAGGGCAGCCTATGTTCTTTACTTTTCTACACTTCGTACCGTATATAGACTATGTTTTTCGACTTTGTGATATTTGATTCCAGTATCATTATTTCAATATCTCTGTGAGTTGTCATCTGTTGTGGCTGTAGTCTTAAAATATAAACTTGATTTTTTGATCTTTATTGTCTTTTGTGCATTTAAGTAAAGTACCCTTCGGGTCAAATTAATCATAGGGCCGGTGGGGCAGCGTTCACCAGTTTCTGTGGCCACGGCATACTATGTGATTGTGTAGCCAGCACAATGCACAGCCGCTTTTACTTTAACCCAACTAAGGTCATGTACCCATCATAGCTGGGTAGACCCGGGGGCAACCTCCAGACCCTGGAAGAAATACTAGCTTTTACCAGAATTCGAACCCAGGACCTTCGGTACGCCAGACGAACGCGCTGCAGCTCGCCCACCATGCCCCCCCCCCCCTTTTGTGCATTTGTTTATCATAAATTCTTCAGTCTTAGCATTTTCCGGCCTTTGAAAAGTAAAGCAGAAATTCGATCAGTTTTAGTTTGGTTGCGAAAGGTATTGGCAGCGCAATATGGAGGTTAAAACCAACTAACGAATCGTACTGTCCGATGCCGAATCCTTATGTCCTCAGGACTAAAAAGTCAACTTTATTTTTATCACAAGGTCTTTGTGTGTGAGCGGTTTGTGTGACTGAGTCTTTATGTTTGGGTGAGTGTGTGTGTGCGGTTTCTGTTTTGAAGTAAAATGGCCGAAAAAGGCGGCCCTGACCCCCTTGGACGAGTTAGATGTAGGTCACCGGGACACACTGGACAATATAAATGGCTTGGGGTCAGCGCTGTTTATTTTATCTTATGTTGTGTTTTTTTTATATAATGAAATCGGACAAGAGCCGAGGATTGATAGACGAGGCAGGATTGGTGGTGATTTGGGGAAACATCGGAGATAAGGCAATGTAGGGGGGTGGTGGTGGGGGTGGAACATGAGGGCGGCAGGGTAATGAATGATGGTCTAGGTTAAGAAATGGTAGAAATGCGGGGAGGGCGGGATAAAAATGTGGAAATACAGAAACTGTTATAGATGCTACTTAATGAAGGAAATTTTATTCAAAGACTTTAATACGATGGACCGCTTGTTCTATTTTTAGAGCTCATATATTCTTTTTTTCCAAAAAGTAATCGCGAATTCCAAAAAGAAGTCATTCGAGTCATCAAATAGCAGACACATTAAAGCAAGCGGGCCATCTTATTATAGTCTTTGGTCTATTTAATAGGAGTTCTTGAATTTAACATAAACATAATTGTTCCATTATATTACACGGTGTATTCCGTTATATCAGTGACATGGTAGAATAACATACAACTCTGTTATTTAGACGGTAGTTGGTGGGGAAAAGAATCCTTTCATTATTGATTATGTTGTTGTTATATGTGAGTGTGTGTTTTGTTGTATAAGCTTAATACCGGCACAATGCCGTCTTTATTTTACCCCAACTAATGTCACCCTCGAGTGTCGGGAAACAAATCCTAGCCTTCACCAGGATTCGAACCCAGGACTTCCTGTTTGTTTTGACCGAGGAAGCCGTTATCTTTAGACGAGTCGCAGCAACGTGCCGAACGTCCTCAGGACTAAAAAGTCAACCTCATTTTTATCACAAGGTCGTTGTGCGTGAATGTTTGTGTGTCTGTGTGTTTATGTTTGAGTGAGTTTGTGTAACTGTCTGACATTTGGCATAAGCGTTTCAATTATTCAATATTTTAAATTAAAAATATAAATACTTCTCTTTTCGTTTTTTTAAACATCACTTTAAAATGAATGAATAACTTTCTTTTTAAAGTTGTGTTTTGTAATAATTAAGTAGTTTAGGAAAAGTAGATCTAATTAAATTCATGTCTGATTGTGATAATTTTATTCAATATGTTTACTTTTTATATTTAGTTTTAAAAACTCAAAATGTATGTTTGCGTGAATAGAATCCAAATGGCTGCGCTCCATTTGCGGCAGTAAATAGAAACATGTTTAGCCTACTTGTTTTATATTGGATCAAAAAGAAGCAACGGGTTTGTGGCGGTCAGCTAATTAGCATATTTAATTATTTAATGTGCTGAATAAATGTGTATTAAATATATCCATCATGGAGCTGCAAATTGTTTGTTGTTTTCTTAACTTTAAAAATACATTTAACTAGGGGTTTGAAAACCGAGATAGTGTGATAACAATAGCCATAAGTCTTAAAAAATACCTCAAATATACTCAGTGATGAACCATAAAAATACTAAAGCAACGTTTAAATCATTATCACTTTACAAGAGCCATAAGTCCAAACAAAATACCTCAAATATACTCAGCGATGAACCATATCAATAATAAAGCAAGGTTAAATAAAACCATTAACATTTAAAACCTATATTTCCATAAAGTAGGTCGCCAAGTCCCAATGTAAACGAAACCTTGAGGGCTATAACATTTATTGATGGCGTTTTCTATATTAGGCTTAAGTAGTTTTTGTTGGAGTGTACGTCTGTGTGAGTGTCTGTGTCTGTGTGTGTGCCTATGTGTGTAAGCATACAATGTTGTATTTAAAATACACCAACGCTACTCACAATGAGCCATCCACTAAAGAGTTTTAGAAGAGAAGACTGACATCTTAATACCACATTATCCTAAAGTGTGTCTAGTCTAGGGATGTTAAAACCGTTTTTTTCCAAAACCGGTTTTCGGTTCTATAAAACCGGTTTAAAACCGGATTTCGTTTCCCCCCCCCCCCCCCCCGCGCATTGTCTTAAGTCACAGGCCAGAAAAACAAAATTTGCGTAGTTTTATAGGTATTTATTTGAAAAATAATCCTAATTCAATCTTAATTAGTGTTTGCAGGGCATTCGAGGGATTGATTTGTGTGAATACAATATGATTTTGTACTCTTTACCATAAAATTCTGGGCTAATTGATTAAAACCAATATTAGCTTTCAATTTTTCAATAGTGATAATCAAATTACCGATTATAGTTGACCATAATAAAAAGAAGCATTTGTAGAGTCATATATGGTAACTTGTAAAATTAGTTTTGCCAGAGACATGAATTGGAAACACTACCAAGTCTTACTAAAAGCCACAACCTGCCATAGTATGACTTCCCTCCTGTTCCTCATATAACGACAGAGGCTAGCATAATCATCCGGTTGAAAGAACGCCCGGGCGAAACCTTAGCCCCGTCTATTAATTATATCATTAATTTCATCATAAAAGAACTCCCCTTCCCCCCTACCCCTCTTAATTAACAAAAAGGTAAGGTCAACATATTTTGATTGATGACAAACAGTATAATTCCTTATAGTTCATAGTATAATCATATTTCGTGATATCCCAACGATTGATTTACTTGTCTACCGATCAATTAGCTTTATTGACTTTTACCGTTCACATCTATGAGATTAATTTATATTGACATTACTAAACTAAAGCACTTCATAATAATGTTTTTGTTTTTAAACATTCTAACTGTATCTTGTATTGTAATAAGATGACCTTATGTTTTTCTTAATAGAATAAGTTTATATGTGAGCCAGACAATATGTTTTACATGTAACATTTCAATTATTGTGTATATGTGTGTGTATCTATGTAATTGGGTCACCCCCCCCCCCCCCAATCTCCGTCAACCCTGAACCCACCTCCTTCCCAAGCTTCCCTCTGCATATCGCATAACCATAAAACAGTTTAATAACCATAAAACAGGGGTCTCAAACATGCGATCCGCGGGCCAAATACGACCCATCAAGAGGATTTATTTTTTGTGGCCCCCCAGTAAGCTTACAAAAAATGTAGGCCTACTATTCGTGAAATTCAGACAGCTAGTACTGATGCACATCAAATTTTATTGTTAATTTTATATACATAACATACTTTATAATAATAATTAATAATGATAGTTCACTTTGGTATAATTCTTTGTGTCTAAATTGTAAATTGGCATATTATTAGTGATAAGTAGTAATATGAGTTAAGATATATGAAGTGTTTTTGTTTACTAGGGACGGGTTGTTGGGGGGAGGGGGATGCAGCCCTTGACACATCTCATAAAATGGCACATGCCTTCAGCCGAGTTTGAGGCCCCTGCCATAAACCATCTGGTTTCAGGATCGGCCCTGTTTTGTTCTAGAGATCGTCTCAAATGGAGGTGAAACACATTATTGTTTTGCTAATTAATTAAGGAAGCCCTTCTTCTTGTTCTTCTGTTAGTCAGTCTGGAGACAGTTTGCCTTCTTGCAGTCAATGCCAGACAAACATATTATAGGCATTTCTCTGCCAATGTTATTCTGTGGGTGTCTTGTGGAGTTTTATTTCTTCCAACCCGGCAGTTTGAGAGAGTTTTCAGTTTTGCGCCCAGCACCTGCAGGTCGTTCTCCAGGATCGAGTTACACTGTTACGAAACGTAAATTCCCTACATTGTAATGTTAATAAACCAACTAAATCATTTAAGCGAATTGCGTTTAAACGATATAAATATTTCTCAGCTCACGGTTTTCCCCGGGTTTTTCCTAACCTAATTAAAGCATTATTGTTTTTTATTAACCTCGATAAAAACATGAACTGTCCACGCAACTACAGCGTGTCAAGGCCGTCCGGTCTCTCCTTATTTTGTTAGAGCATTATTGCTTGTTCTTAATAAAAAGTATCTGTTCACGCAGTCAGCACGCAGGCTTGATTAAAATTCTCGTGTCACTAGGCTGTCGGGTTTTTCCAACGATTGACCCGTAATATATTTCTACGCGATTCGACCTTTTAGTCAGTTCTTGGCTTGCATTCGATCTAGTAACATCAAATATACTCCGCTCTGAGTATCATTTTCTATTTGATTTGTATTATGGAAAATTTATTATTCTACTATTAACTACAATGCTATATGTTCATTGAGGATATTCATTACTAATTGGAATATGTGTATTTCTTGATTGTGTATATAATATTATTTGGATTCCTACTGGATTGATGTTGTAAATTAAACCAAATTTATCGTTGCTTTCTACACAACTTGGTTAACGTCAATATTTCAAAGTTATATACATGTGTGTATGTGTAATATTTATACAACTATTTTAATAATCTACACTACCACTCAACATCGAGGTTCTTGCTGTATAATATGAGCCACACAAATAATTATACATGAAGTAAATCAACTGAAAACTCTAAAACTACGCTATGTGAATTGCCAGGGGATACTAAGAACCACGGAATACTCTAGACAACTACAAATAAACTTCAGAATGATATAATAAGATCTTCACTAATACAAGGATACTCACACTAATAATAACAATACTATAACTATTATTTTCATAAATTGAATGGGGGCTCTAGCCGTAATAACATTATAAATCATAATTATACTTGTGTGATCTAAATAGAAGGTCTCATCCATAATTTATTATGGTGAATAAATTGCCTTGTAATAAAATGGGTTTTGCTCGTCAGTGATTTACTAACAAACGTTTAGAGGATTTACTTCAACTTCAAGAATCGTTATACTATTTACACAAACTATTTACAACTGCCGTAATACATACTCGTAACTTGGATGGATTGTGTTGGAAAATATGAACAATATACAATATACTAAAGATTGTGATTGAATTGAACATTGCTATTGAGAATCGGAAAACTTAACTATTCAGCCTGGAAAATTATCTTGTGTATTATCTTGTCAAACAAAGTAACTCTAAGAAAGTATTATTTTTATGACCTTGTTGTGACAAATCTGAACTGTGTGGTGTAGTGAATTATTCAAAGGACAGAAAGTAAGTTGGACTCTTTATTGTATTATTAACAAGATTTATAGTAACTTTTAATAATATATAAAATGGAAGCCACAAATAATCTTACATTGGATCCAGAGATATTTGATCTAACCTCAGAACAGCTTAATAAAATGTCGATGATACAACTAAAAGAATTGGCTAAATCATTGGGCATTTCTATCACAGAAACTAGGCCATCAAAAACTAAATTACTTCAAGAGGTAACTGAGTGTTTAAGAAAACAAGGTACACTAATTATTGAAGAAACTACTGCTAATGATAACATTAATGATGAATCAGATGATGAATTACTTTTTCCTATAACACAAAGAGTGAAGCATACAACTGGTGACTTAAGTGAAGAATTGAAATTTAAACTTGAGATGAGGAAGATGGAGATAGAATTGGAAAGAGAAAACAAGAGATTAGAATTGGAAAGAGAAGACAAGAGAATTGAGATGGAAAGAGAAAACAAGAGAATTGAGTTAGAAATAGCAAGAGAGAAAATAGCAAGCCAAGAAAGAATTGAGATAGCAAGGTCTCGTACGTCAAATCATTCGAATGCAAGCTCTGAAGCAGATGCAGAACTGTATAAGTTTAAGAAACATATTCCAGTTTTTGAAGATAATTCGGTGGAAGAGTTCTTCATGATTTTCGAGAGAAACGCTAGAGACTATCAATTTCCCGAGGGCAAGAAAGCTATACTTCTACGCTCAGCTCTGAACAAAGGAAAGGCACTTGATGTTGTATTAAGTCTTACTGAAGAGGAATTGTATGATTATGAACTGATCAAGAATAGAGTACTGCTAAGTTATGCACTAACACCTGAAAAATATAGAAAAGTGTTTCGCGAGTCTAAGAAAGAACAGGAACAATCCCATGTTGATTTTCTAAGACAGAAAAAGAAATATTTTGAAAGATGGATTCGATCCAAAGGTGTAAACAAAGACTTTGATAAATTAGCTAATCTTATGCTAATGGAAGACTTTAACAATAACATCAGAGGTGACGTAAGAATACATTTAGCAGACAAAGGTGTAGAACAAGTAGAAACAGCAGCAGTAATGGCAGACGAATACGTTATTATCCATTCCAGCAATAAATTTACAACAGTTGATAAATCTAAATTCCAGAATCGAGATATGAAGGTAGAAAAGAAAACCATGAATCCAAATGAATCCTATCAATCAAAGAGACATCAGCAGAGCAATGAAGGTCCAACAAATTCCAAGCCAACCTGTAGCCATTGTAAACGAATTGGACATACTAAGGAAAAGTGCTGGATATTGAATGGGAACCCGAATAAAAAGAATGTTGTCTTATCGTATGTAGCAATGCCAAAACAAAGAACTCATGTAAATGTAAAGAAGGATGTTAGAACTCAAACAGAGATACCTAGTGCTAATGCAGATAACCTGACAAAACACACGTATCTAGGAAACTTGAAACCAGAAATAGTTCCTGAAATAGAGACAATGGTTTTCAATAATTCTAATTCTAATCTGAGCTCCAAGGAGTCTATATCAGATAGAACCACCATGAGTACTAAACATACCTCTTACAAAAATAACTTGGATACAGATCTCATCGATACTGAGATACCAAGCAATTGTTTGCCATTCATTGAAGAAGGTACCGTGTCATCCATAATAAATGGTGTCACTAGTGAAAAGAACATCAGAATACTCCGTGATACAGGGGCTGAGGTTTCACTACTTTTAGAGAATACTGTTCCTACGTCACAATCGACATATACAGGACAGGATCTTACTATTCAAGGTGTATCAAGGAAAAATGTACAAGTTCCTTTGCATCAAATACAGCTGAAGAGTGCGTACTTCACTGGAAATGTAGTTGTGGGTGTATACAAATCACTTCCGTTTAAAGGCGTTTCTTTAATACTGGGAAATGATATTGCTGGAGATGTGGTGCATTCCATATCCAAGAAAAAACAATACCTTAATAAAAGTGAGAGCTTTATCAAACCTATATGCATCGTCACTAGAGGTATGGCCCAACAACAAAAGTCTGTCGAAACCATGTCAAAGTCAAAAATAGAACCAGAAATTGACCTACAGGCAACTTTCCTGGCTGACATCTTGAGTGGTCCCTCAGTCAAGACTACTGAAAGTAATTTGTCACCTCGACAATTACTCCTATTAGAACAGAATAGAGATTCAGGAATTAAACACCTGAAGAAAAAGGTGATAACTGAACAGGAGGCAGAAATTAAAGGAAATGGATTTTTTCTGAAGGAGGGAATATTAATGCAAAAATGGAGAGATGTGAAATGTGATAATGACAATTGCAGAGAAGGAAGTCAGATTGTGGTACCAGCCATATATCGTAATGACATCTTACACATGGCTCATGATACGCCATATGCTGGTCATCTAGGAGTGAACAAGACTTACCGTCGAATTCTTCCGTACTTCTATTGGCCTGGACTACATCGTGACGTCACAAAATACTGCAAGTCATGCAATACATGCCAGATAGTTGGTAAACCTAACCAGACTATACCGGTAGCACCTCTAAAGCCAATACCTGCCTTTGCAGAACCATTTAGCCACTTGCTAATAGACTGTGTAGGTCCTTTGCCTAAAACAAAGACAGGACACCAGTACTTATTCACTATAATGTGCACTGCCACGAGATACCCTGAAGCTATTCCGCTACGCACCATTAACGCAGATAAGATATCTGACGCACTGATTGCATTTTGTTCAAGATACGGTCTTCCAAAGACTATACAGTCAGACCAAGGATCTAACTTTACATCAAAGCTGTTTAACCAGGTCTTAAAGAAACTAGGCATCCAACATGCAACTTCAACTGCGTACCATCCGCAAAGCCAAGGTGCCCTAGAAAGATATCATCAGACTCTGAAAACCATGCTCCGCACATACTGTTTTGAGAACACTGAAGACTGGGATCGCGGTATTCCATTCGCTCTTTTCGCGACTAGAGAAACTGTGCAGGAATCTCTTGGATTCAGTCCGTTCGAGTTAGTGTTTGGACATTCAGTTCGAGGACCTCTAAAACTGTTGCAGGAAACCTTGTTAAATTCTGATGAAGAGACTGGACTCGTAGCTTATGTGGAACAATTTAGCAATAGAATCTATCATGCTTTTAATCATGTTAAAGATAATCTTTTGCAGGCTCAGAAAAGAATGAAAGGGTACTATGATGTCAAGGCCAGATCCCGATGTTTCCATCCTGGTGATAAAGTCCTCATGTTGACCCAATTGTCTGGACAACCCCTGAGTGCAAAATATACAGGACCATATCAGGTTTTAGATAAAATCAGTGATGTAACATACATTGTAAAAACCCCTGATAGAAGGAAAACACAGAGACTGTGCCATATAAACATGCTAAAACCTTATGTTGTTAGGGAAGAACAAACTGACATTAGGCCAGTGAGTGCTATCAAAACTGTTGAAACACCCCCGCCTAAATTTAAAAAGACAATCATAGAAAGTAAACTTCAAAACACTGAAGCACTTAAAAACCTCAATGATAAACTGACACATCTAGACTCAGGTGAACAGACTTCTATCAAGGGTTTAATCTATGATCATGTAAATTTGTTTAGTGATGTTCCTAACAAAACAACTTTGGTTACCCATGATGTAGTTTTTAAAGATGATAAGGTTAAACCTGTCAAACAACATCCTTATAGGGTTAATACCATACAACTTAAGAATAACTTACGTATTGGTAAAAGATCACATCGTCGCGGACACCCTACCGCGCATGTAACAAATGTATAAGGAAATGGATAACTTCATGTATATATTCTGATAATCCTAACTAAGAGAATTGGATCATTTAAAATATAAATGCATGAATACATGAATATGTTGTGATTATTTTATGCAATATCTTATGCCTTATTTTATGCCATGAATATTTCCATTTGCTAAAACAAATATTATTATTGTTGTAAGAAAAAGAAAAAACCTAATAAGTTACTTTTAAGTATTACTGATTTATGGACATAATTTTCTTTATTAGTAAGATAATGAATGAACAGAAATGTACATCCTTATTTTGAAACAATCAAACTATAGTTGTGATTATGTAAAAACCAAGATAGAGTAATGTGCATACACTTCACATGCTTACACAGTTAAGATTAAATTCTTACTCTTAAGTTTATTTAAATATTAATTTCATTTAAGTTGAATTAATTAATGATTGAATTGTTTAATATGATAACATTAGTTATGCTGATTTTTACCTTATAAATAAGATGATGATGTTTATAAGGAATGATATCTCAGAGAGTATAATTTTTAGAATAACGCGAACATGTGTTATGGTCTAAGGATAACTTGAGATCCTATATGATGAGGGTTTAATAGAATAAATTATTTCCCTTACTTGTCTTATTTAACGGACTACCCAGGTGGAGTCAGTTTTTTTTTGTATATTGTTTAGAACTAAAGTTAAGTGCAGGCGGTTCTAAAAGAAATTGCACACTTCTATTGTTTAGTATGCAATGTTCTTTACCTTTTGGTACGGGCGACTGTTACGAAACGTAAATTCCCTACATTGTAATGTTAATAAACCAACTAAATCATTTAAGCGAATTGCGTTTAAACGATATAAATATTTCTCAGCTCACGGTTTTCCCCGGGTTTTTCCTAACCTAATTAAAGCATTATTGTTTTTTATTAACCTCGATAAAAACATGAACTTTCCACGCAACTACAGCGTGTCAAGGCCGTCCGGTCTCTCCTTATTTTGTTAGAGCATTATTGCTTGTTCTTAATAAAAAGTATCTGTTCACGCAGTCAGCACGCAGGCTTGATTAAAATTCTCGTGTCACTAGGCTGTCGGGTTTTTCCAACGATTGACCCGTAATATATTTCTACGCGATTCGACCTTTTAGTCAGTTCTTGGCTTGCATTCGATCTAGTAACATCAAATATACTCCGCTCTGAGTATCATTTTCTATTTGATTTGTATTATGGAAAATTTATTATTCTACTATTAACTACAATGCTATATGTTCATTGAGGATATTCATTACTAATTGGAATATGTGTATTTCTTGATTGTGTATATAATATTATTTGGATTCCTACTGGATTGATGTTGTAAATTAAACCAAATTTATCGTTGCTTTCTACACAACTTGGTTAACGTCAATATTTCAAAGTTATATACATGTGTGTATGTGTAATATTTATACAACTATTTTAATAATCTACACTACCACTCAACATCGAGGTTCTTGCTGTATAATATGAGCCACACAAATAATTATACATGAAGTAAATCAACTGAAAACTCTAAAACTACGCTATGTGAATTGCCAGGGGATACTAAGAACCACGGAATACTCTAGACAACTACAAATAAACTTCAGAATGATATAATAAGATCTTCACTAATACAAGGATACTCACACTAATAATAACAATACTATAACTATTATTTTCATAAATTGAATGGGGGCTCTAGCCGTAATAACATTATAAATCATAATTATACTTGTGTGATCTAAATAGAAGGTCTCATCCATAATTTATTATGGTGAATAAATTGCCTTGTAATAACACTGAGTCAGGGTTTCTGCGAGCTGAGGTGGTCCATTCTCCGACATCCACAGAACTCCTCAAATTTTATTGTGGTTGTTTTTTTTTTTAATGCACACATTCTTTATAGCCATTTTTGTTATGCCTTTCAAAAATGTAACCCTTCGCAACTCACAAAGATGTAACCCTTCGTAACTCACAAAGAAGATAAACGCACAAACATGTTAAGCTAATTAATAGACCTGCAAATGATTTAATAATAAAAGGAAAACACCTAACTATATATAGCTCATAAGGATTTTTAAAAGCGCACCAAACAGTATAATGAAAAAAAAAAGATAAAAAACTAATTTGTAGAAAGGTTTGAGGTTTGGAGGCTGTGGCTGTATATGTTATTAAAAAAAAAATAGTGTATGTGCCACATTTCAAATCGATAGCAGGACGGTAAGTGGGTCAATTAGCCTTCGGAAGGTCGGGTCGGTCAGAAATATACTAAGTTTTCCTAAGTTAATATATAAAGGATTTAAAAATGTATCATATTATGTTTAATTGTTGTAAACGGCTTAAGGCGTGAATGAAATATTTTTTTTTAAATCTCCACCAAGAAATCTATTCCCAAATACAGGGACGTGCAACAAGGGGGAACGAGGGATCACAACACGGCCCGCAAAACCTACAACTGTGGCCCCAGAAAAGGATGAACAGTAGTTTATTTTTATTCATTTTATTCAAAACGTGAAGGCATTTCACAATGTTGGCCCGACTAGTATCAAATTCTATATAAAAATGAGGAAAAAATGTTAACACCCTAACATATACAACAATGCGCTTTAAAAAGGTGTGCTTATATTTATAACAATATATATGTCATATATATTTTGGCTAGATATTTATATCATTTCCATCACTGCTCCCCCCCCCCCTCCTGGCTACGCTACTGTCCGACGGTAGTCCTATTACTTAACTTTTTTAAAAAAGTTTAAATCGTTCTTAGCTTGATAAAAATCCATGATTTCTTTTTAATTCAATCCTATTGAAAAGGGAGAACGTTTCCTTAATAGTAGAACATTTTGTACAAAGTATGCGGTTTATATTCATTCTATCTTTCAATTGTATCTTAAAGGTTGATAGTATAAATACTTTACTTTTCTTTACATTCAACAGTTGTTGCTTTATTTAACTAGTGAGCGGGAAGAATTGATTCAGAGCTGAATCGCATTTATTCTCTAGGAATTTATATAGAAATAAAACTTTTCAGATATACTTTACTGTGAATAGCTCATCAAACGGTAAATAAAAAAACAAACAGCCAAAGTAGGTCATGTTCGCATCGTTATTTATCTTCATCTTAAGGAGTATATAGAATATATATTGTGATTTCAATGAAATGGGGTCATTTACCCGAACAGTCTATAGTCTTGGGATTCAATAAGTGTATTTTCGCCAGCCATCTTGTGTCAATAGTTTCCCCGCGTTTCCCATATTCCAATTTATTAGAGATCGGATGATTATTCACAGTATTCATACTTCAAGACTAGGTCAGCTGTTGTTTTTATTTTCTCAACAAAGAGCGTCGTGTTTCTTTTTTAAAGTTTAAGGAATAGGGATTAGTAAGTGCGCGTAAAATTATAAATATTTAAAAGATATAGACTCTAGCTATACCATCTATAATATGTATAATATAAATGTAATTATAAAAGGAGATATAACTATATATATATTTAGAATATTCATCATTTTAACATTGATATAATTATAAATTGACGTGATCAGGGATAGTAAGAAAATATTTTGTTGCCCCCTAAAAGATATTAACATAGGCTTCTTATGCCTAGACATCCACAGCGCAGTGCTACAGCCATAGACAATATTATTTTCAAAATGTTGGTATTTGAGTATTGATACAAATATCCATATTTCACTATCTTGTTATCAGGGGACGTCACTCTTAATGTGAATCTGCAGAAGTCACGTCTGTTTGAGCAACAGCGCGTTTGTTCCAGTGCACGTTTCAAGCAGACGACATGAGCAAAATGCAATTAACGTCAATTTGAAGGGAATTGAATTTATTCCCTTTCAACATGTTCTAGAAATTTGTTCTTCTATTTTGTTTGTTTTTGTATTTTTTTTATTTATTTTTTTACATTTGTGTATTTTGTTTTTCTAATGAATCCCGAGCAAACCTAATGCTTAATGGCAGAATTTTTCTTCTTTTTATGGTTCGTTTTTAAACTATTGTCAAGGATAAACTAACAGAAACAAAGTAAAAAGTAATATCATATTGGTGGGATGTATCTAGCTATATGTTCATGCTTATATAAATCTATCCATCTATCCATCTACCCTTCTATCCATTTATGTATCTTTCAATCTATTCATTTATATTATATCAATCTATCAATTTATCTATATATCTGTCCATCTATTCATCTATCCATCTAATTTTCTATTTATCTAACATTATATATTTGCATCTGAATAGCCAAATCCAGATGTACTTTCAACTGTTCAGCTATTTTTGTTGGATATATTTAACCATACATTCATACATGTATAAATATTCACGGTCCTTATGGATCAATTCGGTCCGACGGGTACTTTACTTTTACTTTACCCACATAAAGTTACTTTGTGGTCACATTTCAGTAAGATCGTACAGACCTCCATCATTAGCATTTAACCAAATACAATAATAAATAATAAGATGGAACGCTTGCTTTGATATTTCTGCTCTTTGATAATTTCAATGATTTCTTTTCGGGATTCCAGATTCCCATTTGTACTGTACACTTCCGTTTTTATTTAATCGCTACGATTTTCTCAATGGAAAATTTAAATTAAAATTGAAAGTATGCAGCGGAATCCTTTCGGCAGCCGGAGGAGTCATTTAAGAACATAATTTAAGCTCTAAAAATAGAGCCAAGCGGTCCATCTTACTACAGTCTTTGCTTGAACATAGCGTTGCCAACATATAGGCCAACATATGGGCCAACATATGGGTCAACATATGGGCCATTAATCTATCATTCGCATTTATCTCACACGCTAGAGTCACTTTATAATGTAAACCTTCTTGCACGAATGCAATCAATAAATTTGACTTGTTATCGTTTCAATGGATACCACATTATCTGGATTCCTTTTAAGAGAAGTTCACCGTAGATTGTTATGCACACAAAATATCTTGTCACAGAACTATTAAAAACGTTATTCCGTATTTTTTTGTTCTTTCATAAATATGTTGAAGTGTAATACATGAATATAAAAAAAATACATGAATAAATCAGTATGTTGTATAGTAAATCTTAAAACCAGAAACATCAGGTACGTATGCCTTATGTGGCACGTGGAACTTTAGTAAAGGCACGCAAATGCGTAGATGGGATACCGTTGACTATAATGACTAAATTAAGCATCTTGTGTGTAGGTGGAATTAGAACTTTTTTTTTTATATTTAGAAATGTTGGGAGTTGGGAAGGGGTGTGGGGATAGACAGAAATGCAAATTTTGAATAGCCAGATACAGAAAATAAAAATATAAAAACACTTTCCAGCACCTTTTGGCCCCCCCCCCCCCCCTCGTTATCCTCGCCCGCCACCTCTTCTGACAACCAAGATATCGGTATAGTTTTCCTGGGTTTACCTTTGACCTCCAGGTGTCGGTGATGGACTACACAAGGAAAACACAATATAGCTTTATATGAAACTGGTCGAAGATTTGGGAGCCATGAAACGTGGTCTTGTTTCTCGCCCTTTCAAATCTTATTTGGTTTTTCCCCGGAAATGAACGAGGTGAGAGAAATAGCTTAGACGCCAGTTTTCCAAGGTTCTGCCTTCCTGTAACAGATCTGACAGCATTAACAGCGCCTATTGTCTTGGAGTTTCACCTGACGTTGTACACCTTTACCTGGCCTTCCATACTGTTTGGTCATTACTTCATGTCGTGAGTTTGTGTTCCACTCTTCAACCTTGGTCATTTTCATCTATGATCTTATATATTACAAACGCTCCTTCTATAAAGAAGATTATTGCGTCCTACGTACATCCGTGGTCCGAGTCTAGTGTTGCATGTACATTCTAGACATTCTAGAGCTAGACATTCATAGTTTTGACAAATATCTTAACTGATTCTTCCCGAGTGGAATTCTAGCCTGGAATGGGTTGCCTGAAGAAACTAGGAAAAAAACAGTAACTTAACATCATTTCAAACACTAATAAAAATGCAGGATAAAACTCAAACCACAGATATGCGTAGAACGCAAAACTATTTTGTATATAGAAAGAGCGTATGGTACATATAAGATTATATATTTATAGTTTAAGTGTAGTCCTCCTTATTTGTAATAGCTTAAACGTGTTTGGTTTTCCCAACAAGTAAAGGAAACCCGTTCCAAGCCCTATAGGGCGTTTGCAATCAAGTGACAAAAACCACGTGATTTTTGTTTACTTTGTGTAATGGTGTACAAGTAACAATGGCCGCTGTATTAATAAAGTTTCATATAGGCTCGAGCTTTTTTTAAATGATGTTTTGTGTTTTAAGTCTTGATAAGATTTAAGCTGTATTATGCCTAATAAATAAAATAGGCTATTTATTATTATCATAGACATAGATCATAGACGATGTGAGCCTATTAGTGACTTGACTAGATAGCCTATTCACCAATACTATCACTTGACATCGTAGCTGCCATACTTAGCCATTAGCCTAGCCTACGAAACATTAAAAGTGTAGGCCTATAAAGTGAAATTGAAAGTGTAAATAGGTCTAGCCGGCCCTAGCCTAATCACATTAATCAATTAATCTACAGTACTACTATTTACCTCCTTTTTTTTAGTAGGATAGTCAATATTCATATGTGAATTTGGCATGATAAGAAACTTGACCATGTGCCATATTTGTTCCTCAATTTACAAATGACGTCACTAAAAAACTTAAGCTCTGCCCATTGCGAACGCTCTATTGCCAATTGTATTCGATTTAATCTATATACTTTAACAATAAAACAAAAAAGGGCAACTCATGTATCTGTATCAAATATTATTATCTCATCTTATACATTACAGACGCCCTTACGCTTATCTAGTTTATCATGATGTACTATTTATTTCAAGTGAAGCTAGAAGAGATTTATAAGTATAAAAAGAAGTTCGTTGAGTCGGTTGGAAAATACACAAAAAATGACACAGTTCTATGATTTGAAGGATAACAAGACATCCCTGATTACTCCATAGAATTTGTAGAGTTGTACATTTTCAACTGCTTCACTTGACATTACAAAAGATTCTATTCTGAGATCGAAAAATGTTTTTCATCTCCAGTCTTGTAAAAAAAAATAAATACGAAATTCGACTGGCAATTCTTTTTTGAATTTTCATATAAAAACCTGGGATTTAATTACAAGTTTTGTCATATCTGTTGATGTGATGTCTTGGTTTAAACATTGCTTTCTATTGTCAGTTTATCAGCATGTATTCAAGTATACATCCACATAATGAAAGTGTTGCCCACAGTACTAGAAGTCACATTTATAAATGAGAAAATAGGAGAATATATTGGTGTAATGAGATTTTAGTGTCTGGCTTTGTGAAACGAAGAGATTGAGATGGTTGTATAATTTACAGCTTTCCACTTCCTGGAGTTTATTTTTCTCCGTTAATTGGAGGCAAAAACAAAAACAAAAACACATTTTTTTTCTCTCTAAATCCTGGTCCCATTGTTAGGATTATCGATGTGGTTTGCGCGTGCGACAGAGTTGGGGGTGGGGAAGAGAGCGCGTGACACTCTCGGGGTGGACTAATTTCTGGAACTAGGTCACCAAGAGTTCAATTGCCCTTCTCTAAAACCATTAACGGTAAAAAGAGATACATTAGTGTGCCCCCCTTAGGGTACATTGTTGTTTGTAGGTGGTTTGTAAGGCGTTTGGAGTTTGTAGGTACTTTTTTTTTTAGAGAACTGTTATTTTTCTTAGTCTGTATATCGATTGGTTAATAGGGATAAAATACAAATATGGTCGAATTATGAATGTATACAATAATGGATATATAATGAAAAATAAACTTATAAGTAAATCTATACAAGGGTACATAAAAATGGATACTATTGGAAATGGTGATTGGATTCTGAGTGAATACATAGTGAATCCGTCGTAAATACTGAGTGCATAATTACTGGATACTAGTAGACACATATTGGATACTGTAAAAAGTTTGAATAAGGAGTATTGTGTATGAAGTGTAAAGCAAAATACATGGATTCAACAACTGCAATAAACAGAAAGCTATAGACTTTATATCTAAAAATAAAAAAATAAAAATTTTGTCTATATATTGTAATCGGTTAAAAAAAAGGGAAGTCAATTTATTTAACAAAAACTTAAAATGCTCGGTGTTGTTCGATGATTTACAATCTTTTTTTTTTAAAGTAATATTAATTGAACAAAATAAATGTAGAAAAAAGATATAGACTAACTGGAGAATACAACCCGGGTCTGATACATTATCCACTCAGCTACCGAAGACACATGTCCAAAGTAAAATCGAAAGAGTATAATGTGAGACAATATGGTCACGTGTCTTTAAATTAATTAATTTAATTGGTTGAACACACACACACACACACAGAGCTTGATATATAGCGAGATATTGGGAGTATATACTGAGTGGATAAAGAATAAATGCTGAGTGGATACTGGACACAGTGAATAAAGAGCAGATGCGGAATGGAAACAAGAACGAACACAACATAACAATTTACAGTATAGTATACACACAGCAACAGAGTCTCGATACTAGTCTTGCCTCACCTGCCTGGACGCTTGCGAAGCTTGGAAGGTTTAATGTGAAATACAGGTGTTCCGGACACGGAGGTATGGTAGTAAACCTCTCATTGACATAGTTTTGAACCCGCGTTCCTCTACCCGCTCGCCCTTCCAACTGCGCCTCCCCTCCACCCGCGTCTCCCTTCTACCCCGGCCCACAGCCAAACATCAAAACAAAACACTATGATCCATTTATGAATGGCAATTTGTTATCAAGAACATCTCGTAATAGTGAATTACATTCCTCCCACCCACCCCCCCCAGGGGTGATAACTACTCCATCTAGATTATACAGATATTATTTTGCAGTAGAGTTACCATTCTTTGTGGTTTGTCTTTTTTTTTTGTTAACATTTTATTAGAAATATATTTAACAACGCACCAGAAAACAAGAGTGATTTTTAAGTTCCTACACGCATGGCTGTTTATACCTTGAAGGTTTATCAGCATGCAAAGCTAGTATTGAAATGCAAGAATAAATTATAGCAAAATCAGTTGAGAGATGTAAATATGTGATAATATTCTGTGTAAAGGAAGCGTCTGTAACAATACTACAAGATCTCTATCAAAACTATAGTCTGTCGGTCTATCTACCTATTCATCCATGCATCCATCCATTCATCGATCGATCTATCTATCTGCCTGTATGCCTGTCTACCTACCTACTTACCTACCTACTTACCTACCTTCCTACCTACCCAACAATGCATTCATTCATTTAATTGTAGGCGGAACGTATTACCGGTATTAAGTAGCCTGCCATTTTAAGACTTTGTAAGCTTACAGTAGAGGGAGGGGGTGGGAGGAATGGGGGAATAAATATTTTGTCGTCCCTGGGGCGTACAGGGCCGTCGTGGGTGAATGTGTGTGTGTGTGTGGGGAGGAGGGTATTAAAGTAACAGCTCTGGTCGTGATTGGTGGAAGTGATCTAGTCCACAGCTAGAGAACCAGCATGGGTCCTAATGCTGCTTAGTATTATACGTTAATCTGATTGCAATAGAGAAGGAGAGAGAGAGAGGGGAAAAACATAGAGAGACGGACAGACGGAAAAAAAGAGAATCAGACTGAGAGAGAGAAGAAGAGAAAGATACAGGGATACAGAAAAGGAAATCAGGAGCCGTGGGTAGGCGACAGAGAAATTGACAGAGAAAGAGAGAAAATCAGTCACAGAAAGAGCGAGAGATGGAGAGAAAGAGATAAACATGTACAGAGACAGTTACAGAGAAAGACAGACAGACAGATAGTCAGAAACACAGAGAGGTTTGTTGGATAGTTTTAAGGCATGGGTCGGAAACCTACGGCACGTGTGCCAGACTTGGGCAATCAGAGTGATTTTCAATGGCACGCGGAAGACTCACAGAGTAGCAAATTCAAGACTCTTCAACAAGAAATTAGAGCGCTAAAGCAGGATGAGTTTTAGGCTGTTGGCACGCCGAACGAGTTAGAAATCCCAATTCGGCACACAATAATAAAAAGGTTGCCAACCTCTGGTTTTAGTGAGTGTGGGAAGGGGGCGAGGCATTTAAATTTATTTATATCATTGTACTTCCATATTATATGTTTGGGGTTCCATTAAACTTAAGTGTCGACTTGTCAATGGCGGAAATTGAAACACCCACAACAGCCTGAGTTGGAAGGAACCAACATATAAACTAAACTAATAGCATTATATTGATAAAATTCTAGGTAGAAAAGTGTGGGAATATATTTTTCAGCTAAATTTTCTTTCAACAAAAAACTGTTTCACTGACTTGTCTCTTATTCTGGGTTTTTCGAGCACCATTATAGTATAGCCGAGGGCTAAAAATATATTCAGTTTTACTCACGTCCTGTAGTGACCAACTTGAGGACCTGTCAAGGACAGTCCACCATAGTAGTTGTTGTTTTATATAATACACTGTTGTTCATATAATGGATACAAGAAGCTTTTAAACCATGTTTACTCTGACCGGACTTAAAAATTGGTTATATCATTTTGTTTCCCTGTCACACCAATTTTTTTCGAAATAATAAAAGGATGGATAGTTTCATTCCACTTTGTACAAGAACTAAAGATCTAGTTATACATCATTCCACTTTGTACCAGAATTAAAGATCTAGTTATACATCATTCCACTTTGTATCGGAATTAAATATCTAGTTATACATCATTCCACTTTGAACCAGAACTAAAGATCTAGTTATACATTATTCCACTTTAAACCAGAGCTAAAGATCTAGTTATACATTATTCCACTTTGTACCCGAACTAAAGATCTAGTTATACATTATTCCACTTTGTACCCGAACTAAAGATCTAGTTATACATTATTCCACTTTAAACCAGAGCTAAAGATCTAGTTATACATTATTCCACTTTGTACCCGAACTAAAGATCTAGTTATACATTATTCCACTTTGTACCCGAACTAAAGATCTAGTTATACATTATTCCACTTTAAACCAGAGCTAAAGATCTAGTTATACATTATTCCACTTTGTACCCGAACTAAAGATCTAGTTATACATTATTCCACTTTGTACCAGAACTAAAGATCTAGTTATACATTATTCCACTTTAAACCAGAGCTAAAGATCTAGTTATACATTATTCCACTTTGTACCCGAACTAAAGATCTAGTTATACATTATTCCACTTTGTACCAGAACTAAAGATCTAGTTATACATTATTCCACTTTGAACCATGCACGAAGATAACTTGATTCCACTGCGGACAAATACACAAAGTTGGATTATTCCACTTTGTCACATGCTGGATAATTGATTGTTCCACTTGTTACATACATACAGAGGTATCATTCCACTTTTGAAACTCAGACGAATTTGGATTATTTCCACTTAGTGTCATGCAATATGATGGGCTTTTTCAACTTTTGTACCTTGCGAAAATATTTTTGTTTCCACAATCCATTTCAGTTGAGCTCTATATATCCACTGTGTGTGTGTGCTAAATTTGAAATTATTTTAAAAACAAGGAAAACAAGTAAAGGCGGCTGTGCATAGTGCTGGCCACACAATCACCTAATATGCCGTGGCCATGGAAACTGGTCAACGCTGCTTACTTTTTGAATGAAATAAATTAAAAAATGATTTCTTTTTTTTAAATATTTTATTCTGACGTAATTGCAAATTAATTTTAAAGAATTTGGAAACTATTTTTTGTTCGATGACATAAAAAAAATATTGTATTAATATTTAAAAAGTTTAAATTATTGTGTTAGAATTTGTATCTATTAATAGAAAATGTACAATCTATTTGACCTTAACCGAAATTTCGATTCGTTTAATATTTAGAGACAATGATTTTCCATTTTTGTGTTAAATACATGATGTGCTATTTATATCAATATATCTCTTTACTTAGTGAATACTTTGTGATATGAATGAGCAATAATATATATATATATATATATATATATATATATATATATATATATATATATATATATATTGGAGTGAATATTTAAATAATTGGGGTAATTATTCGACTAACTGAGTGAATGATTGTGGATTTATTGTATTCTTTATTGTAAAAAATAACTTAAAATCTCATTATTCTAAGATTTACATTCTTTAAGTATTTTTAGACCCCAACCTACAGTTACAATTTTATATTAAGTAGGTATACTGCCTTGTTTTGATATGTGCCATATATTTTTTCGTTAAGTTTTGAGATTATCAATTATCAATTAGTTCTATATCCTTTGATGTAATCAAAAATATTCTTCTTTATACACTTTTTAGTCTAGAGAATTGTATCCGTGTACTATGTATGTTTTATGTTGCTTAATGTTACATGCGCTCTGAGCTTACATTATGTTTGTTGGCAGCGCTATATGAAAAAAAAATGATTATGATTATTTTTAATATTTTTTTTATTATTTTTTGTTGGATGATGTAAAAGCAACCTACAAAATGGGGACTTATAAAAACAACAACACTAGTTTGAGAACCGTTAACTTCAGAGCTGAAAACATTAGACATTAGATCAGATGATCTCTCAACCGGTGCATTGTGGACAAAGACAGCCAGTAACACCATGGCTATTTAAAAAACAGCTTTATCTTATCTTAGGCGCTTCGTCTATAAAAGAGATTATTGCGTCCTACGCTCAACCGTGGTTTGAGTCTTGTCCTGCATTTCTATCAGTGTTTTAAAAGATGCTAAGTTAATTGTTTTCCTGGTCGTTTCATGCAACCCATTCCATGCCCGGGTGCCACTTGGGAAGAAAGAGTACATATATGCATTTGTTTTTGCATATGGGATAAGAAAAGTGTTTTTGTCCTTATATTAATCTGAGCATTGCAACAGGCTGTTATTGGGTTGTATTTAAATAAGATCACAAAATGTTTATCTGGGCATTGTATTAGATTGTTTATGTGTTATATTGCAAAGTTAGAATTGAATGCCTTCTGTATTATTACTACTTTACTCTTTGCCCTTCTGGCATCTAGTGCAGAGGTCGGCAACCTAAGCCGGCGTGCCAAATTTGGCACGCGAGCAATTTTCAATTGCACCCGAGAGGCCTCCAATAGGTGTTTTTTATTGATTAAAAAGAAAACAACTTTTTCCGGTTCTGAATGAGGAAAACTGTTAAAGCCGATGTTTCTCAATGACATAGCGACACGTTTCAGTAAGTTGAACTTGCATGTACAAGGACCACTAAAATGGATTTGCATTGAAACTGGACATATTTTGCCGTGAAATCAATTTAAAAACATTTAATTACATGTTTAAATCTATCTTAATGGCATATATTAAGATAGATAGTGTTTTTTTTCAGACTCATCGAAGTACTCAAAGCGGAGTTTTCTATCCATAGGCAAGACTTTCAAATTCACGGACACTAATTTTGTTCATATCACATCAAGCCTAACTGGTTTGATCTTACTACAACCTTGTTAGAACTAGATCTTTATTAAGTAGAGCGATATTTTAAAATGCAGCAAGTTGAATTCCAAAAAAAATTATAAGTGGGCATCCAAATGTTACCATTTGAGGAAACATAATATGGAAGGAAGCTGCTTAGGAAAATCATCTGCTATTCTCATCTGCTATGCATTCGATCTTCTAATTTCAGCTTTTGGTTCAATTTAGGCCTACACTTGTGAACAGATTGTATCGCATATGAAAGTTGTTTTAAGCCTACAAAGAGGTCACTTACACTTTACCACTCATTAATTTATACAGACTAACTACATTTACGTGAGGCCGGCTGGTCCTGCGGTTTATTCATCTGACTGTCAACCAACACGAGGCGGGTTCTATCTCTGCCGCCGGCCGATCCCTGCCGCCCTGCAGGAGTCTTGGGCCTAGTGGACGTATTAATCTTCTATCTAGAAGGAACGTCTGTAAACTTATAAGACCATTTAAAAAGTTTTTATGATCCTCTTCTTTAATTGAACATACATATATGTAATTCTAAAACACATTTTTTTTAAATTTAATAAATATAAGAGACCTATTTAATATCACTATATTATGTAATTTCTGCAATTATTAATGTTTTAATTATAAACTCCTTTTGAATGGACACACAATTAATGAAGGAAGTGTTTATTTACAACTGTTTAACGTAAATTATGTTAATCTTCTAATACTATCATCTTGTATGATTACTATGATGTTGGATCAAGTAAAGGAATAATAAATAATCAGTAATATTTGTTATATTACACAACATAACGTGTTAGGCATCACCGTTGAATCAAATGAAGAAACGTTTTCTAATTGAAAGGAGATAAAGGAATAAACCCGTTTTATTTAAGCTAATTTGTATAATATGATTCTTTTGGTTTCTTTTATAAACGCATAAATGACTTACAATTTATAACTTTGAAATGAACAAACTGTAAGCAGTATTTGAAAATCATATAAATATTATATAACTAAAAAATTAATCTGCACATTTTCAAACATTACAATAACTACCCAGTTTGTATGATTACTCCGTATCTATTCCGTTTTTGGGACAATCACAAATCAATTTGAAAAAAACCCACAAACATTGAACGACTTCTCAGTAAAAAGAGATAAAAATATAATTAACATTTGCGTGTGTTAGATCCTCATATTGACTAACAAATGATAATAATTAGACAATAATTATCAGTCGAAGTAAATAATCGAGAACTTCCTAATTCCGAAAAAAATCACATACCTAGGAAACTCACTCACATCAGATAGGGGAAGCAAAGAAGACGTTCAGAACAGACTGAATAAAGCAAGAAATGCATTTAACAACATGAACAATATCTGGAAATCCTGTCAATATAGTTCCAGAACCACATTAAAACTATATAACAGCCGTGTTCTTCCTGTTCTTCTTTATGGTGCCGAATCTTGGCGCATGACACAACAGGACCTTGCGAAGCTTTCCACTTATCACACGAAATACCTCAGGATTTTGACAATATTCTGGCCAAAGAAAATATTCAAGGGAGAATTAATGACACAATGCAACCACGAAGACATGGAATCAATCATAATGAAAAAGCGTTGGCGATGGATTGGCCATGATCTGAGAAGAGAGTAAGGGAACATCTGCAAGACATCCCTACACTGGACGCCAGAGGGAAAAAGAAAGAGAGGTCGACCCAAAGTAACCTGGCGCAGAACAGTAAAGTAGGAATCAAAGGAATTTGGACACTCCTGGTGTACGATCGGAATTGTCGCACGTGACAAAGATGGAAAGACTTTGTAGCTGCCCTATGCTCCAACGCATAAGTAATAATAAACATAAATTCGAAAGTTTAGTAATAAAATTTTGTATTTGATATAAATACAAATAGAAGGAATGATAATCACAAACACGTTAATTTAGTATTAAATATTAAACACTTTATCGATTTTCTCTATAAAAAATCTCCTCTGCTTTTGGCCTTGGTCTTGCTACGGAGATTAATTAATTGTCCTATATAAATAATTTTAGAAAAGTCACATAGAGCAGGTTGACTTTTAGGCTGTTGGCACGCTGAATGATTTAAACATCCTATTTTGTCACGCTATTAGCAAAAGGTTGCGGACCTCTGCTCGAGTGTTCCTAGGTCTAGTGATTTAACTATAGGTGATACTCTTGTCTGCATTCAACCTCAGCTCGAGTGTTCCTAGGTCTAGTGATTTAACTATAGGTGATACTCTTGTCTGCATTCAACCTCAGCTCGAGTGTTCCTAGGTCTAGTGATTTAACTATAGGTGATACTCTTGTCTGCATTCAACCTCAGCTTTAACCTAGTCTCGAGTGTTCCTGGGTCTAGTGATTTAACTATAGGTGATACTCTTGTCTGCATTCAACCTCTGCTCGAGTGTTCCTGGGTCTAGTGATTTAACTATAGGTGATACTCTTGTCTGCATTCAACCTCAGCTTTAACCTAGTCTCGAGTGTTCCTAGGTCTAGTGATTTAACTATAGGTGATACTCTTGTCTGCATTCAACCTCAGCTCGAGTGTTCCTAGGTCTAGTGATTTAACTATAGGTGATACTCTTGTCTGCATTCAACCTCAGCTTTAACCTAGTCTCGAGTGTTCCTAGGTCTAGTGATTTAACTATAGGTGATACTCTTGTCTGCATTCAACCTCAGCTCGAGTGTTCCTAGGTCTAGTGATTTAACTATAGGTGATACTCTTGTCTGCATTCAACCTCAGCTTTAACCTAGTCTCGAGTGTTCCTGGGTCTAGTGATTTAACTATAGGTGATACTCTTGTCTGCATTCAACCTCAGCTTTAACCTAGTCTCGAGTGTTCCTAGGTCTAGTGATTTAACTATAGGTGATACTCTTGTCTGCATTCAACCTCAGCTTTAACCTAGTCTCGAGTGTTCCTGGGTCTAGTGATTTAACTATAGGTGATACTCTTGTCTGCATTCAACCTCAGCTTTAACCTAGTCTCGAGTGTTCCTGGGTCTAGTGATTTAACTATAGGTGATACTCTTGTCTGCATTCAACCTCAGCTCGAGTGTTCCTGGGTCTAGTGATTTAACTATAGGTGATACTCTTGTCTGCATTCAACCTCAGCCCTGGGTCTAGTGATTTAACTATAGGTGATACTCTTGTCTGCATTCAACCTCAGCCCTGGGTCTAGTGATTTAACTATAGGTGATACTCTTGTCTGCATTCAACCTCAGCTTTAACCTAGTCTCGAGTGTTCCTGGGTCTAGTGATTTAACTATAGGTGATACTCTTGTCTGCATTCAACCTCAGCTTTAACCTAGTCTCGAGTGTTCCTAGGTCTAGTGATTTAACTATAGGTGATACTCTTGTCTGCATTCAACCTCAGCTTTAACCTAGTCTCGAGTGTTCCTGGGTCTAGTGATTTAACTATAGGTGATACTCTTGTCTGCATTCAACCTCAGCTCGAGTGTTCCTGGGTCTAGTGATTTAACTATAGGTGATACTCTTGTCTGCATTCAACCTCAGCCCTGGGTCTAGTGATTTAACTATAGGTGATACTCTTGTCTGCATTCAACCTCAGCCCTGGGTCTAGTGATTTAACTATAGGTGATACTCTTGTCTGCATTCAACCTCAGCCCTGGGTCTAGTGATTTAACTATAGGTGATACTCTTGTCTGCATTCAACCTCAGCCCTGGGTCTAGTGATTTAACTATAGGTGATACTCTTGTCTGCATTCAACCTCAGCCCTGGGTCTAGTGATTTAACTATAGGTGATACTCTTGTCTGCATTCAACCTCAGCCCTGGGTCTAGTGATTTAACTATAGGTGATACTCTTGTCTGCATTCAACCTCAGCCCTGGGTCTAGTGATTTAACTATAGGTGATACTCTTGTCTGCATTCAACCTCAGCCCTGGGTCTAGTGATTTAACTATAGGTGATACTCTTGTCTGCATTCAACCTCAGCTTTAACCTAGTCTCGAGTGTTCCTGGGTCTAGTGATTTAACTATAGGTGATACTCTTGTCTGCATTCAACCTCAGCTTTAACCTAGTCTCGAGTGTTCCTGGGTCTAGTGATTTAACTATAGGTGATACTCTTGTCTGCATTCAACCTCAGCTTTAACCTAGTCTCGAGTGTTCCTGGGTCTAGTGATTTAACTATAGGTGATACTCTTGTCTGCATTCAACCTCAGCTTTAACCTAGTCTCGAGTGTTCCTGGGTCTAGTGATTTAACTATAGGTGATACTCTTGTCTGCATTCAACCTCAGCTCGAGTGTTCCTGGGTCTAGTGATTTAACTATAGGTGATACTCTTGTCTGCATTCAACCTCAGCCCTGGGTCTAGTGATTTAACTATAGGTGATACTCTTGTCTGCATTCAACCTCAGCCCTGGGTCTAGTGATTTAACTATAGGTGATACTCTTGTCTGCATTCAACCTCAGCCCTGGGTCTAGTGATTTAACTATAGGTGATACTCTTGTCTGCATTCAACCTCAGCTCGAGTGTTCCTGGGTCTAGTGATTTAACTATAGGTGATACTCTTGTCTGCATTCAACCTCAGCTCGAGTGTTCCTGGGTCTAGTGATTTAACTATAGGTGATACTCTTGTCTGCATTCAACCTCAGCTCGAGTGTTCCTGGGTCTAGTGATTTAACTATAGGTGATACTCTTGTCTGCATTCAACCTCAGCTCGAGTGTTCCTAGGTCTAGTGATTTAACTATAGGTGATACTCTTGTCTGCATTCAACCTCAGCTTTAACCTAGTCTCGAGTGTTCCTGGGTCTAGTGATTTAACTATAGGTGATACTCTTGTCTGCATTCAACCTCAGCTCGAGTGTTCCTGGGTCTAGTGATTTAACTATAGGTGATACTCTTGTCTGCATTCAACCTCAGCCCTGGGTCTAGTGATTTAACTATAGGTGATACTCTTGTCTGCATTCAACCTCAGCCCTGGGTCTAGTGATTTAACTATAGGTGATACTCTTGTCTGCATTCAACCTCAGCCCTGGGTCTAGTGATTTAACTATAGGTGATACTCTTGTCTGCATTCAACCTCAGCTCGAGTGTTCCTGGGTCTAGTGATTTAACTATAGGTGATACTCTTGTCTGCATTCAACCTCAGCTCGAGTGTTCCTGGGTCTAGTGATTTAACTATAGGTGATACTCTTGTCTGCATTCAACCTCAGCTCGAGTGTTCCTGGGTCTAGTGATTTAACTATAGGTGATACTCTTGTCTGCATTCAACCTCAGCTCGAGTGTTCCTAGGTCTAGTGATTTAACTATAGGTGATACTCTTGTCTGCATTCAACCTCAGCTTTAACCTAGTCTCGAGTGTTCCTGGGTCTAGTGATTTAACTATAGGTGATACTCTTGTCTGCATTCAACCTCAGCTCGAGTGTTCCTGGGTCTAGTGATTTAACTATAGGTGATACTCTTGTCTGCATTCAACCTCAGCTCGAGTGTTCCTGGGTCTAGTGATTTAACTATAGGTGATACTCTTGTCTGCATTCAACCTCAGCTCGAGTGTTCCTGGGTCTAGTGATTTAACTATAGGTGATACTCTTGTCTGCATTCAACCTCAGCTCGAGTGTTCCTGGGTCTAGTGATTTAACTATAGGTGATACTCTTGTCTGCATTCAACCTCAGCTTTAACCTAGTCTCGAGTGTTCCTGGGTCTAGTGATTTAACTATAGGTGATACTCTTGTCTGCATTCAACCTCAGCTTTAACCTAGTCTCGAGTGTTCCTGGGTCTAGTGATTTAACTATAGGTGATACTCTTGTCTGCATTCAACCTCAGCTCGAGTGTTCCTGGGTCTAGTGATTTAACTATAGGTGATACTCTTGTCTGCATTCAACCTCAGCCCTGGGTCTAGTGATTTAACTATAGGTGATACTCTTGTCTGCATTCAACCTCAGCCCTGGGTCTAGTGATTTAACTATAGGTGATACTCTTGTCTGCATTCAACCTCAGCCCTGGGTCTAGTGATTTAACTATAGGTGATACTCTTGTCTGCATTCAACCTCAGCTCGAGTGTTCCTGGGTCTAGTGATTTAACTATAGGTGATACTCTTGTCTGCATTCAACCTCAGCTCGAGTGTTCCTGGGTCTAGTGATTTAACTATAGGTGATACTCTTGTCTGCATTCAACCTCAGCTCGAGTGTTCCTGGGTCTAGTGATTTAACTATAGGTGATACTCTTGTCTGCATTCAACCTCAGCTCGAGTGTTCCTAGGTCTAGTGATTTAACTATAGGTGATACTCTTGTCTGCATTCAACCTCAGCTTTAACCTAGTCTCGAGTGTTCCTGGGTCTAGTGATTTAACTATAGGTGATACTCTTGTCTGCATTCAACCTCAGCTCGAGTGTTCCTGGGTCTAGTGATTTAACTATAGGTGATACTCTTGTCTGCATTCAACCTCAGCCCTGGGTCTAGTGATTTAACTATAGGTGATACTCTTGTCTGCATTCAACCTCAGCCCTGGGTCTAGTGATTTAACTATAGGTGATACTCTTGTCTGCATTCAACCTCAGCCCTGGGTCTAGTGATTTAACTATAGGTGATACTCTTGTCTGCATTCAACCTCAGCTCGAGTGTTCCTGGGTCTAGTGATTTAACTATAGGTGATACTCTTGTCTGCATTCAACCTCAGCTCGAGTGTTCCTGGGTCTAGTGATTTAACTATAGGTGATACTCTTGTCTGCATTCAACCTCAGCTCGAGTGTTCCTGGGTCTAGTGATTTAACTATAGGTGATACTCTTGTCTGCATTCAACCTCAGCTCGAGTGTTCCTAGGTCTAGTGATTTAACTATAGGTGATACTCTTGTCTGCATTCAACCTCAGCTTTAACCTAGTCTCGAGTGTTCCTGGGTCTAGTGATTTAACTATAGGTGATACTCTTGTCTGCATTCAACCTCAGCTCGAGTGTTCCTGGGTCTAGTGATTTAACTATAGGTGATACTCTTGTCTGCATTCAACCTCAGCTCGAGTGTTCCTGGGTCTAGTGATTTAACTATAGGTGATACTCTTGTCTGCATTCAACCTCAGCTCGAGTGTTCCTGGGTCTAGTGATTTAACTATAGGTGATACTCTTGTCTGCATTCAACCTCAGCTCGAGTGTTCCTGGGTCTAGTGATTTAACTATAGGTGATACTCTTGTCTGCATTCAACCTCAGCTCGAGTGTTCCTGGGTCTAGTGATTTAACTATAGGTGATACTCTTGTCTGCATTCAACCTCAGCTTTAACCTAGTCTCGGTGGTATTATTTTTTATGTAAAAGAAAAATATTCATACAAATATACACCGTGACTCTTTGTTATATTTGACCCTTAAATTTGTGTCCAATTGATTTGTTCCTGTCTGTGAGCCTAAATCTATAGGGACTTACTTTCTAAGCTTATTGAGTATTTTACTTCTTAACCGTTTTATTATTTTCAATGCTTGTCCGATACTATATTTTATCACTTGAATCTTAAAACAAGACGTTAGCTAATTATTAATGTATAAAGTATATTCACCATAACATCATACAAACAACTTTATAAAACTGTAAAGTTGATTTCTAATGGTTTTATATTCCATAACTTTTAGACAGACACTCAATTAGACTGTTGAGGAAAGTAATAAGGCTCAAAATATTAACCAATCAAAGTGCTGGAACATAGTCTTCTATAATCATAATATAAGTAATGGGTTTAAAGGAAGGTGTTAAATGTATGTTAGTCTAAGTAGAGAAATGTCTATAGGATAGCCGATAGGGGGCGGGGTGGGTGCGATCTTTTAATTAACGAGGAGGGATTTTCTCTATACTCATTAGATCAGAAAGTAAAACTATTGATCTGAACTTCTGTGTGGGTAAGCCGTTCACTAACTATTTTGTATGTTGGCCATTCATTATACAATCTTTTGTAGATGGGCCATTCATCATACAATCTTTTGTAGATGAGCCTTTCATTATACAATCTTTATGATATTTTAAGACATTATACTTACACCGTTAATGTACTTATTGAAACTAATTTGAAACACGAAACACAACTTAGTAATACTTATACACATCAATGCACAAAGCACTGGGTTTACACAAATACAAAACAGAATCTATATATTTCTTTTATAATTTTCTCTCTATTTCTCTCTATTTTTACTTTCTCTTTTTCTATTTACTTATACTATCACATTGAACAAACACCGGATAGACCGCCTCATAAACAAAGCCTCTCGTACTACACAGACAGAATTACCATCTCTTGCAGATATTTTCAGCTCAAGGGGCCTGTCTATGATTGATAAAATCCTCCAAGATCATGCACACCCGCTTTACAGTAATTACATCATATCTTGTCGAAGTGGTCGGCTTCTTTCGATAAGGGCAAGAACTCTTTTGTTACACTATCAGTGAGAATCTTGCAAAAGAATCACCAGTCAGCCAGGAAATACAATGGCTCAATAACTGACTCCTAAATGATACTTTTTTCTTGTATGATAAATGGTATGATAGTGTGCGCGAATGTCTATTGTTTTTTAGTACAAATGGTTCTTTAATATTGTTTAAAGTACCGGTATGCTGAAAGACGGAATTTATCTAATCAATTCAAATTTCCATTTATTTGGATCAAAAAAGCAATCTTATCTTATCTTATCTATCTTTCTATCCTACTATATTTCTATATTTCTTTCTATCTATCTAGCATCATATCGTTCTATCTAGCATTCTATCGTTCTATCTAGTATTCTATCGTTCTATCTAGCATTCTATCGTTCTATCTAGCATTCTATCGTTCTATCTAGCATTCTATCGTTCTATCTAGCATTCTATCGTTCTATCTAGCATTCTATCGTTCTATCTAGCATTCTATCGTTCTATCTAGCATTCTATCGTTCTATCTAGCATTCAATCGTTCTATCTAGCATTCTATCGTTCTATCTAGCATTCTATCGTTCTATCTAGCATTCTATCGTTCTATCTAGCATTCTATCGTTCTATCTAGCATTATATCGTTCCATCTAGCATTCTATCGTTCTATCTAGCATTCTATCGTTCTATCTAGCATTCTATCGTTCTATCTAGCATTCTATCGTTCTATCTAGCATTCTATCGTTCTATCTAGCATTATATCGTTCTATCTAGCATTCTATCGTTCTATCTAGCATTCTATCGTTCTATCTAGCATTCTATCGTTCTATCTAGCATTCTATCGTTCTATCTAGCATTCTATCGTTCTATCTAGCATTCTATCGTTCTATCTAGCATTCTATCGTTCTATCTAGCATTCTATCGTTCTATCTAGCATTCTATCGTTCTATCTAGCATTCTATCGTTCTATCTAGCATTCTATCGTTCTATCTAGCATTATATCGTTCTATCTAGCATTCTATCGTTCTATCTAGCATTCTATCGTTCTATCTAGCATTCTATCGTTCTATCTAGCATTCTATCGTTCTATCTAGCATTCTATCGTTCTATCTAGCATTCTATCGTTCTATCTAGCATTCTATCGTTCTATCTAGCATTCTATCGTTCTATCTAGCATTCTATCGTTCTATCTAGCATTCTATCGTTCTATCTAGCATTCTATCGTTCTATCTAGCATTCTATCGTTCTATCTAGCATTCTATCGTTCTATCTATTTATCCATCCATTTTGTAAAATCTTGTTTTTCTTTTCCTATCACTGATTATGATGTCATAAAGCTTTTCTTAACAAATATTTTCAAAGCGAAGTCTTCAATTATATCCCATAATATTATAAAGAATTCCCACCCGATAGAGCATGTGAGATAATCCAATCGTTGCGACTCCACTAACAAAGAGACTGCTTGACAGGCCTTCACAATACACCACACATACAAAAACATCAAGTTAAATATCTTTGTGTTCTGACATTCTTTACACCGAGGAAAAACCTCTAGGCATGGGAGGAATTCGAACTAGGCGACCTTCAGCCAAGAAATCTACCATCTTGTCAGTAGGCCACACGCTAATGTGAAACTCAGTACTCCCCCCCCCCTTTTCCTCTGTTACCTTCCGACAGTTCACGTCGACATCTCGGTGTCTCGGTGCCTAACGAGTTCTGGAAAGTCTAAGAGTTAATTTCATGGCATACTGGCTCTATAGGACACCGTAAAAAACCTAATCAAGTCTTTGAACTGGACGTGTTTCTCGCATTTATTCAAGCTCACAGTGTGCAACAGATTTTTGAAACGAGGCTGGCGTTCCCGAGTCAGACCGAAGCGAATAGTCTCGATCCCCAGCTCTACCTGACAGTTGAACTTTGGGAGAAGATGAAACAATTCCTTAAAAGCAAACGTTTTGCTCATAAATCATTTATTTAATCTGCATTTTAGTTATGCATTAGCGGCAGCGCGTTCGGCTGGCGTACCGAAGGGTCCTGGGTTCGAATCCTAGTGAAGGCTAAGATTATTTTTTCCCGGGACTCGGTCTATCCAGCTCAGATGAGCACCTGACATTAGTTGGGGGTGTAAAGTAAAGGAGGCTAAGCATTGTGCTAGCCACACATCCCCTAGTATGCAGTGGCCACAGAAACTGGTGAACGCTGCTTCACTGGCACTACGATCAATACGGTCCGACGGGTACTATTAGTTTTACAAATATTCTGCTCTTTGACAGCTACAAAGCAACAACACTAACACACACACAAAAAAAGAAATTAACAAAAGCAAAGTTAATAGGTACAGGTTTTTATGATTTAAATAAATTGGCAATGAGTGTTCAGCTGCGTTCAATTGGGATTTACCAATGCGGACAATACGGGGTAAAAGAAATAAGAACGGTTAAAAAGTATTTTTATTTTTTTTAAGCTGAGGTAAGGAGAGAGGTGTGGCTGAAAAATTTGAAAGAATGTGATGCCCAGGGCTTAACTTTTATGTACCAAGTTTCAGCGAAATAAAATGTAAGAAAGTAGTTCAACTAGTCTTCTGAAGGACGAGTCTGTCATTTGCCAGCCAGCTAGAAACAACGTTTTTCCAAGTTTATTATAAAAGAGAAAAAAAAAGACAGACTGGTCGTCAGACGAGAGATTTTCTTTTACTGTTTTGACATTCACACGATATGCCAGACTTCTGCAGACTTGATGACCGCACTGAGACTGACCCGCACGACTAGAAGCCCTCGGCTTGTAAAGAAACAAAAAAAATATTGACATCCTACTTATTCTTTATCTCTTTTATTCAGGCAATGAACTGTTGCAAACTTGCACTGACGGATTCTGAAAACAAAAACAACGCTTGAATGGAGTAAATACTAACGGGATAACAGTTTTACTATAAACGATCAATTTGTTGTAAATATAACGAATAGTTAATCACTAAACCTAGAAACACTAGAAGACAGAAAGGCAAAGAGTAAAGTAGTTATAGTACATAAGGCATTACATTCTAAGCTAGAAATATAACCCAATAACAATCTATTAAAATGCTCATATAAACACAATGACAAAAACACTTTCCTTATCCCTCATGCTAGAACAAATGCGTATAAGTACTCTTTCTTCCCGAGTGGCATCCGAGCCTGGAATGGGTTGCCTGAACAGCTGTATCCGATTATTCTATTTCATTACTATCTCTTTTTCTCTACGTTTAGTGCCTAATGTAGTATTAGCCTACCACTTTACTCTATGCCCTTCTATCCACTAGTAAACTCTAGTGAACTCTAGTGAACTCTAGTGAACTCTAGTGAACTCTAGTGAACTCTAGTGAACTCTAGTGTAATGAAAATTTATGTGAATTTGTTCTTGCAAAAGGAATATTTTTTTAAAAAGTATACATATCCCTAAGTCTAGCTGAATATTGTAAAAGAATATAGTTTGTGTTTCTAAGTTATCATGTAAAATTGTATATGTCATCCTTACTACATTGCTCTTTAAAACATTCTATCTTTTATTACAACAGGCGACCCACGGGCTACGACACGGCCCGCCGGGCCTTTGGTGTGGCTCCACCATACTAGTCCTTCTAACAGCACTTTATATTTAATAGACTGTATTTATAATCTTGAATATATTTTTAGAAGTATCTAATTTCATATTTCGGACACAGCGACGAAAATAATTTTGACAAAATCCTAATCCTAATGTTTGTAGGTTACAAAGACTTTGACGAATGTCAATATTTGTTACGTCAAAGTGTACGTCAATTACATGTCAACGCAGTCTTTCCTTCAACGACTGTCTTCGTCGTTATGTTTAATACATCATCGAATGTCATGAGAATAAATACAGGTGATTGATTAAACATTGGAACGGAAAAGTGTAGTATAAATAGTCTAGTATAAATAGTCTAGTATAAATAGTCTAGTATAAATAGTCTAGTTAACCTTTTGCAAGAAATAATTCATTGTACAGCCATGCCGTTTACAATGCATTATAATTTTGTTAGAAAATACGATTTAAATATTTTGTATATTAGCTTCGCTAAAAACATAAGCTACTGGCTGGCTAATTGACCTACTTCACGTCTTCATACGATCTGAAACGTGAAACATAGACTCGCTGACAACGCTGACCACATTTTATCAAATTTCTATATATATTCTATGCCCGTATCTTCCTCACCTCCAACCCATCATCACCTTATTTTAAATCTTTTATATTAATTCTCATTTTTTGTATTGTGAGTGTCAAATTCTTCTAAAGGCTAATGATAGTTTTTGATTAAAACCAAAATCTATTCCTATAAATGATTTTATGCAAAAGACTTCGTCGTGCACCGTATTGCGAACATTATAATTGTTTCCTGCTATACTTGTAATTTCTTAATGTTCATTTGATTTCAGTTCTATTGTTGTTTTTTTTACCGAATTGTGTGTGTGTGTGTGTGTTTGTCTGTTTGAGTTCGTTTGTTGTTTTTTATCTCCCGGAGACGTTTTTAAGGTTTCCAACAAAAATTGATGACGTCATTGGCTCTTTTGGTCGACGAATTATTAGAAGCTGTTTTGATTTAATTAAAAGCAATGAAATTAATGAATGATTTTTTCCTTCCTTTTTTTTTAACTTTTCAGAACATGAGTCTAAATCTGACCGATGGAGTCAGTGAGTCTGTGAAAAGTAATGACTCCATAGACCCGAGTCAGTGTAAATATTACCACGCGTCAGAATTTATGGTGCAATGTTATCACACTGATGAGGTCAGTAAAATATTGTTTCATGTTTACTTTTCAACTCGATTCATATATCCTTTTCAACTCGATTCATATATCCTTTTCAACTCGATTCATATATCCTTTTCAACTCGATTCATATATCCTTTTCAACTCGATTCATATATCCATATCAACTCGATTCATATATCCTTTTCAACTCGATTCATATATCCTTTTCAACTCGATTCATATATCCTTTTCAACTCGATTCATATATCCTTTTCAACTCGATTCATATATACTTTTCAACTCGATTCATATATCCTTTCAAACTCGATTCATATATACTTTTCAACTCGATTCATATATCCGTTTCAACTCGATTCATATATACTTTTCAACTCAATTCATATATACTTTTCAACTAGCTTCATAAATACTTTTCAACTCGCTTCATATATCATTTTCAACTCGATTCATATATACTTTTCAACTCGATTCATATATACTTTTCATCTCGATTCATATATACCTTTCAACTCGCTTCATATATACTTTTCAACTCGCTTCATATATACTTTTCAAAACAACTTCATATATACTTTTCAAAACGGCTTCATATATATACTTTTCAAAATGGCTTCATATATACTTTTCAAAATTGCTTCATATATAGACTTTTCAAAATGGCTTCATATATACTTTTCAAAATGGCTTCATATAATAATATACTTTTCAAAATTGCTTTATATATATTTTTCAACTCGCTTTATATATCCATTGGTCTATTATGTTTTCAGCATTTGCTGCAAGAGATCTACGCCTTCATTGAACTGACCACTCTGGAGTGGATCATCTCGGTCATCTACATCCTGGTTTTTTTGACTGGCGTGGTGGGCAACTTCCTGGTGGGCTACGCGGTGTGGAGGAACAAATACCTCAGGACGATTACCAACTTCTTTCTCACCAACCTGGCCGTGGCCGACTTCTTGACCATCGTCTTCTGCTTGCCCCCGAGCTTTGCCCTGACGATTCTGGAGACCTGGTTCCTGGGCAACGCGATGTGCAAAATGGTGACCTACTTGCAGGTGAGCTGGTTTCTTTGTATGCCCCTTCTTTTGGAGTTTGGTCGTCCGAGCTCATCCTTGAATGCACGTCTTGTTGCAACTAGTTCTATAGAGACTTGACGCTGACGAATTGTTACAGCGTAACGGTCAACTTACAGTCAAATCTCGATTTTCGTTGACTTAAGTTATCGTCGGTTTCGGAATTCGCCAATCTTTTTTTTTCGTACGGATTATCGACGAAAACCTGAGTTTGACTTTAATGGATTAGTATAAGTTGAGATTCTCTAGCTATTCCTTTTTTACAAAGAATGCACGTTCATTATATACACTCTCTTGTCACGGTAAAAATCTCATTCATGCCTGTGTTCAACGCAAACCTTCAACCCTTACCACGAGTGGAGTTTATTAAGTAGATTTATATATTATAGCTGTATCAAATTCTTCATCAAATTCTGCATCAAATTCTATATCAAATTCAACAACAAATTAAACATCAATTGCTACATCAATTGCTACATCAAATTCTAAATCGAATTCTACATTAAATTCGACATCAAATTCTACATCATTTGCTACATCAAATTCTATATTTATTCGACATCAAATTCTACATCAAATTCTACATCAAATTCTACATCAAATTTGACATCAAATTCGACATCAAATTCTACATCAAATTTGACATCAAATTCGACATCAAATTCGACATCAAATTCTACATCTATACATTATCGAAAAGACAACAAGGTCAAGACTAAAAAAATGATATACATCTATATTTAACTGGAGTTAGCTGAAGTGCTGAAGACTTGCATATTTCGCGTATCTTAGAAGAATATTTTTTTAATTTAATATAATATTTTTCAATACCCTTGTATATCATCGGGATTTAATTGACCATGTGTAACTGGACCACTCAAAGAGACTCTACTCGCTCGGACTTACAGAATTCTTTAACTTGATATGCATTAAAACTCCCCATTTTTATCTTATCTTAAATATATCAGACGCTCCTTCAATACACAAGATTATTGCGTCCTACCGTAGTCCTACGCTAAGGCCTATCCCTGGTTTGAGTCTATTCTTGCAATTTGATTAGAGGTTTAAATGATGTCAAGTTTATTGGTTTTCATGGTCTGAAGCGAGCTGAAAAGGATATATGAAGCGAGTTGAAAAGTATATATGAAGCGAGTTGAAAAGTATATATGAAGCGAGTTGAAAAGTATACATGAAACAATATTTTACTGACCTCATCAGTGTGATAACATTGCACCATAAATTCTGACGCGTGGTAATATTTACACTGACTCGGGTCTATGGAGTCATTACTTTTCACAGACTCACTGACTCCATCGGTCAAATTTAGACTCATATTCTGAAAAGTTAAAAAAAAAAAGGAAGAAAAAAAATCATTCATTAATTTCATTGCTTTTAATTAAATCAAAACAGCTTCTAATAATTCGTCGACCAAAAGAGCCAATGACGTCATCAATTTTTGTTGGAAACCTTAAAAACGTCTCCGGGAGATAAAACAACCAAACGAACTCAAACAGACAAACACATGGTCCATGCCCGAATACCACTTGGGAAGAAAGAGTAAGCCTACTTATATATATTAATGCCTTATGCTTTATTACTAACTTTACTCTTTGCCCTTCTGTCCTCTGGTGTTTCTAGGTTTAGTGATTTAACCAATGGTGTTACTCTTGTCAGTTGTGAATATTCACTAGTAATGAACCTTGTGGCATTTTTTCCTGGATTTTTTTAAATTGTTCAATGTTTTCTTTCGTTGATGCATAGTCTAGTATAGTTCTAATTAATATTTGGTAGCATTTTAGCTTTATGCCGTTGTGACTTTTGTAAAACCTCAAGATTTCTTAGAATTTTTAACTTCTTTATCAGTATCTCGAGTGCATGATACTTTGTTCATTATTATTACTCCTAATTAGGTCGGCAACCTTTGCTAATAGTGTGCCAAACTATATTTTCTAAATCATTCGGTGTGCCAACATCCTAAAAGTCAACCTGCTCTATTATACTTTAACAATTATTTTTTATAGAATAATTAATTTAACTCCATAGCAAGAGCAAGGCCAAAAGCAAAGGAAATTTATTGAGAAAATCGTGAAAGCTTTTTATATTTAATACTAAACACAATATTTTAATATTAAATTTTCACAATAATGGTAATTATTGACTAAACATTATCATTTGATAGTCAAGAAGAGAATCTAACACCTGTGTTAATATTAATTATATTTTACTCTCAGTTTAACTGAGAGGTCCTTTAATGTGTAATCGTGTATTTGGTCGTAAGTAGAAACGCTATTATATGTTAAGTGGAATAGATACGTAGTAATCATACAAATTGGGTAGTTAATGTAATGTTTAAAAATATACATCTAAATTCTTTCATATAATAGTTATATAATTTTCAAATACTTTTTACAGTTTCACCATTTGTAAGTTATAAAATGTAAGTCATTTATTTATTTACAAAAGAAACATATTCGAAATATTAGCGCAAATAAAACGGTTAATTATCTCCCCTTAATTAAAAACTGTTTTCACATTATTTTGATACAATAGTTATGCTAAACAAGTTATGTTTGGTTATATAACAAATATTACTGACTAATTATTATTTCTTTATATAAATCCTACATTATAGTCTTCATTACAAGAGAATTAAAATTGATTTACGTTAAACAGTTGTAAATGAAAATTTCCTGCATTAATTGTTTTTTCCATTTAAGGAGTTTATCTCTTAAACATTAATCATTACAGAAATGACATAATATAGTGCTATTAAATGGGTCTCTTATATTTATGAAATTAATAATACAAATAAAATTTGTTTTAGAATTACTTATATTTATGTTTAATTAAAGAAAATGAGCATAAAAATGCTTTTAAATGGCCAATGTAATCAGTCTGTATCAATTAATGAGTGCCCTGTCTTGAATGCTCTTCGCTAATTGTAGAATGTCAGATAAATATTTAGTCACTTCTGAGTGGTCAAGTGTAGGTGACCTCTTTATTTGCTTAAAACAGCTTTCATGTGCGGTAAAATCTGTTGTTGTAAATGTGTAAGTTGAACCAAAAGCTGAAAAAAGAAGAGCGAATACCTAGCAGTTAAAAATAGCAATTGACTTTCTTAAGCAGCTTCCTTCCAGATCTTTTCCACTAATGGGCACATTTGAATGCACATTTTAAAATGCTAAAAATTCAACTTGCTGCAATTTAAAATCGCCAAAATCCCTCCACTAAAAAAAAATCTACATCTAAGAAGTTTGTACTAAGATCAAAACATTGAGGCTTAATGTGGTATGAAAAAATGGTTAGATAACTCCGCTTTGAGTGCTTTGATGTACTTCTGAAAAAGCCTAACTATCTATATTAATATTTGCCCTCATAAAGGGATGTACAGGTAGATAAATGTTTTGAAATTGATTTCACGCCAAGATAAATCAAGTTTCAATGCAAATTTGTTACAGTGGTCTTGGCACATGCAAGTTCAACTCAATGAAATGTGTCGCTATGTCATTCAGAAATATCGGCTTCAACAGTCAGTTTTCCTCATTCAATACCAGAAAATGTTGTTGTCTGTTGTTTTTTTCATCAATAAAAAAAAAAAAACTCTTAAGGTCTCTCGCGTGCCATTGAAAATCTACCTGCTTGCCAAGTTAGGTTGCCGACCCTTGCGCTAGAGGACATAGGGGCAGAGAGTAAAATAGTAATAATTAATAAGACAATAAAAACTCCAATTTAGAAATACAACACAATAACAACATGTTACAATGCTCAGATAAACACAAGGACAAAAACACTTTTCTTATCCTTTATGGGAGAACAAATGCATACAAGTACACTTTCTTCCCGAGTGGTATATTGGGCCTTGAATGGGTTACCTGAACAAAACACGAATAATAATGCAAGACTAGACGGATGAGCTTAGGACGCAATAATCTTCTTTATAGAAGTAGCGTCTGTAATATATATGATAGAATAAACACTTTGTATTATTAGTTTGGGTTAAATGTTTTCCATGAAAAGAGTAGCTTTTCATTTATTTTTTTTTTTATTTATTTATTATATCTACTTTTTCGTCTTTGACTCCCTTAACAGTTGGTCTTTTTCTGGGCTGAACGACCTACTGCAAGTAATATATTTTGGTCTGAATGGTACTTTTATTTACAATAGCTAGTATAGTCGTCATTCGCTGAAATATGCGAGAACAAATGCATATAAGTAATCTTTCTTCCCGAATGGCATTCGGGCATGGAATGGGTTGCCCGAACAAACCAGGAAAACCAGTAATTTTTAACATCTTTCGAAACCCTAATAAAAAAGCTAGTCTAGACTCAGCCCAAGGATGAGCGTAGGACGCAATAATCTTCTTTATAGAAGGAGCTTCTGTAATATATAAGATTTCATGCGGTCATTGAAATTAAACGTACCGAAGTTCTTTATTTCGTGGGGGAATTTGTGAATTTATAACTACCGTAATTTTTGAAATTTTCGCTACACTAACTAATGTTATTTGTGATATGAACAGTTTTACATAAGCCATTAATACCATGTAAACACGATATAAATACAATAGGTGATGTATAATAATAAGGTTTTTGAATGTTGTTAAGTTGTTGATTTCTATAACAACTTCAGGTAACCCATTGCATTCGCTAAAGCCAACAAGAAAGGGAGTTTGTTCATAAAATGTGAACTTGCCTGGCTCAAAATATTTGGAGTATTTAATATATATTTTATGTTATTTTTGTGCTGAATTACTTAGTTATAAATTATTGCTTTATTCATTGTTACAAAATGTACGTTTCACTTTTATCCTTCCTTTAGTATTTCAAAATTTAAATATTTCTAAAGTATATTTCTGTGCTTGAGTAAAAATAGTTTTTTTTTTATATATATTGTTTCAAATATGCTGAAAAACAAAACATCTGTAATCAAGACAAATTATTTCTATTTGTTTGGATCAGTAAAGAAATCTTATCTTATCGTAATACGCGAATTTAACTTAATATCGTTACGAAACATTTAAATAAATTTATTGTTGCCATTTTCTTTAAATCAATATAAATCAAGTCCGTTTCTATACTTAACACACGCTCATATTATGCGCGAGCTTGGAGTGGACAGTCTTTCATATACAAGTGGCTGGACGCGATTTATGACTCCAGCCAGTCAATTCAATTCCAAGGGCTCAAACTCGCTTCCAAAATGAACAGGCCTGGTCGTTGGGGGAATGGGAATGAGGGTAACGAGAATTCGTGCAATTATGGGCAAGAGTAACCTAATGATCCCCCCCCCTTTGACGGCTTCAAGGTTGCAATATGCCCTAACTGGTCTGATTGATCTTCTGCTCGTTCTCTGCAGAATGGGGGGGGGGAGACTGGAAAGGGGGAGGGGGGCTCAACGAAACTGCAGAAATGAGACATACGAACAATAGACTACATACGAACAATAGACTACATCAAAAGGCATAAGAGAATAAAAATAGAGTCTATGTTTCTGTTTTGATAACCAATGGAAAGTTCTGTTGGGAGTTCTACAGGAAACTTCTGGGAAGATGAATGGCTAATTCAATAGCGTTACAGAATTATTGAATAATGAAAATAACAAAGAACTACATTGGGCAACGAGTATTTCCAGCATTTCTAGAATTTCTTTCTAGCTAGGATGAAAGAATATAATACTAATAAAAGAATATTATTGAATTTTATTGGACATTTTAAATTTATTTAATGTTTTGTACGTTTAATATTTTTTACTTCGCCAAAGTTTCTTAGCTTCGTTCTGGCTGACTATATTTTTTCGGAAGGGTAATAGACCCACGTTCCGTCATCCTATCCAGCTACAACTTGGAATGTGGACTCGTTGACGATGACAATACGTTCTTTCAAATCTTCACTTCAACTCCATTCCTCTAAAATCTGTTTTACTGAGAGTTTGTCCATACATTTAATGGTGATTATTTGTTTAAATCCTTTATAATAACTCTACTATTGTGTGTAGCACAATCTTGTGAAGTCCTATAATAGATTTCGGGATACCGTAAATTCAAAAGTAAAGGCTCTGACTTATACGTTAACAGACGTTCCTTCTAGATTCTAGATAGAAGATTATTACCTCCCCTAGGCCCAGAACTCCTGCAGGAAGCAGGGATCGGTCGACGGTTGGGCTAGAACCCGGGTTGTTTTGTTGACAGACCGGTGTATTAACCGCAGGACCAGCCGGCCTCACTGGTATCTGCCCGATAGTGAAAAAAAGTTAAAAGAAAAATGCAAATAATGGATTTTTACGAAGAAGTTTTGTTTTTTATGTGTTGTCTAATTTAGACTATAAAACAGATCACACGTAATATAGATCTATATAGATTTATAAAGATCTATATTAAGTACATTTTGATCTCACAGATCATCTTTATCTGGAGTGTACATTTTCTTTTAAACAGCCCATTTTATCATCAACTTAAAACACGTATATTGAAATCAATAGTTTGTTAAAGCGTCATACTTCTAAACACATAATATACAAATAATATAAGTTTGGTTTTAAACACATGTCTCTTATCAGCATTTCCAAATCGACATATTAAAAAAATTTCATGAGCCTTTTATTTTTGCTTCAGATTATTATAATGTATATTTACAACACGTTAAAAACGCCATTTTTAAAACGTGGTTCTAATAATAAACTATTAACCAACACACTATTACGTTAAAATACTGCCGCTTTGAAATATGTTCAATGAATGAACCAGTTAGTCCTTTATTGTGGGAGAGTGTCTTATTTTAACGTATTGGTAGCTAGCGGACTTAACTCTACTCTCTATTCAATCACATTATTTCATTACAGGGTAAACCTACGCATATTTAATTTATCGAAGACTATCAAGCCACCAAGTGACCTTTGCCGTATTCACACTTCCAGTCGGATTGCGAATAGTCACTTCTTTCTTAATATGTCAATGGTGGGCTGAAGTTGTTTTTTTTTATAAGTTAGGCGTTTGGAAAATGTTTGCCTCAGGCTTCACTACACATATAGACCTTGGAGAAAGACTTTTTTGAAAAGAAAATGTTATTTGTGGCTTAGTATGCTTACAGTGACATCTTTACAGTATATATATATATATATATATATATATATATATATATATATATATATATATATATATATATATATATTAAATTTTACATTTTATAACATTTTATTGTTTATGTAGCCTGGCCCTGGAACATGCATAATATGAATTGTTGCTATCAAGCTTCTGACTTCTTATTAATAATATTAAACAAACTATAACACTATAAAAAGGAAAAAAATATACACAAATACCAAAAAGTTATAAAAAAGTAAATATATATATTCTTCCGAAGAAATTACCAGTTTGCGGCAGCGCGTTCGCCTGGCATACCGAAGGTTCTGGGTTTGAATCCCGGTGAAGGCTAAAACTTGTTCCCGGGACTTGTCGATTGTGTTGAGTCTACCCAGCTCGGATGGGTACCTGACATTAGTTAGGGCACACTAAAAAGCGGCTGGGCATTGTTCTGGCTAAACAATCCCCTAGTATGCCGTGATGACAGAAACTGGTGAACGCTATCCCACCGGACCTATGATCAATTTGGTCCGAAGGATACTTTACTTTTAGGACTAAGATATTGATTAACTTTCTTGCACGAAAATGGTATGATAGAGAGTGTGTATAGGTCTATTGTCTAAGTATATTTATGTCCTTGTCTTTTAGATATAATAGTTTCTTTTATATTGTTTAAAAATATTGTTTATGAAATGAGGAACATCTGTGATCAAGACGAATTTCCATTTGTTTGGATCAACGAAGAAATCTTTTTTATATACTGATAGAGAAAGAGAGAGAGACAGTGAGAGAGAGACAGAGAGAGAGACAGTAAGAGAGAGACAGAGAGAGAGAGAGAGATAGGCAGAGGAAACCATTGATCTATAAAGTGCTTCTATAAATGTGTGCAGATAAAAAAAAATTCCGACTTTAAAGCAATTTTTGAGGCTGTTGCCTATTTGATTCAACGAACCTATACATTATACAGCCCCAGCGGGCACACCTCGTCGTATCGACGGGAAAAAACGTGAAAACCCCAAAAACACGTGGAAACCACGTTTTCCCCCGTCGATACAACGTGGTGGGGTCGCTGGGGATGATTAAAAAAAACTGACTAAAATGAACCAAATTCCAAAAGATAATCTGTTGTGTTTTTTTAGAACCTGCCATTAAAAGGGATATTCTGTTTTAAACCAATGGCAGCGACGCTAACTGCTGCACCAAGAATCTGATTGGCTCCTACAACAGCTTGATATTATGTTTTGTGTTTACTCCTCCAGCTCGTTGATTCCACTAAATTTAACGTTGGCCGAGACTAGAGCGAGGGGCGGGGGGGGGGGGGGGAATGGACTTGACAACAATGGCTCGTGACATGTTTTGGTGTTGTTGGTGGTGGTTTTGAGGCACACAGTTTGTTTTTATACTCACATACACTCACGCCTGCACCCACACACATATATTTAAATACTAGCTAAAGTACCCGGCGTTGTGCCAATAGTCTACAGTGTTGTTCCAAACAAGCCTAAGAAGAATGGAACCCCGGACACCCGGATGTCAGGTAGAGATTTTAACCACTATACTACGGAGTATTTTTCATTTGGAATATAAAAAAATCGCGAAAGTTTTAACAAATACATAAAGGTCACGTGTGTTTATATTGACCAATGGGCATAGACATTGACACACATATCCTACTTTATATATTATGTCTATCTATATCTATATTATATATATATATATATAGGCCTATACGTGTGTGTGTGTGTGTGTGTGTGTGTGTGCAGTTTAAGAGTTATAGTGAGCGAGATAGGCTCGAGAGAGGAGTGAAATGGAGAGTAGGGGTCGCTGTAAGGGATTAAGAGAAATTCAGTCCGGAAGGAAACGGGGGAATGATGATAGACAGATCGATACATAGTTTACGATACTTGGATAGCAAGAGAGAGAAAGACATAGAAAAATAGTTAGACCATACGTACGTACGAACAGACAGACAGATTAAATGATACATAGATAAATAGAAAACGGCACTTGCTAACAGTAAAAGAATAAACCATTTTATCATGAATCTAACATCTATAGTAAAGTACCCTTCGGACCAAATTGGTCAAAAGGTAGGTGAAGCCACAGTTTACTGAAGCAGGGATCTGCAACGTTTTGATACTATTGTGCCAAAAATAGGATTTCTAATTTATTCAGCGTGCCAATATCCTAAATGCCAACATGCTATAACAATTTTATGTCGAAGAAGCTTGATCTGTTTTTATGTCGGGTCCTCCGCGTGCCATTAAATATTGCTCTGCGTGCCAAGCCCTGCATACGTTCCGTACGTTGCCGACACCTGTTCTTGAGATTTCGTGGCCAGCACAATGCCCAAGCCGCCTTTACTTTAACCCCAAAATATTGTCCGGTACCCAATCAGAGCTGGGTAGACTAAGGGACACACACCAGTCTCGGGAACAAATCCCAGCCCTCACCAGGACTCGAACCCAGAACCTTCGGTACGTCAACCGAACGCTCTGCCCGGGCTTGGCTACTGTGCCACTAAAGGGACGGAACTTGTAAACCTCTTCAGGGACTTGACAGTATAGGGGTTGAAATCCAGGTAGTCGTGAGGACTGCAAGTTATCTCAGAAAATGAATGTTCTATTAAATATATTCATGGATAATGACATACGTGTCTTAGAAAGACTGCAAGTTATCTCAGAAAATGAATGTTCTATAAAATATTTTCATGGATAATGCCATACGTGTCTTAGAAAAAGTTGTTGTTGTTTAAAAAAAATAATTATACAAATGTTGCTAGTGGTCGCAGACGTCGTGAGGGTTTTTATTTTAATAACAGATGGCTTCTAATATTTGGGAGAGCTTTAGAACAATCAACTAAAAAAACATGATACATGGATCTTTTTATATTACAACCATATTATATATTATATATCTTTTAACAAATTGACATGAGTGAGTGTATTATTTTAGTTTTTTTAGAATCCCATTACAATGTTTGAAACAAAATTTTGTTATAAACTTTTCCTTTTGTCACTAATTTCTTTTTTCAAATGTTAACAATACAACCATGAAGCACAACGAAAGCACTAATACAAGTTCCAGACACACACAGAGACACCCAAACACCATACCACACACACACACACCACTCATATTTCAACACGGTCAATCAATTCAAACATCACCGAGATCACTGTACGTCTGCACCGCTCAGAAACATTTCAGCTAATCAGAAAGCAGAATGGAAAGTTCCGCTGGTGCGAGAAATTGCTTTCAATTCCAGACACCCACAAAGAAATTTTAGGAACAGAAAAGAAATATTCTATTTTTGGTATCTGTTTGTTAGTGTCTAGCGGTGTGTGTGTGTGTGTGTGTGTGTGTGTGCGTGTGTGTGTGTGTGTGTCTGTCTGTCTGTGTGTGTGTGTGTGTCCAAAAGTGAAGTCCACATCTATCTCTCGAGCGGTACATATGTCCGACTGGTTCTGATGAGGCCGAATAATTTGGCGTCAATCATTGCAATGCGAAGTTGCTCTATGTGCTAAAATCCAAGTATTCATGATATTCATGTCATGTTGCATTTTGAAAAAAACAACAACGTGAATTAAAAAAAAAATGTAAGACATAAAAAACATATAAATAAATGTTCAAGGAATTAATATTGATATTGATATTGCTAAACGTTTGGAAATGTACGGAGTTAAAACGTTGAATATGTCGTTGCTTTTAAAATCAGAACAATCACAAATAATAAGACATAGGCCATTTTATGAAAGGTAATATTTTTAGTCGATCCAGACTGTTAGCCATAAACACAAATTATCCCATTTAGACCATGTTGATTCGTATGGCGAGCGGAGCAGCATCCACCTGTTTCTGTGGTCAATGCATACCTGCGGATTGTGTGGTCAGAACACTGCTTTTACTTTTGCCTAAGTAATGTCAGTAATTCTTCAGAGCTTGGTAGGCTCAGGGAATACCTCCAGTCTCGGCTAAACAAATAATCCTAACATTGACATGGATTCGGACCCAGGACTTCAGTAGGACCCTCCCTTAGAGCTGCCGGTAGACCACAGTGAGTGACAGTGTCCAGTTTTAAGAAGTGTAAATAGAGCCACTTACAATCTGAGCCCATTACACAAATAGCCAATAACTTATATAGCCGATGACACATTTACACATCTTTATTGAACAATTTTAAAACATCACTCAACGATTTATATGTTTATAACATCTATTGTTTAAACACGTGAAAGCGGACAAACAAACATGCATTGTTTCTGCCACTACTTAGACGAACCGAAAAATCTATGTTGAAAGTTGAAATGTACAATTTAAGGTATTTGTGTACAAACACAGGATTGATGTCTGAGAATGCTTAGAGACTAAATTGTGAAGGCAAACGTCAGCAAAGAGAAAGCAACGCTGTACGCTCAAACTCGTATCTCGTTTATATGACAAACTGCTGCTTCTGCTAGGAATGACAGACTTTTCGTTTCTAGCAAATCTATTGGCTACAGGTACACCTTTGTGTGTGTGTGTGTGTGTGTTTGTGTGTGTGTGTTTGTGTGTGTGTGTGTGTTTGTGTGTGTGTGTGTGTTTGTGTGAGTGTGTGAAGGTAAGACGTAGACAGTGTAATAGGTGAAAGAAATTCTTACACAGGGAGTTTATTTGTGTGTATGTATTTGAATATGTGTGTGTGTATGTGTGTTGTGGTGTTTAAAAAGACATGGCAAATATTCCGAGAGAAAGACAAATGGAGTGAGAGAAAGAGAGAAAAAGAAGGAGAAAAGCCCAAGATTCGGAAGTCGAGCGCAAAACGTTCAGATCTTGATGTTTTGTAGGCAACGACATTTCTAGCGAATACTTCCTGAAGTCTTGGAGATTGCAATCACAAAAGCCAACTTTCGTGGTCTAAATCAACTATCCAGAACTGAATAATGCAACACTTTACAAATTTCAAATCGTTGGTCACGGGATTGTGTAGCCAGAACAAAGCTTAGCCGCAGATAGACATTGACAGAAGCTGCTTACATCTTCGTCTAGCAAAATCCCCACTAATATTTTGTTTTTATAGATAGAGGCCTAGTATGTAATTTGACCTTTAAAGCAAGTGAAGCTCGAGTTTCTATAGCCACGGCACACAAGGGGATCGTGTGGCCAATGATGTCCGCCTTCATTATTCCTCGATACCCATCAGAATTGGGTAAATTCAAGACTAAACCCTCCAGAGTTGGGAGCTAATCCTAGCCTTCATCAGGATTGAACCAGGGACGTTCAGCACGACAACCAAGATAATATATATATATTTTTACAAACCATCTAGCTACAAAGCTCTCTGTCTACTAAGACAAAGAACTAAAGACATTGATCCTTTAGATCCTTAAAGTTGTAATAGTAATTAGCTGTAAGATTAGATTCAATATGACTCACTTATGCGGTAAGATTTGCGTGCGGGGTAACATGTGAGTTTACAGTTTAAACGCAATATTCTAACATTTAAAAAATGATATCTGTATCCTACCAGCCTAAGTTCTGTTGATTGTTTAATTAAATTCAAATATATTTCATGGTGCGATGGAGAGCTGAAGCCATTCAAAGGATACACGAATACAGAATTGAAAACCTTTAAAGTTTATTTCTAAATAACAACATTCTAGATTCTAGACGATAACGAGCAATAAAAAAAACCCAGCAAATTTTATCACAATTATATTTTAACTGATGCCATATATATTATGTTATTATTCTCACGTACATCCTAATAAATATATGAGATCCATAAACAAGGATAAAACATATTTTCTCTGAGATGTAATTTCATTGGTGTAGAAACAATCACGTGATAAAAAAATTAGGTCAGCTCCATTACTTCTGATTGGATAGAATAATACAAAGAGCTTGTTGGCTTTGGAGTTCTAAAAGCGTTTATAAAACAAATAGTTAAGATAAAGCACAGATTTCATTCGTTTTTTTTATCTTCTAAAGTTCATGTTTTATGTTGACTTGTCCTTTAAGAGAATTCTAATTCAAAACATGAACAAATTGTGTTTTTTATTAACAGCGTAATATGTGTGCTAAATGTGTTGTTACCTAAATAGATTTGTCAATGTTTTTTGTGTGTGTTGTTTTCAATATGGTTATTTTTCTTTGTAGATTACAATAACAATATTTTCTTTCATTATTTTTTTTTCTTCATTCATAAATGGACTCTACACTTTCAATCCAGCTAAGCGGAACAGGTTCTATCATCACTTTAAAAAAAAAGAACTTGAAATCACATTATTTTAATATTTACTTTCTTTAAAAATTTCTTTTATACCCTTACTGTTTTACTTGTATATTAAGTCGGTTAATGAATACTACATTTATTTGCCTTGTCCTATGTTTGTAAAGTTTTGATATTATTAGGTCCAATTAGCTTTATATCCTTTTAGCCTAGTGAATTATATCCCTGTTCTTGTTTGTTTGTTGCGCAATGTTAAATGCACTCTCAGCTATAAAAATAGAATTATAATTATTATTATAGTGAAAAAAGAAATGATTTTTTACAAAATCAATTTTATTTGTATTTCCTTTTACACAATATGTATTTTATTTAATTGTTATTCGATTCATTTTCTTGTCTTTCTAACCAAAACATTTTGAACAAATTTTCTTTCGATATTCTAGTGTTTTTTTTCAAAAGAGAAGATTATATTTTCTTCCTTAATTAGTCACAAACTTTGTGTTAGGTTTCTGTTCTCTTTAAAAGACCGAAGAATACAATTTTTTTTTTTTTTCAACGTTGAACTCATAACTGTCGTATCATTTCCAAGTTTAGCTCAATATTCAACTGTCTGCAGACAAAACACCTACTGCTTATATTTTGTACTTTTGTGTAGAATAGGATCAATTTGCCTTCAGACATTTATTTGTGGCATATAAGAGAATGTCTAAATGTCATCAAAGATGTCATACTTGTATATATCTATCAGAAACTTCAGAATATTAGTGTAAATACCAAGTATATAAAAGTATTAACAAGATATTTTCTAAGACTCCAAGATCACCCTTATGTATATATATATATATATATATACCCTTATGTGTGTATATATATATATATATATATATATATACAGAGAGAGAGAGACAGAGAGGCAGAGAGAGATAGACAGACAAGTAGACAGATAGACAAACCGACATACCGAAAGACCGATAGACTGATAGACTGATAGACAGATAGATAAATATATGAATAGATAGACAGACGAATGAATAGAGAGAGAGAGAGAGAGAAATAAAGACTTGTTCAATTTAAAAATCCTACTGGCCAATATCGTCACTAGACTAGGTGGCTTTCAGACAATATCGTCACTAGACTAGGTGGCTTTCAGACAATATCGTCACTAGACTAGGTGGCTTTCAGACAATATCGTCACTAGACTAGGTGGCTTTCAGACAATATCGTCACTAGACTAGGTGGCTTTCAGTTTTTCTATCCATTAGAACGCCAACTGTAATAAAGCTATAATGGTCACAGGGTGAAGTGGGGCGTGGGGGAGCGGGGTCCTGGCGGGTCTGATTGGATGATGGATGCATCATATGCGTGGTCAGAATTTGACCAGATCAAAGAGAGATTCACAGAGAGACACTAAGACAGGGATAAAAAGAGAGAGAAAGAGAGAGAGAGAAAGAGAGAGAGAGGTGAGGGTGACAAATGACAATGACAGCTCTAAGAGTGTAGGCCGCCTACCTAATGGAGGAATTGTAATAGAGTTGTGCTTGTAATAAATCATTACATTCGATTGAAGTAGTGGTACAGAATAGTAATGGAAAATGTAATTTATATGTTTTTGGTTTACCTACGATTTCTTAGTGATACCAGAAAACAAACCACTTTCAAGTTACGATTGCAAACTTCAGAATTTTACAGCTTTTGCGGAGCTGATCGAACCAGTCTCATAGGCCACGGCTTACGTGGGGATTGTCTAGTCAGAAAAAGACTTAGACACATTCACATTCTTCCAACTGATGTCAGAGACAAACCACAACCAGACAGCAAAAATTAATTCCAGACTGTTGGGATGTAAACCCGAGACCATTGGGAAAGCAATGTAAAGATTAGCCAGACCAGAATATATAAAAAGAGTGTAGCTCTTGGATCAGTTATTCTGGTACCAACAGGGCCTCCAAGCTCACGAAATGTGTAAGCTAACGGTGGGCGACAGCGACCCGGTTGCGCATCTAAATACATCTGCCGAAACTCGGTGTGGAGGAAGGAATAGGCGCAACCGTATCCGTGTCGCGAAGCCCGGTTGACCAGGCCAATTTTTGATAATAGTGGTGCCAAAGTAGGATCTCGATTTCATTCAGCGTGCCAACAGCAAAAAGTCATCCTGTGCCTTTCTTATAGAAGAAATATACATTGACGTTTCATAGGCTACCGACTCTGGTTGACATCTCCCGCCCTGGGCTCGTCCGGTTCTCAAGAAACTTTTGAAATCGATTGCTTCATTTAATATTAAAAAAAAAACAACAGCACAACAGTATCCGTTGGCTAGAGTCCGCTAAGTCTGTCGGGAAATCTATCTCTGTGATCTTGATATAGCAGGATGTCTCTCAGACTTGCTAAATCTAACTCAATTGCTTGAACCTAAGCTGGGATATAATACTAGATTATTAGATATATATATTTATAAAAAAAAAAAAATCGAACTCAATCCAAATTGTTTCTCGTAGGTCACAGGTCATAGGTCACGGCCAATAATTCTATACTGAAGTATATCGCCTAAAGGGATAACCCTTTTTGTTCCTTTCATGAAAAGTGCTGATTCTTTTTGAAAAAAAAACTGCTCTATTTTTAAAATAACTTTTTATAATAGAATTATAATTTACTACAAACGTCGAAAGATGATACAAAGGAAATTTTTATATGATGTACAATTGCACAATGTTTGTTTTCCGATGTAATGACAAAGAAAAGACCAATTTAAGGAAAAGCTATATGATGTGTTACGTCCACAATCCCCTTGTGGACAGAGCCGTGTAGCTATCGTTGATATTTCTCGTTAGTCCTAGGGTAGACTTTAGTTATTATTATTTATGTTTCAGTATTACACGAACTCTCCTTATAGTCCTGGGCACAAACTCAGGATTTGCGTTCTAACAGTTCCTTTCCTTGACGTTAGAGTAGTAAATAAATATTATAGTATTGTAAACAACACTATAGAATAGTAACTTGACGAGGAAGCTTCAGTGTAAATGTTGTTGATAATTTAATTCAGGTGATATGTTCCCATATATACAATATTAAGATTATGTACAGTTAGAATAAAATAGTGCAAACACAAGCGTCCTCAAAAGAAATTATCTCGAAACTCATTGCCTTTTAGACAAACAAATCATTAAATACTATTCAAGTGGTGCAAGGGACAGACCTATTACTAGGAGGGTTGAAAATAATGGTATCATTACAAAACTCATAATAAAAATTATAGAAACTTCCCTATTCAGAAATAATAAGCCATTCCTAGTCACTCCGAGAATTTGAGGTCAACACGGAATCCCAACATTACCTAAAATATTTCGCCTTCGTAGTAAAAGTCAAGCAATTGGAAAGACTAAGCCCCGCCCACAAAATCGTGTGTAGGGAGAAAAAGAGGGGGGAATATGTAATGTGTGTTTCAATATATTAGATTTACCAATACGTGACAGATGTACAATTGTACAATGTTTGTTTTCCGATGTAATGACAAAGAAAAGACCAATGTAAGGGAGTGCTATATCATGTACAATTGTATAATGTTTGTTTTCCGATATAATGACAAAGAAAAGATCACTGTAAGCGAAAGCTATATTATGATGTATAATTGTACAATGTTTTTTTTAAATATGTAATGACAAAGAAAAGACCAACGTAAGCGTAAGCTATATGATGTACATAATCATCGGAATAAATTATTTTTTTTTATCCTTAGTGGAATTAAACCCAGCTTGTTAACATTAACCCACATAAAGGTCACAAGCATTGGAGCTACAAACTAACTAGCTGGCTAGTTAACAATATCCTAGAGAAAGTTAAAGTTAAAGTGAAGTTACGTACAAACTATCTAGCTAGAATATTTAAAAATATTTTTGCATTTAATAAAGCTACAAACTAACTTGCTACCCAACACTGTCCAGGAGAAATATTACTCAACCTTGAATGAATTAGTCACATGTACTGTAATCATTCCATATGTGAGGAGAAAAAGTTTTCTGTAACTTTGTTTTTTAATCGATGGAGCCGTCCCATAAGGATACTACTGTCAGCTTCCAAAGCTAAGGTTAGAGTACATCTGTTATTCCACTCAATAAATTTAACAGTACTACAAATCAGAAAATCTTGAATCCTGCCAGTTGTTCCAGACTGGTCATTAGTTGAACACATGGCATTTTGTAAAGCCCCAACCGGCAAATGGCTTTTTTTTTCTGGCTTAATTTTTTCTTTTTTTAGGTTAATGGTAACGACTAAATGACGCGACATTTCGAGTTTTTTTGTTCATTTAATTTTTAATCTGACTTTTTTTTTGCTGGTTTTCTTTTCGGTTTTAGAACTTGATTTTAAATCTAGGTTTTTTAAAACTTAGACTTACCAGTTTAGTATAATTTGTTATCAAATGGCATAATAATTTGTCTTACTGTGACATTGGTTGCCTGAAGAAACCTAGTAAAACCAATAACTCAACATCATTTAAAAACACTAATCTAAATGCAAGACTATACCTAACACCACGGAAAAGACTAGGACGCAATAATCTTCTAAATAAAAGGAGCGTCTGTAACAGATAAGGCTGACCGAAAGCAAAATTTGGCTTCGGTAGAAAACGAAACTATATCGAACGTTATAAATTGACTTTCGGTCGAAACCGAAAGTTTCACTACACCTTTGGCCGGAACCGAAACCGAATGGTAAAGCGAAATTGCCAAACAAAAGATTAAAGATCTTTGTGAAGTAATCCCACACTCCATATTTTGACATTCTTTGGTGTGATTATAAAACTGTTTATTATTAACTTCAATTTGCTACTTCACACAGATTAATTCACTACAGTTGAACTAAAGGAAATGATCAATAAGAAAAGTAATAGATGCAGCACTAGCGTTGCAGTCTGAATTTTAAAAGTTAAAATAGATGTTCGGGTAATGATCGAAAATCAATATTAATATCTATCGAAACCAAAAGCTAACATCTTGGCTGAGGTCGAAACCAAAACTGCTCCAAGAAAGGCTATTTGTCTATTTTCGGCGCCGATACCGAAACTGAATTTCGGTCGTGGAGTGACAAAAAACAAATCAGACTTCACTGACCGGAAGCCATGTTCAGACATCTTGTTTAAGCTGTTTGACTAGATTCGTATAAAAACAAAATAATTGGCGAATTCTTATTTTAAAAAAATCTAAATCTTATTGTGTGTTATAGACACGCCTTCTTTACAGATCATTCTTGTTTTCTATGACATTTGTTTGGCTATGTTGAAACTTAAAAAAAATGGTTTTCCTGGTTTCTTCGGGCAACCCATTCCATAACCCGAATGCTAATCGGGGAGAAAAAAAAAGAGATACTTGTATATAATATATACACTAATATATATATTAGTTCTTACATATGGAATAAGAAAAGTGTTTTCATTCTTCTTATTCTTCTTCATAATACTGTGGAGACCGAGGAAATAGTGCACAATTTAACTACACATAAAAAAACCACCTCACAAACAAGAATTATAAACAGATGACAGAGTGTCACTTTGAGTATTTTAGTCCAGGCCTTCAGTGAAGATTTGAAAGCCGGTACAGTATTGGCAGTGATGGATGCCTGGTCCAGGGTGTTGCACAGCCTGATGGCTGAGGGGAAAATAAAAGAATGTCTGTATGGCAATCTTCTTCCAGAACAGGTTTGAGTTTTTCTTAATGTGAGATTAACCCTTCCCGTACCGACCTACCTCTATCTATGCTGCCTTCAGTTCCGCTATATACGCACCCGGGACTGTAAGGGTTAATATCTTTTTTAGAATCATCTCCCCGTGTTTGTTTGTTTGTTTGTGTGTTTGTTTGTTGTTTATTTGTTGTTGTTATTATCCTGTTTAATTTATACGGAAGCTAGAGAAAACATAAAAAATTAGCAGACGTCAAGTCAAGAGAAAGAGATATTATAATTTTTTTTAATCGGAAGGGAGAGAGAGAGAGAGAGAGAGGCGGAATGGTGACGCAGTGCGATCAATTCTATCGACTCCTACAGATTCTTACAAGAGCTAATATTTGGATCAACCCTACTGCACCGACCCCACTCCCCAGCTAGCTGAGAGTTTTGACAAGAATCAAGCCGATTAGGGATAGAGCAAAGTATTACAACAAATAAAACACTGTACGCCCGATTTTAGAAAATAGATCAACATTTCAAACTTAACCCTTACAGTCCCGGGCGCGTATATAGCGGAACTGAAGGCAGCATAGATAGAAGTAGGTCGGTACAGGAAGGGTTAATACACTTGTACAGGTATTGCCTTATAAAAATGACACACACGCGAACGAAAATTTGGTTGAAAATAAACAACCCTCAGATCGACCTTAATTTTGATATATCGTCAGTCATTTCCCTTTTCCTGAGCGGTGAAGGCGAAAAAAAAACAGGAATTGTTTATTGGGAGTCGGCTACCAATAGCTTCTCGCCATTACAGCCATAATATTGAAATATATTATGACTCTATCACCTTGTAGAAGTTTTTGATAGTAAACTACCAATAGCCGTCCGTGGCAAAAAACAAAAACAAACAAAAAAACACAATCCTAAACAGTTTCCGACCTTGCTCAGATTCCGATCTTGCTCAGGTTTCGATCTTGCTCAGATTATCTCGAAGTACAATCGATGAACCTACGACAGAATATTTCACTAGAAACAGACAATTTGTGATTTTTTTTTTGCATCTTTGTATTTTTGAAATATTTAAACGGTTACATTCTTGCATCTTTACGAAATTATCATGTGCATGAACCTTTCTAGTTTATGACAACACTATAATTATAATAGACTGTCCCAGACGACCTTATCTAAACATAAAATATCCTTGATGGAAACATTGCATTACAAATCATGTATTAAAACAATATTGTGTTTTTAAAGACAGAAATATATCTTCAAAAAACGCATTTAATAGACATAATGAAGTCGTTCCTTTTAATGGTGTTCAAAGATAATACATCAAACAATGTTGTTCAAAGATAATACATCAAACAATGTTGTTCAAAGATAATACATCAAACAATGTTGTTCTGGGGATATTTCCACTGGACGGAAGCAAGCGCAGTGCATTTTCAAAAGCAAGATTATAACATTACACATTTTTTTAATTCTAATTATCAACAAGATTTTAAAAGTAGGAAAATATCAAAGGCAATTGAAAGAAAACCTAATTTGAAAAAAAGAAATCCTTTAAGAAGAGAGTGACTTTAAGTAAGAAAATACTTGGACTAAGAAATATCTAAGTCAGATAATACATCATAATCATATACGGTAAAATCTCAAATACGATAACACATTTAATAAGAAATATCCAAAGCAAAAAAAAATACTTGAAGAAAAAATATGATCAAAAATACTTTCAATTACTAAATCTAGAAGATATGAATTAGTAGCAAAAGGCCTACAAGAAAATATTCTTAAGTTGGAGAAAGTTTGAGGAAAGCAAGAGTTCTCTGAGCCTTCAAATGATAGTCAATGAATGAATGGCTAAACAGAATGTAAAAAGAAGACAGAGAAAGAGGGGTGGCGACGCTATGCGATTTCTTCTATCGATTCTCACAGATTTGTGCAAGAGGAAATATTTGGATCAACGGTAGTGCACTGACCACTCCTCGCTAGCTGAGAGTTTTGGCAGAGCCGCGCCGTGTAGAAAACAAAATGTCCAATTTGAGAAACTGAAATCAACATTACAATTTTATAAACATATAAAGATAAATGGGGGGGTGAGGGGGGGTGGCACGATGGACGAGCGGCAGCGCATTCGACTGGCCTACCGAAAGTCCTAGGCTCGAATCCTAGTGAAGGCTACAAAGTGTTCTCGGGTCTGGATGGTGTCCCTGAGTCTACCCAGCTCTAATGGGTACCTGAATTCAGTTGGGGTAAAATAAAAGCGGATTGGCATTATGCTGGCCATACAATCCCCTAGTGTGCCGTGGCCACAGAAACTGGTGAACGCTGCTCCATCGGCCCTATGGATCAATTTTGGTCCGACGGGTTTACTCTACTTAGTGATACAAATAAATCGCCTGTGAGAATAACAAAATCGTGTTATTACAGTCTCATTTTACTTGAAGATAACACAGTCTCTACGTTAACGCTAAGTTACACAAACGAATAAACATTGTGGAAAATAAGTCACTGCCACTGACACGCACATACACAATGCCATCTGTGGCGAAGCGATCTTCCCATCCGTCGTTCGCATATATCACCTCGTCTCACCAAATAGATACTTCAGCTTTAATGAAATGATATGATTATCGTAAAGAGCGAGAAGAGACATGCACTAAAGAGCCCATGTTAATTATCTTATATATGTCAGACGCTCCTTCATTAAAGAAGATTATTGCGTCCTACGCTCATCCGTGTATATATTTAAAAAAACAAACAAAAAAAACAAACAAACAAAATAAGGTCAATAGGATCTCAAACAAATCTATTTGTTGCCAAATAAAAATTTTGTTGGAGAGCGTCTCATTATTAATTTTGGTTGACAGGCGTAATAAAAAGTTACACCTTAATCGGGCTTGTTCATGATCTCCGAAGAAAATTTTTTTTTGAACTAGATCCACCCTCAGTCCGACCAGTGTTATATCGTGAGAGCTCCCGATAGAAGACAGAGAAAAACAATAACAATTAAAATATCCTTTAAACACTAAAACACGTATCTCAGTCTGAGTTACGGGGTTGTTTTTCTACTTTTGATTTCTTAGTGATCAATGGCCTGGCGTTAAGGTTATGGTCATGGCTGTTTTGACCAGAAGTTTGAAGTTGGCAGTTATTTCTTCAAGTAAATTGTTCGGGTTGCGTTTGAAGAATATGTAAATATACTTGCTAAGCAAATCTTTTTATTTGTGTGTTCTCCGGTGCATAATAAATACACCTAACTATGTTTTTAAATATTTCCTTGTACAGATATATGTTGTCTAATCATCTGCAGAAATATATATATATATATCTAATTATCATATATCTAATTATCTATCCATCTTTCTATAGAAAAATGTACTATGTAATAAAATATATTTGTTCATCTCGTTCTTTGTCTGTCATCTCTGTCTACCTATATGCCATTCTATCTATCTAAGCCTTCTGTCACATAACCTGTTTGTTTAAAAAAAATCAAACTTTGTATAAGTCTATATTATCAAGTATCATTATGCCGTGTGATACTGATATCTAAACGTTTAGCTAACTAGAGTTTGTATGTCAACATAATTTTGTATGATTAGCTTTCTGTCTGAAAATATGATGAAATGTATATACAATATATATCATATATCATGTAATATATGTATAAAGATTAACTTAAATTCAATACACTTGTGTACCACATAACTTCAGAGACAGTACATCATTGAAATTTCACCTAATTAAAAAAGGCAAAACATTTACAAATACATTCATGGAAATGTATCCCTAGACGATCACATCTATATAAAATTGACATTTGAAAATAATTTTATCATCAGTTCAGACCGCTAGCTGTATATTGACCTCGAGTCTACACTATGTATCTTGACAAAGGATTCTTGACAAGATTCACAATCCAATGAGATAAATATTTGACGGGACACAAATTATTATTTTTGTCTTTCTTCTCGCTTGCCATGAGTTATACTGTAATACGAGATTCTATCATGTAGTGGTAAAGTTGACTTTTAAAGTTTAGTATCGACTTGATCCAAGTCTCGGGATTGAAACCATTGTTGTTATGATTCGGAAAGAAACTACTAACACACACACGCACACACACACGCACACACACACACGCACACACACACGAGAAATTTTATAAAAATCCTTGGTCTAGTTTACTTGGTCTAATGTCAAAAGACCAAATTTTAAATCTTTTGTTAACAGTGAATGAAACGTGTTAAAGGATTCATCTATCTTGATAATACAACTTTGATTTAAAATAAAAAAAAATGTATTTAAAGAAAAAAAAAAGGATAAAAAATGTAGTTATGACCAACAATTACAAAAACTACATTTTTTAAATGACGATTTGGACCAAAACAAAGTCTTACTAACAATAAAAAAAAAACGTGTTTGGTGAACGGTAAAAAAAACATCTTTGATTTATGGTAACAAAAAAAACATCTTTGATTTACAGTAATCAAAAGTACATCCTTGACTAACAGTAAGACAATGCGTACAAAATAAAATATTTCTATAATTTAATCTGTCGCTGACTCAGTTGATCTATTTATGAATATTATATTGTGATTGAACATTAAGTATAACCCTAAATATATGACTGAGACTCATTATATGTCATCGTTTTTTGTAACAATAAGGCACAAGAGAGAGAGAGAGAGAGAGAGAGAGAGAGAAAGAGAGAGAGCGAAAAAGGTAGTGTATTATAAAGAGAAAAAAACAACAGACTAACAGACAGATGTAACGGCATACAGACAAACAGGCAGAACTATAGACAGACATACAAAGTACTTATTAAAGCAAAACCTGGCACCGTCTCATACATAGCTACATTCGCTTTGGGTGTGCTGCCAACTCAGAAATATCTTTTTTTTTTCAAATCATCTAACTGCATGAAGTGCTGATATCGACAAAATCTTCCATTCAAAGTGATTTGTTCGTTCAGGGTAGATGTTTTTTTTTTGTTCAGCTGTTCAGCCGTAAGCATGGAAATAAATATAACATGCAAGGATAAAAATAAAGGAAAAGCTAGAAAATACAAAATGTTTTACTTTAAAATAAATACTTTAGACAATACGTTTGTAAAGTACAAGTACGATCTGTTTTATACACGATATTAGCAAACGATGGCATACTAGTATACTTTAGACAATACGTTTGTAAAGTACAAATGATACGATCTGTTTTATACACGATATTTACTAACGATGACATACGAGTATACGTATATTTATATATTATACTATCTAACAAGATATATTGTTTGAGTATTGAACATTGCTGTTTCGCATCTATTTACAGCAATATTATGGTCATTAGAATTTGAATTAGCTACATTGGACAATTAAACACAATTAAGTACTTTATGATGGTTGCTTATAGTGCTGGTTCTGCTGTTAGTACACCGGAATGTCAACCTTATATATATTTAATACTTAGTTTGCAGTCTGAATTTTCCCACACATTTTAAGCTAAGATAACTTAATTCGTGACTTTATTCTGTTAATTTGCTTGATTATTGGTTACATTTGCAACGGGCGTTAATAAGACGTAATAGAATCCCAAGCCATATTGTACATTCTACGAAATTTATTTAGATATACACAGTGGCGTAGCTAGGGCCACCGGCGCCCGGGGACATGACACAAAGTCTGCGCCCCTTCTCGGACAGACAACGAATAAAAGACAAAAATTTATACATGAAAAATAATAAACTGCTACTTGAATAGGTGGGTCTTCAGCCGGCTCCTGAAGGTGTCAAAGCTAGGCTCTGTCGAAGCTGTAGTGGAAGGGCATTCCATGCGGACGGGCCCACGTATGGGAATACTCGTTCGCCAGCAGACACCAGTTTCACACGGTGGCCGAGACTGTATTCATGAGACTGGCTCTATTTGTTGAAACCATTGGTTAACTCAAATGAATATCGTCAGTTTGAACTTGATGATGTAAACCAGGGCTCGCCAACCTAAAGCACGCGTGCCAAACTTGGCACGCAGAGTAGTTTTCAATGGCACGCGAGACACCTCCAAGAGGTGTTTTTGTATTTATTTAAAATATTAACATTTTCCTGTTCTGAATGAGGAAAACTGACCGTTGAGCCGATGTTTCTGAATGACACAGTGACACATTTAAGTGAGTTGAACTTGCATTTACAAGGTCTACTGGAATGGATTTGCATTAAAACTGGACATATCTTGCCGTGAAATCAATTTCAAAACATTTAACTTCATGTACATACCTATATAAAGGTATATATTTAGATAGATAGTTGGGCTTTTTAAGAAGTACATCGAAGCAGTCAAAGCGGAGTTTTTTTAATCAAAGGCAAGACTTTCAAATTGATGGACTCATTTTATCATACCACATCAATCCTAACTGGTTTGATATTACTACAACCTTCTTAGATGTAGATCTTTTTTTTAAGTGGAGTGATATTGGCGATTTTAAAATGCAGAAAGTTGAATTTTAAACATTTAAAAAATGGGCATCGAAATAAGCCCATTTGCGGAAACAATCTGGAAGGAAGCTGCTTAGGAAAGTCACCTGCTATTCTTAACTGCTAGGCATTCGATCTTTTACTTTCAGCTTTTGGTACAAATAACACTTGTGAACAAATTTTATCGCACGTGAAAGCGGTTTTAAGCATACAAAAAGATCACATACACTCATTAATTGATACAGACTAATTACATTAAAAATAGTTTTTTATGCTCATCTTCTTTAATTAAACATAAATATAAGCAATTCTGAAACAAATTTATTTGTATTATTAATTTAATAAATATAAGAGACTTTTTTAATAGCACTATAGTATGCAATTTCTGTAAATATTAATGTATAAAATATAAACTCCTTAAATGGACAGACAATTAATGCAGGAAATGTTTATTTACAACTGTTGAACGTAAACTATTTTAATCCTCTAATAAATAAATCTTGTAATGAATCCCATAATGTTGGATTTATATAAAGAAATACTAATTAGTCAGTAATATTCGTAATCTTACAAAACATAACTGGTTCGGCATCACTATTGAATCAAATGTCTTGAAATGTGGACACGTTTTTAAATAAAGGGAGGTAAGTAGCCCGTTTTATTTGAGCTAATATTTCTAATACTAATATGTTTCTATTTTTAAAAAAATAAAAATAAATAAAATAAATAAATGGTTTACAATTTATAACTTTGAAATGATAAAACTGTAAAATAAAATATCTGAAAATTATATAAGTATTATATGACTGAAGAATGTAAATGTATATTTTCAAACATGTCATTAACTACCCAATTTGTATGATTACAACTTATCTATTCCGTTTAACGATAATATTTATATTCCTAAACAAATATAATCAATTCCCAGTTTAACTGAGATCAAAGTATAATAAATTTTTGCAAGTGTTCGATTCTCATCATCATTAACAAAGGATAATGTTTAGACATTAATATCCATTGAATGTGAAAATTTAGTAATAAATTATTGTATTTAATGTAAATGCAAATTTTAAAAAATGATAATCACAAACTCGTTAATTTTGTATTAAATATAAGACGCTTTAATAATTTTCTCTATAAATCTCCTTTGCTTTTGGCCTTGGTCTTGCTAAGGAGTTAAATTAATTGTCATATAAAACCAATCAAAAAATATATAATAGAGCTGGTTGACTTCTAGGCTGTTGGCCTGCTGAATGATTTAGCAATCCTAGTTTGGCACACCTTTAGCAAAAGGTTGCCGACCCCTGATGTAAATACTGACGAAAGACTGCCTCTATGCTGAAAGGGTATAGACTACTATAGATCCGAGAGTTATCAATTCTTGTACTCACGTAAAATCCTATATTCAACTCGAAATTATTCAACCTGTATAACTGTTAAAACCAGATGCCACTTTCATGAAGAATAATATTTGAACCCGAACTGATCTTTGTTTTAAAAAAACGCCATCAGCAATTCTACATTGTGGATGTGTTATTTGTTTATGAGTAGAATAGCGCCCCTTAATGCTCAATGGAGGCGCCAAATTCATGCTTGCCAACTGGTTTGTAATAAAGATATTTGTGGAGCACCTAAATTCAATCTTGCAAACGTATTTGGGATACATTAGTTTACAAATAAAATTAAATAATTAGTTTTAATACTCATTTTGGCGCCCCCTAACGTGGCGTCCGGGGACATATGTCCCCCACCCTGCCCCTCCCTAGCTACGCCACTGGATATACATACTGTTCACATAATACTGAATATAGAACGAAAAGTTTCTTTGATCTCTTAAATATAGCTCTCCCCTAGAACTTCGGTGGCCGAGCGTGTTCGACTGACGTACAGAAGGTCCTGGGTTCCAATCCTAATGAAGGCCAGTATTTGTTCAGGAGGGTGTCCCTGAGACCACACAGCTCTGATGGATACCTGACTTTAGTTGGCGTAAATTAAAGGCGGCTGGGCGATGTGCTGTCCACACAAACTGCTAGTATGCGGTGACCACAGAAACTGATGAACGCTGCTTCACCGGCCTCATGGATCAAATTGGTCCTACGGGATACTTCACTTACTTTTACTTACAAGTTTCTTTCTTTTGTTATGCAGCCGTGCACTATGAAAATAATGCAAAGGGAAAAAATAACAAATAAGCTCTAAAAATAGAGCAAGCGGTCCATCTAAAAATAGAGCAAGCGGTCCATCTAAAAATAGAGCAAGCGGTCCATCTAAAAATAGATCAAGCGGTCCATCTAAAAATAGATCAAGCGGTCCATCTAAAAATAGATCAAGCGGTCCATCTAAAAATAGATCAAGCGGTCCATCTAAAAATAGAGCAAGCGGTCCATCTAAAAATAGATCAAGCGGTCCATCTAAAAATAGAGCAAGCGGCCCATCTAAAAATAGATCAAGCGATCCATCTAAAAATAGATCAAGCGGTCCATCTTATTATAGCCATTGATTTTATCTTGTTCTCAATTAGAATGGCAGACGCGATTCATTTGTGACCGTTTGATTCTGTCTGACTGGGATTACTACAGGACATATGTCATGTTTATGCAGACATCTGGCGTCTGCTAGGTTTTCTTTACTTTGTTGCTTCTGAACCTAAATGTTAAAGACAAATACTTTTTTGTTTTCTTCATGTAATAATCCTTTTTTTATGATTTAAATATGCATGCCATTTTTTCTTTTATAGAATTAAAACGATAGGAAAAAAAAGTTATGTGGCTGTTCTGAAAATCTCTAACTGTTTAAATGATCTCAATGAAAGCAAAACAACAAAAAAAAGAAAAACATTTTAAGTCTTATAACTGTAACTGTTCCTTCGATTGTATCAACATTAACTCGCTAAGTTGGCGATTGTTTAAACAGAACGAAAAGGGAAATGTGATTATTATCTTATATATTACAGACGATCCTTCTGTAAAGAAGATTATAGCGCCATACGCTCATCCGTGGTCCGAGTCTAGTCTTGAATCTTTATTAATGTTTTAAATGATGATAAGTTACTGTTTTTCCTGGTTTGTTCAGGCAACCCATTCCATGCCCGAATGCCACTCGGGAAGAAAGAGTACTTATATGTATTTGTTCTCGCATAAGGGATACGGAAAGTGTTTTTGTCTTTATGTTTATCTGAGCATTGCAACAGGTTCTTATTGGGTTGCATTGAAATAAGATCACAATCTCATTAAGTATCTACAGTTCTTATAACATTTGTGTAGCCAAACTTTGTTAGTTGTTGTTTTTTTACTGTTACTTCAAGATGGATTGGATAGCTGTAACAAGATAGCTTACTCATTCAGTATTAAATACAAGGAAATATATTGAAAATAAAAATAGGTGTGTGTTATGAGCCACATGCCTAACAAGAGTAATGTGATACTTGTGAGTGTGATGCGTCAGTACACTGTGTCAAATGCTATAGATCTACTATTTGATGACATAACATTTTCATGTATTAAACGCTTCAACATTTCAAAATAATAAATAAAACAAAAACAAACAACAACAAAACATAGTCGTAGTGTTATAGGTTGACTGCAGACGGCGGTAAATCACCTAAAAAGGGTCCAGACTATGACATGTCTACACCAACATCATTATAAACATTGATCTTGTTATGACATCAAATCTTTCTCCTTCGCGGAGCTGATCAAAGGTCAAAAGGTCGCTGGCTCTTACAGTAGTTACTTCTCCTCCTGAGACCCGATCTACCAACTAGCTACTGTCTGTCTGATTTTCGAGCCTGATTCTGACTCCCCCTCCCCCATCTTCCCTACTTCTGTCTGTCTGTCCGTCCGCCTTGCTCTCCCTCTCTCTGTCTCTCTCTCTCATTTCAACGGTAGTCAGTCCCTATAGTATTGCCCTCACATTACCTCGTCAATCATAGCGGCACAACAAAATGCCTGGTTCTGTGAACCCCGACTCCCTCCTCCTAAATATGTAACCCTGTAAATTGAGGTCGTGTTGTGGGGGAGGGAGTCTTAACCTTTGACATGACCTTGACAGAGATACACTGGCTAATCGAATCGGGGGAGGGAGGGGTGTTTAGAGGCAAACAGACGTTACCCCATTAACCCGCCCTTAAAACCTGCCTGAGACAATCGTCACCGCCAACCCTCCCTTCTCCCTGTAATACAAAAAATTGGGTGTCAGACTGCCCCCTACTAAAATGATATAAAATCATGTGTCTAGAGACTTCTCAGCTTCAAGACTTAATGCGCTTAAAAGTTTTCTTAAAGTGCGTTTATTTACCACACCAGAATAACAAACCAATACATTAACACAGATATCAATAACAAGTTGTAAACATAACATAGACATACCAACAAGATAAATTACCCTTTTTCTTTCATACAAAGAACACTATATAAACATTATTATAAAATTATCAGAACCCTTGTTGGTGTTATGTTTAGTGTATGCAAGATACACAATTAAATGAAGGAAAGAGTTATGTCTCTGTGTTTTGACGTCGACCGCGTAGAATTAATTGTTATTTATTTTTAAAACAAGGGTAAAAAAATATATCATTTATTTAAGTAAATGACGTAACATCATAGAAATCTCCATCCGTATGTCCTCGAGAAAAGCGTATAAATAAGGATCTATATTTGATATTAAGTTGAATGTAGTGGTGTATGGCAAAGAACGAATGCTGATTAAATTACGCCCGGTGCCTGTATTCAATTAGTGTAGCTATAGTTGTCCTGATGAACTTCAGATTGTGTGTCTTATAAAGTTTTATTCCTCTATTGTTCAAGTAGTTTTTGTGGTCTGTAGATATTTTGAATCAACACAAGACCATCGTCGCCATAACATTTATGAACCTTACATTTTAATGTCGAATTTGATTATTTTATTTTTGTTACTTAACTTATTGGACATTTGGTGTGCAATCAATTACATAAACTGTTATCATACTGTTTATTAATGTAATATTTAATCAATTCTTTACATTAACTTCGCTTTTGTATGTATACATATAAGACTGGTCCTTCGGGTAGTTAATTGATCTACTTCCCCTCATCCTAACGAGCTGAAACTTAGTACATAGACGTTAAGCTCGTGACAACACATACCATCGAATGTTTATCCGCATCCCTCGACTCCCAGCGTATAAATTTTAGTTTTTAATTGCTTTATATTTTTCATGACACTTTAGGGTGCTCATTAACCAGTACGAGATGAATTGAAATCCTTGAAATTGTCGATAATAAGAAAATCTTAAAGTCAAACTCGTGGCTATAATAGATACTAATGTACCCTTAGTGATATACGGTTTTCTAAATAGATCGTAATGATAAAGTGTATTTTGTTACTTCTATTGATTAGTAAAACTTCGATTTGTTATGTGAACATTTCTTTTCATTGGTTCCATTGTGTTGAGAAATACAATTTCTAAACTCTATAACTTCTAGAAAGTTTCTCCAAAAATTATCAGCGCATAAAATATAAAGGAACGAATTATGCAGAAATTTTAAAATCAAATCCCCAAGAGTAAATAACATGCAAACACGTAATAAATAGTGGCGAGTTCAAAGAAAGCAACAAGAAATCTTGAGCTCACGTTAAAGGAAGACATGAATCCATCAATTTACACAATTCTTGCTGTGACTGTTTCGTTATATCCATCATTGAATACATTCCCAAGGTATTTCCAAACATGATTTTAAAACGCATGGACTGTAATATGTTTTACATTTGGGGAATTTATTCTTTCTATGAAAGAGAACGTGGACGTATTTTGTTCGCGGGGATGCTTTGAAAGTGAAATAACAAATAAACACTAATATAACCACAAACCATTATCTTGCACAGTGTACATTAATATAAGCCTGCTAGATTCATAATTGCACTGTCTGCATTTTCTTAGAATGACAGGCCAATTGCTAAAATAGACAGGGAGACGTTGTGGGATTTTATACAAGTGGTTGGGGGTGCGGTATGGTCAAAAGTATAATTTTGGCAAAAAACAAGTCTAGCTTATTGCCTCGCTTATTTCCTATAGTATTGCCTAGCTTATTTCATCATCATCTGTGGCGCTACAGCTCACGGAGGGCTCTGGTCTGCCTCACCACCTCCTTCCACTCGGACCTATCTGCTGTTTTCTTTCTCCAGGGCTGGATCCCAATCTGTCTCAGATCCATCTCGACATCGTCCAACCATTTCAGTATGGGAGGGGGGGGGGGGTCTGCCTTTAGGTCGTTTTCCTCTGGGGTTCTGATGGATGTTACTTTTAATCCTCTTTTGTTCAGCATTCGCTCCAGGTGGCCTGCTCAGCTGTTTCTGGCCTTCTTTATCTTAGCCACTATTGTAGAATCTTCATATAGTTCATATACCTATCTCTAACTCATATCCTATATTCTTTATCTCCTAATTCGGAGTACAAATGTACATAGCCCACTACTTACTTATTTACTTACTGCCAGTAACGCCGTTGGCGCATAGGGCAGCAACAAAGTCTTTACATCATTCTCTGTCACGTGCGACAATTCCAATCGTACCCCAGGAATGACCAAATTCCTTCAATTCCTACTTTACTGTTCTGCGCCACGTTACTTTTGGTCAACCTCTCTTTCTTTTTCCTTCTGGAGTCCAGTGTAGGGCTGTCTTGCAGATGTTCCTTTCGTCTCTTCTCAGCACATGGCCAATCCATCGCCAACGCTTTTTCATTATGACAGTGCCCATGTCTTCGTGGTTGCATTGGGACATTAATTCTTCTTTGGTTATTTTCTATGGTCAGAGAATTTTCAAAATCCTCCTGAGGTTTTTCGTGTAAAAAGTGGAAAGCTTCGCAAGGTCCTGTTGTGTCATGCGCTAACATTCGGCACCATAAAGAAGGACAGGAAGTACACAGCTGTTATAGAGTCTTAATTTCGTTCTGGTACTATGTTGACAGGATTTCCAGATGTTGTTCATGCTGTTAAATGCATTTCTTGCTTTATTCAGTCTGTTCTGAATGTCCTCTTTGCTTCCCCTATCTGGTGTGAGTAGGCCTAAGCTTCCTAGGTATGTGAATTTTTCTGAATTAGGAAGATCTTTATTATCAACTTTGACTGGAATCATAGTTGTGGTATTTAGCATCATGACTTCTGATTTCTTATGATTGATTTTTAGTCCCACTTGTGAACTAAAATTGTTCAGTCTGTCTGTGTTGGCTTGCATTTGCTGATAGGTGTGAGACTAAAGTGCCAGGTCATCAGCATAGTCTAAATCCTCAAATGTCAATAAAATTCCGATTTGTTATATGTAAATTTCTTTTCATTGGTTCCATTGACTAGTCTTAACTAAGCGTGACCATTTCAAATGGAAGAGATCATGCACTTCCGGTTTTATTTTTATGATCTGATGCCATTGTTTCTCACTTCTGTTGTGATTTTCATCACCCAGTCAATTAGGATGTTAAACAGTAATGCGGACATCACGCATCCTTGTCTCACTCCTGTCCTCACTTCGAACCAAATGTTGCTACCTTTCATGCAACAGCTGTAGCTGCTGTAAAAGCTCTTGATCAGCTGTACCATGTGAGCTGGTATTCCATATGCTCTAAGAATTCGCCACGGACTGTCTCGGTGAACACTGTTTAATGCCTTTTCGATATATTGTTGATATGAAGTTGATATAAAGTTGATATAAAGTTGTCGTTGCCATTCTGTGCATTGTTCTATGATGTTTCTTAAAAATCTGTTCTGTGCAATTTCCTCCCTTTTCTAAAACCTGTTTGCTCTTTTCTAAGAATGATGACGACAGCTTCGTAAAGTCTCTCAATGATCGCCTTGGCCAATACTTTGCTTGGGATTGACAGAAGCGTAATGCCAAGCCAGTTGATGCAGTCACTAAGTGCACCCTTTTGGGGGATTTTGATAATAATTCCTTTAGTTCAGTCTTCTGGTACGAATGCATTAGTGATTTAATGGCATTTACAATTTCTTCTTTCGTAGGTGGGTCTACATTGATGTCCAATTCTGTCTGTACATCCGGCATTACTTCTTCTTCCAATTGTGGTTCTCTATTAAGTATTTCGCTAAAATGTTCAGCCCATTGTTGTTGTTTTTTTTGTTCAGCTTCATTAGTCAACAGTTTTCCTTGTTTATCCTAAACGGGTGCATTTGGTGATGAATGGAATCTAATCCCAAGACAATCGTTTCAGTGTATGTGAGACCTATAATAAAGGTCTGATTTAAGAAAGAGAATAAACACAGAATGAACTTTGAAAAAAAACACTTGTTTTATATGGCTAACATCCCAACACACAGTTTATACCTACAAAATGGTATAACTATTTAAAATGAGACAGGCAATGAGTTTACTTTACATAAAGATCACACTGTAAACATTGAAATATGATTTCAAGACTTTGTCTTATTCAGAAATACTTTTAGCGTAACCAGTTTGTGTAAAACTTCTACTTTTAAATGTGTCTGTACGTTTCTCATTTTTCAAAACCACGAAGTTGTAAATCATTGAAAGAAACAACAACAACATTAGTTGTAAATCATTGAAAGAAACAACAACAACTATTAGATTGCAATAGGCAAGCTTGTTATTTTATACGAACATTATTTCATGAACCATTCCAATACGTGGGGGCTCTGTGGGAGTGCCTTCGGTTGGCGTACCGAAACTCCTGGGTTCGAATCCTGGTGAAGGCTAGGAAGGCGTCCCTGATCAAACTGTAAAAAGTATTTGAAAATTATATAAATATTATATGACTAAGAAAAGTATATGTATATTTTAAAACAATACATAAACTACCCATTTTGCATAATTACTGCGTAATAATTCCGCTTAACATTACTTTGTGGGTTTTGTACAAAGGTCATAAATGCTAAACGCATTAAACTACATCTATTTCCTTTTCTTCGTGTAAAATATATGAGATTGTGCTGCAAGGTTTATAACTAGTAAATATTCCCAATTGACAAGAGTAACACCATTAGTCAAATCACTAAACCTAGAAACACTAGACGACAGAAGGGCAAAGAGTAAAGTAGTAATAATACATAAGGCATTAAACTCTAATTTAGAAATACAACCCAATAACAATCTGTTGCAAAGCTCAGATAAACATAAAGACAAAAATGCCTTCCTTGTCCCTTATGCGAGAACAAATGCATATAAGTACTCTTTCTTCCCGAGTGGCATTCGGGCATGGAATGGGTTGCCTGAACAAACCAGGAAAACCAATAACCTAACATCATTTAAAACATTAATAAAAATGCAAGACTAGACTCGGACCACGGATGAGCGTATTACGCAATAATCTTCTTTATAGAAGGAGCGTCTGTAATGTATAAGATAAGATAAGATAAGGTAAACTAAGTATTTAAATATTCTCTGCTGTCTTCTATCTCTTTGGAATTGTAAAAATGCAATAAAGGTCTCCTATCCCTTTTTTCTCTGTGTAAAATAATAATTTTGGTAATGTAAATGCAATTTTTCATGAATAAACATTTTTGAAAAAAAAACAAAAAAAAAAACAACTACATCTCAGTCACAATCACAAATATTAGAAGATGTTGGTGCGACAGGGATCGGTCGTCGGCAGAGATAAAACTTGCGACGCGTCGTTTGACAGTCCGGTGAACCAATCGCAGACCATGACCCAGTTTAATGAGACCTTGGCGTCGTCTAACCAGACCTTGACCTAGTTTAATTAGACCTTGACGCCGTCTAACCAGACCTTGACCTCGTTTAATTAGACATTGACCCATTTTTAATAATACCTCGATCCCATAAGATCCAATTTAATTAGATTCCAAGCGTAAACAAAAAAACAACAACATCGAACACTGTTGTAAAAGAAGTACTACTATACTTCCCTCTGTTGTTTACCTTCCATAGGCGACCTACTTACATTCCCTGCCAGTTCAAATCCTTGCCTGTCTGCATTAATGCCATTAGTTGGCAATGTGTTTGGTATCTGTAGCAACAGCACGTGCAGTTTACCTCACACTGATAAACAGACTAGTTGTGTTAACTTTCGCTAACAACCCGACAGAAGATTTGTGATGTTCGCGATAATATAGTGAAGGTCGCCATGAGACTGCTGCCGATGTAGGCATTTTTTTTTCTGGAAACGAAGGCCTAGACACGTCAAAACGTTAGGAGAGGGATGTTAAATAATATATCTTAAATAATTAGGTGTAAAATAGAGTTAGATATTGAAATATAGATAGATAGACAGATAAATCTTTATATATATATATATATATATATATATATATATTTATATATTGATAAAGAGATGGATAGATAAATATAGAACGAAATAGTGATAGGCCTACATAGTAAAAGTTTTTAGGCAGATTAATACAGATAGATAGATTACCAGATATAAGCTTATTAAACAGTAGATAGCTAGATAGATGGATAAATATATAGATAAATAGGTAAATAGAAATGTGGATATTAAATTCCATTGACATAAGTGCAGACTGCTTCTTTTTTTTTTAAAGGGAATGTGTGGCTAGCATAATACCAAGGACGGTTTAGTTACCCTGCATGTTATCTAGCAAAGGTCAATATAGTTTCGGAAACCCAGGTCCATACAAACCAGGAGTCGGTCAGGGTTTTGAACCCTAGACAGTTAAGATGATTGGCGAAAACAATAAAGTAAAAAAATAGGTTACTTTTCAGGGGTAGGCAGAAACATAAACCATTGACCTTGTGCCCCCCCCCCTCCCCACTCAAACTCCGCCCCTGCCAGCACGTGGATTACCGAGTGTTTAAATATGAATGTAATTTTCCAGCTTTCGGCCTGGCAACTATTATTTGTCAACAGTAAATGATTCCCACGGAGTGTGGGGTAAAGGGATATAAATCAGACATAAATTGTTGCCTCTCATTGGAATAGTTAGTAAAGTAAACCTGATTTTTTATATAGAAATGTTTCTGCGTTACGACCTAGTTCGTCATATGTAATATGTAGTCATTAGCTCTTCTGTAATTGTTTTATCGTTTAATAGTACTATAATGGCATTTTTTTAAGTAATTTCGTAGACAAATAACTATTATGTTTGTTCTACAATTAGTTTTATAATAAGTTCTGTTTTTTTTTGTCGCTAAAATCTGAAAAGCTGGATAATTATTTATGTAGGCTACTTTTGTTAACGTATATTGTTTAAATACCCTATTTATTGTTTGTTTGTATTTTTTGTTTATTTTTTACATTTTTATTGGTTCAAATAAACATAACGACAAAAACACTTTCCTTATCCCTTATGCGAGAACAAATGCATATAAGTAGGCCTACCCTTAATTCCCGAGAGGCATTCAGGTATAGAATGGGTTGCCTGAAAAAAAAAATACAGTAACTTAAAATTTTTTAAAACTTTAATAAAAATGCAAGACTAGACTCGGACCACCGATGAGCGTAGGAAGCAATAATCTTCTTTATAGAAGGAGCGTCTGTAATATATAAGATAAAATAAGATTGTTTGTACAAACTCATGCTGAATAAATTTTTTGCAAACAGATTTTACCCAAACCAAAATGTACTTTGACCTTTTAGGTAATTGCGATTATAATCAGGAGCTCACAGAGACACAGTCACGTGACCAAGTTGTTGTTTGTAGAACGCAATAATCTTCTTTATGGAAGGGGCGTCTTTATTGTATAAGATAAGATTTGGACACACTTTTACCAGATAAACCTGAACAGATACACCAACACAAACACATACACGCACATGATCCAGGTGTCACGTTTTACCTGAAGACAACAATGTTACTGCTAGGAAGGAAGAAGATTACACGGAAGGGAAAAGAACAAAGCAGTGACAATAACAATGGCTTTCAATACAAGGTGTTGGCAGGAAATTATCTCTGACTGTTTTCTTTGTCAGCAGACAGCTGCCATGTTAAAACAAACTCATAGAAAACAGTTTAGTGATGTAAAAATAATAGATCTACATATTATTAGAACAAGAATAAGAAAGGTATAACCTGTGATTTACAGACTATTTTCGTGTAGACAGCATGTTATCAAAGCAACTGGAGAAATGCATGTCAGTTAAGTTATTATGGGATGTTTAAAGCAATCAGTTGGAACAAGCTCGGGGGGTTTTAATTTCAATTTGTTTTGCATTATTATAGATTACTCATACATTTTATATATTACAGACGCTCCTTCAATAAAGGCGATTATTGCGCGCTACGCTTATCCTTGGTCTGATTCTAGTCCTGCATTTCCATTAGAGTTTTAAATGATGATAAGTTACTGATTTTCCTGGTTTGTTCAGGCAACCCATCCCATGCCTGGATGCCACTCGGGAAGAAAATGTGCTTATATTAGTATGCATTTGTTCTCACATAAGGTATAAGAAAAGTTTTTTTGTACTTATGTTTATCTGAGCACTGCAACAGGTTGTTATTGGGTTGTATTACTAAATTAAAGTTTAATGCCTTATGTATTATTACTACTAAACGGATTAGATAATATTAAACAAATAAATGCCATATTGAAAGATATATCGAAAGCATTTGATAAAGCTCAATAACTTAGTTTACTAATTAAAAAAAATATTATTTTCATGTTACAACATTACTAGTCCCTTACATAAGTGAATTCTTGATTCTATTATAAACTGTAATAATGAATGACTCTAAATCATCATCGATAACTGTAAACTCAGCCGTCTCACAATAAACCAAGGAACTTTTCTGTGCCCTCTACTATTTGATGCTTGTCCATCAGTTTCGATGAGCACCATCCTTTGTCAGAGTCAAAGCTGCTTGTGGGTCCGGATTTGACTGATAAGGCCTATTCTTTGCCAGAGTCAGAGCTGCTTGTGGGTCCGGATTTGACTGATAAGGCATATTCTTGCCCGAAAGTGTTGGCCGCAATGGGAACAAGGATGCGTGGCTTGATGATACGTAGTAGCGGAGCGGACATTGCTTGATTTTCTGAGATGTTTACTCTTTACAGTTTATATATAGCATCCTTTTAAGGAATGGGTTACCCGAAGAAACCTAGAAAATCATTGACTAAACATCATGAAAAGACCTGATGGTCAAGCAGGACTTGACTGAGATAGCGTATAGAAGTTGAGTCTGTAACATATGCTACGAAGATGGGGATTCCTTGGTGGGGGTGGGGGAGGGGGACAGCTTTAAGGTGTTGAAATATTACTTATGGAGATCGCCCTTTTTAGTGACATGTACATACATTAACGAATTGATCATAAACTATACACTCAACATAAAAACCATTCTTTAAAAAAAAAATTCAACTCTTTGATAATGTCTCTATTTTAATCTCGATATTTTTAATATATTAGAGTCAACGGGTGGAACTATAGATTAGTGAAATTAAAAAATAATGTTTTTCACTTGGATCTGCATACAAAATGGAAGTTTGTGTAAAACTTCTCTCTCTCTCTCTCTCTCTCTCTCTCTCTCTCTCTTACTATCGCTATCTCTTACCATCTCTTTATCCTTAGAATCGATATGTCATTAAATTACGGGACCTTTTCTTAAAAGTCACACAGACCAACCACACGAGCAAAAAGAAAAAGTCAACATTGGTTTTAATTAAGTTTGTGACAGTGTTTCTAATATATTTCTGGTCGCCCGTCCCCCCCCCCCCTTTTGTTTTAATGTTTATATATAAATAGTTACACACCAGGAATGAGTAGAATTTCCCCAATTCTTGAGTAGTTACATATATAAGTCTGTTTCTTGCACTTCCTGTTGCTAATGGGGTCATTCTTGTGACGTGGGTGAGGCCGACTGGTCCTGCGGCTAGTTCACCGGACCGACAACAAAACGGCCCGGGTTCTACTAGCCCCCCCCCCCCCGACACCGATCAATCCCTGCCTCCCTGCAGGAGTTTCGGGCCTAGTGGACGTAATAATCGTCTATCTAGAAGGAACGTGTGTAAACTTAAAAGTCAGGCACTTAAAGGGGTGGGCTGGTGGCTGGATTATAGAGATTATGCCTACAGATGCACACACACACACACACACACATTATGTCTAGCCTACAGAACCATATAGACAACAACAAACACTCACGCAAAAAAAGACTGGTTGAAATAACATACATTAGATGAATAGTAAATCAAACGCCCTGACACTATAGCTAAAAATAATTAGACCTATATTTTAAAAGCAAAAACAAGGTAGAACAGAATTTATACGTACGAATGGGGGAGGGGGAGAGTAGATGTCCAAAATTGTACAGGGAGCAACAGGGGAAAGGGGCGGGGTATGAAAATGTGACCTTTTTATGCCTACGTTTTATGTGAATGGCCCCAAATGATAGAGAAACCTGAAGCCAACGATAGCCACCTGACGATATAAACATCATTACCGATGTTCCATTACATTATTACCGATGTTTCAGTAATTACTGCAATTAAAAAAAAAAACTGTAACGATAATAAGCCGCTGGGGAAAGGGGAGAGGAAGGGGCGGGAGGGAAAGTATAAAACAAAAAAAAGAGAGAAACGTCACAACGGAAGTGACGACAACGATCACGCGACGCACGCGAGTAGCCAATCAGACGCCTCCTGGGAAGGTTTCACAGTGTCATTTATATGTTCTCTTTGTTTGTTGTTGTTGTTTTGACTGTCCCCTTTCTTGAATTTATAATATTCTTCGCAGCCGTAAAATAACTCCTTACAGAACATAGTGACCCAACGATGGTTTCTTTCATACTTGGAACTTGTGGGGAAAAACCATTAAGGATACAATGCACTTTGAAACAATGTGTATGAATTCCATCATACTTATCTCATGAGCTCCACAATTATTATGTTTTTTAATGCTGTATTGGTATTATCATGATCTGTGATTATTCTTATCTTATTCTAAATGTTACAGACGCTCCTTCTCTACAGAAGATTCTTGAGTCCTACGCTTATCTGTGGTTTAAGTCTAATCTTTTAATTTTGATGAGTGTTTTAAATCATCTTAAGTTACTGGTTTTCCTGGTTTCAGGCAACCCATTCTAAGCCTTTTTGCCACTCGGAAGGACAGAGTCTTTATAATATGCATTTGTTCTTGCATGTTGGAAAAGAAAAGAGAAAATAGTTTTTTGTCCTTATGTTTATCAAAGCATTGATACAGATTGTTATTGTGTTTTTATTCCAAGTTAGTTATTCACGTTAATTTTATCGCTCGCAATATCTTGATTCGTTACACGTTGGAGTTTAAAACATCTGGTGCCCTTTCTATTTATGTCAACAGCTAGGGAGTTGTTTTTCTTTGACAATCCCATGGTGGTTCTGTCAGCTAGGATAATTACGTTTCTAGGGAAAACACATTTTTTTTAAGAACATTAAAAATGTATACACTTTTCCAATTACCAGTTTACTTTAGATTTTTTACTTGTCTTTTTTTAGAAAGAAACTTACAGATTTTAGTTCGAAATAACAATAATATTTGGGGGGGGGGGGGGGGGAAATAAGAGTGATATTTAGGGAATGGGTTGGGCACGGCGGCCGTGCGGCAGCGCGTTCGGCTGGCGTAATAAAGGTCTTTGGTTCAAATCCTGGTGAGGGTGACCCTGAGTCTACCCAGCTGTGATGGGTGCCTGACATTAGTGTTGGGGGGTAACGTAAATTCGGATGGGCATTGCGCTGGCCACACAATCCCCTAGTGGCCAGAGAAACTGGTGAAAGCTGCCTCACCAGCCCTATGATCCACACTTTGTTCCAAAGGGATTACTTTTACTATTATTGAGATTGTGAATTGAAATAAAAAAATAGATTTTTTTTAGAGTTGGAAGCGAGTAACGATTTTTAGTGTGTTTGAGGGAGGGGGGGGGGGTCCAATGACTTTAATATATTGGTTGTCACTGTGTCTGTAGCAAAAAGGGTTAAAATAGATTTATTACGTATAATCGTTATTAATATTTCTAAACAGCATCATTCAATCTATCTTTACATCAAACCATCCGGCTGCCTCACTATCTACATTTCCATCCATGTGTCTGTCAGTCTGTTTGCTGGCTAAGTGACTGTTTGTTCTTTGTCTCCTATAAACAGATACCAGAGGTGAGAAACATCTTTCGTTGTTGGGTTTGTTGTTGTTGTTGTTTGTTTGTTTTTTTTTGGGGGGGGGGGCATAAAATGCGTTTTCTACAACTACAGGGTGGGCCAATAATATGTTACCATTTTTTATATTCTTACAATTTTCAAAATTACAAAGATTTTTTTTTTCATTTTCAAGAATATTAACAACGAAACACTGAATTCTCACCGCAATGGATCGAAACCAATATACTGTGGAGGAGAGAATGAAGATGGTGGAAACATATTTGGATTAAAATCGCTAACCCACACTCAGCGACGATTCACAATTGACTTTCCGGGAAGAAATCAGACGTATTCTGCTGAAGTTCAGGGAAACAGGACGTGTGAACACCTTTAGATGCATACTGAACACAGACCTTCATCTTTTTCACTACAGAATTCAGATTTTGCAAGCTCAGACAGCAGCAAACAGAGAAGAGAGACTAACCTTTTGTAGAAACATCAGTCAACTCATTGAAAATCACTCCGTTTTGTTGAACCTGATTTTTTTCAGCGATGAAGCACATTTCCACCACAATGGACATGTTAATAGGATAAGATAACATTCTGGGCCCAAACCAAACCTCATCCTTATTTTATTCGCCCCTTGAGTTTTGAAAACTTGTGTATTTGACTTTCGATCAAAACCGAAATTTTAACTACACGTTTGGCCGAAACCGAGAGATAAACTCAAATCACCAAACAAAAGATTTTAAAAGACTGCACAGTAATCCCACATTTTTTCGACATTCTTTGGGCGATTAAATAATTCGTTTATTATTAACTTAAATTTTCTACTTCACACATATTAATTCGCAACAGTTTAATATATAATGAAATTATTAATAAGAGTAATAGATGCAGCACTAGCGTTGCAGTCTTAATTTTGAAAGTTAAAATAAATATTCGGCTGATGACCGAAAGTCAACAGCAGTTTCGGCCGAAACCGAAGCTAACCAAAAGCTAGCTTTTTGGCTTCGACAGAGAACGGAAATTACGCCCCTTAGCTTAGATTTGACCCGGAAATACATAAAATTAGATATTTAATTTATTATCTAGTTTTAAAGCTTAAAAATTTAAATAAATCCCGTAATATAGATCTAGAATTTATTACGTTTAAGTAAATGTCACTGAGTTATCCAAATATAATGACACAATGACAACCTGTTGCAAAGCTCAGATATACATAAAGACAAAAACACTTTCCTTGTCCCTAATGCGAGAACAAATGCATATAAGTACTCTTTCTTCCCGAGTGACATTCGGGCATGGAATAGGTTGCCTGAACAAACCAGGAAAACCAGTAACTTAACATCATTTAAAACATTAATAAAAATGCAAGACTAGACTCGGACCACGGATGAGCGTAGGACGCAATAATCTTCTTTATGGAAGGAGCGTCTGTAATGTATAAGATAAGATAAGATAATACATATTAAAAAATTTCAGTAGAAGCAATATGAGAGTAGAGTATATTCATAAAATGTATTTTCAGTGTAAAAGAGTTCATTTTCATCAAATTTCATTGACGCATTTCCGGATAGTGATTCAATTTTATGTATTTCCGGGTCAAATCGGCCATCTTATCTCAATTAACTTATCTATATAATATATATAAGAGTCTGCATTTTCTCCACATTTTTATGCTTTATTTAAAGTGATTGAACATTCCATGTATATATAGCTCAGTGATAAAAACACTGTAAGTTATATGAGTCTAACGCGCACAATAGAATTGAGAATAGCATATAAAGCTGTTTTCTCCCCCTCCCCCAGTAGATAAGACAAAGGTACATTCGCGATGAACTGTGGGGAGAATATGCAGACGGACGTGATGAAAGATATATTGACCAATCACTGCACTGCAAAGGAAAGATGATCTAATTGATCTCAGAGGCATACTTCTCAGGTGCTGGCCATCTAACTGGGTCAGCCCGGCACATAACTCATTCTTGTGTGTGGTGAGAGATTCAGAAAATGGCGAGGGGGCGGTCAGTTATGACATCCGGCAGGGCGTCAGGGAAAGACAAATGTGTTGCTCAAACAAGAGTCTTAATTTTTAGTTGATTCCCCTTGAGGTTAAGTATGAACAGTCTATTGAATGAATCATCTTCTTATCTGTTCCTATTGGTAGATTTATCTCACAGGCAAACACGTGACATATGAACTAGATACATTATGTAATGCCAGGTGCCTGAAACTTTCCCGATGTTTTAAAGGGTCACATGCTTACGAAAAAAAAACGAATGTCTAATAAACTCATTTCAGTTTATTGGTACTTTTGTTATAGCAAAATAGGCCTACTTAACTAGACATCTATATAAATTTTGTGGCGATTTTATTTCGATTTTTGTGGTGTTGTTTTTAGATAACATCTGACCTAACCATGTGAATAAGTTCAGTATAACCACGGATCAATATAGAAAGAAATATTAGTTGGCAACGCTTATATGAAAGTATATTATGTTCGGAAACATGTTCGGTGGACTAGAGCAACTGACAGCCACGGCGCAGTTCATTACAACTATCGGACTTGTTGTCTGAATCCTCCCAATCATAACATTTGAGAACGAAGAAGAAGAAGAAAAATTAGACCGGAAATATGACACTGACCGAAAAAATGTTGGTGATGCATATTCTTTACAGTACAGACTTTACAGTATCCTATCATAATATGTTCTAGACTAAGTATCGGCAACCTTTTGATAATAACGTGCCAAACTATGATTTCTAATTTAAGCAGCGTGCCAACAGCTTAAAAATAATCTTTCACTAGCACTCAATTTCTTCTAAAAGAGACATGCATTGCCTCCTTAGAATGCTGACCCCTTATTCTAGACTACTAGAGTGTAACAAAAATAAGTACTTTAGCTTAGATAAGTACCAGTAATTAAGGAACGTAAAGGTTGGTTGACATTGGGCTGGCCACGCTAGCTCCTTAATGTATTTGTTTAACCGACATCGAAAATGGCAAGTATTCAATTGCTTGTGTGGTAAAGAGTTATTAGTTGAAACTTAACCATTTCATGCCGCGCTGATATGTTTTTTTTTATAGTTTATTCACTCTTGTGTAGTCCTTTTTTATCCAAATTCGTCACTCAGCCCGCCATTTAAAAATTATCTGCGTGCCATAACTGGCTCGCGGTCCATGGGCTGCCGATGCCTCCCGCAACCTTGAGCGTGAGATACTTCGTCATGAAGTTTGGCAGTCATAAGATTTATCGATCTTCCTCCCCATCATTGCACAATAGAACAGCTTCCTTTCTCGTCGAACTGTCAAAACCTTCTCAGATTTCAAACAATACTTCCGACATTTCAAACAATACTACCGAGATTTCAAACAATACTTCCGACATTTCAAACAATACTACCGAGATTTCAAACAATACTTCCGACATTTCAAACAATACTACCGAGAATAGAGCGATGGAGTGCACTTCCGACATTTTTGTTTTGTATTACCTTGCGCTTCATATGGATGTACCAATATTCGTAAAGAGAAGCGCTATGTTGATAAGCGCCATGTCGATAAGTGCTGTATTTCTAACTTTTATTCTATTGCAAAAATGCAATACATTTGATATAAAATAATATATTATCAAAGACTATAATAAGATGGACCTCTTGCTTTAATATTTCTGCCATTTGATAACTTCAAACACTGTTTCGGAATTTCCGACCCTGTTCTCTAGACTTCGGGTCTAGTCATTTTCTAAGATTTTTTCTCAATGGCAAATTAAGATAAAATTCGAAAGATGTATACAGCGGAAGTCATTAGGCAAGTTTAGGAGTCATTTAGAACAGCGTTATTGGCTGCGCACGGGAAAAAATTATTGATATAGCTGTATAGCTGTACGGGTATGTGTGTCTGTGTCTGTGTTTGTGCTCGCATATGTGTTTGCGTGTGTGAGTAAATACGAAAGTGTGTATGTGTGTTGTGTGCATGTGTTCGGTGTATTGGTTGGCGTAGAGTTTGCTAGTGACACGATTAAAATATTTTTGCTTCTTTTAGTTTGATACGGGTTAGTTCGGTTCGTATTTTGTGACTTTGAAGTTCGGGTTCAGTTCGGCCGCCGGTAAGAGATCGAGTTCGGTGCGTTCTGATCGTGTTCAGTTCGATTCCCAACTCTAGCGTAGAAGAGTTTTAGTAGGCTGAGAGGTGTTTGGGGGCGAAAAAAAAATTCACTCATAGATTTCATGAATGAACAGAAATAAGTATATTGGCGTCGGATGAGCCATTCACACACAGTGATGGTGTAGTTTCTGTTAGACATGTTGCCACAATAATTGTGTCATATAAGCTGTCCCATACCTTCAACCAGTATACACACACAGATCTATATCGTCAATTGTTATTAAGATGTACATCAACATCAGTGGCACTGGGACGGTGGCCCTTGTAGCACTTGTTACTTCGCGTGTTCATTCATAATTTATAAAGCAGAGATTTAAAGGATGACCTAAAAACTTTCGTGCAAATAGTTTATAAGTTTGTCCTTTAGCCGAAATAAACTTTGGATATTAATTAGATCGATTATTAAAGTATTTCCTATCAAACTTCATTTGCATCATGCAGAGTTATTGTCTCTTGGAGAGGTTACGAATCTGATAGATCCGATTAAACGCCCAAACTGACGGTCTATAAAAAGGCAATGTAACGGACGCCCCTTCTTATTCCATTGTACATTTACTAAGGAAGCTATGCTATTATACTCTGATTACTCTGATGTTACCTGAATATTTCAATGCTTTATTCTTACGGATTATTGTGTTTCATAAAATCATTCTATTGGATAATATCTTTACAAATACTATGTTATATTCATACTTATTCTATGTGCTTAGCTGATACGCTTGCATAAATTATCTTCTTTTTACCTTGGAATATTAACTTGTCAGCCCAACAATCACATCCAAATTGGAAACCCCTTTGTAATATACCCAATTAAATTCATTGTTTGACTTTTGACGATGGATTACTTTACTTATTCTCGTTCAATTACGGTATATAAGATTAACTTGTATAAGGGGCAAGGGTGTTAACTCTCAGCAGCAATCTTAACAATAACGGTATATAAGATTGACTTGTATAAGGGGCAAGGCTGTTAACTCTCAGCAGCAATGCGGCCCATTGTTTGAGGTGTAGTTTACAACTATTTGTACATCAACTAAATGAATCATTTACTCCAATGTACAACTAACTACGAGCTTATATATCAATTGACACTGTAATGAATGGTGAAATCAATACTATACATAAGTCGAAGCGCCCAGGGAGAATAAACCAGGACCTACCCTTTAGACAGGTTTTCAAATAATTAAAATGAGTAAATACTAAACTCATACAATACTATACATTTGCTGTGCTGAATAAGAATCATTGAACTGTTTACTAACACTTATGAATAATAATATCAATAATCTTTCATAATGGGGGCTCAAGCCAAAAATACATCATACCTATATTAATTCAGGCACTTGCAAGTCATCTGAAAGAACTATAATATTAAAGTAACTGATTGTCATAAATATATAATAATATTGACCAGTATACTAACATCAAACTAACTTTCGGCATGTACAAAAAGTGTAGATGACCACCAGTATATCGTCGAGGCAATACTATATAACTAGCAATTATGTAAGGATTCCTATCACATCATTAATGGTCAGGTGGAAATGCAATACTATCTTAATCTCTCCCTATCACTGTCAACCTCTCTCTTTTGCGCCCTTACTCACTCCTTCTCTCCCTCACTCGCTCTATCCCTCATCTCCCCCTTCTCTCTCTTTATTTCACGCCTCCATTTCTCTCCCTCTCTCTATCTCTCTCTCTCACTTTCGCTCTTTCACTAACACTACTCCCTCTCCCATGAAAGTTTTTTTTTGTCCTTATGTTTGTCTGAGCATTGCAACAGGCTGTTATTGGCTCATTTCACTTACACAGTCTTATTGTGTCTAATTAATTGATGTTTTATTCAAAAATGCACCTTTTTAATGTTAATTTCTTTTAATGTATGCTTTTGTAATTCCATATTTGTATTTTGCTATATTTATTAACAATTCCATATGTATAGCGCTGCCAACAAACATAATGTAAGCTCAGAGTGCATTTAACATTGAGTAACAAACAAACAAGAACACGGATATAATTGTCTAGGACAGGGGTGGGCAACCTTTTGCTCACAGTGTGCCGAACTAGGATATCTAAATTATGCAGCTTGCCAACAGCCTAAAAGTCAACCTGCTCTTTAATAATATTATTTTTATAGGACAAATAATTTAACTCCTTAGCAAGACAAGGCCAAAAGCAAAATAGAAAAATCGTTAAAACGTTTTCTATTTAATACAAAATTAACAAGTTTGTGATTATCATCCTTTTTTTACTCCCTTTATTTTAAGTTGCATTTTCTGTCTGTCTGTCTGCAATGGTGCAAAAATTGGCTTCGATTTTTCGACCACTTCCCGTGGTCCAATCGAGCTGAAATTTGGACAGCAGACTTGCCCCGACTAACAATACATCCTATCACATTTTCAGTTAAAACAACTTAATATTGTTTATCTAAATGTGCTTCAAGTTTTTGTCTGAATATGTCTTCTATGATGTGTGGGGGGTAGTGTTTTTTTAAGTCACTATAATAGGACCGCAGTGATCGTTGAGGAAATAGATACCAAGTGATCATACAAACTGGGTAGTTAATGTAATGTTTGAAAATATACATATAAATCCTTGAGTCGTAGAATATTTTTTATAATTTTCAAATACTTTTTACCTTTTTCATCATCTCAAAGTTATAAATTGTAAGCGATGTATTTTTTATATAAGAAAAAGGAGAAACATAATAGAAATATTAGCGCATATAAAACGGGTTTATTATCTCCCATTAATTAAAAAACGTGTCCACATTTGATTCAATAGTGATGCCAAACAAGTTATTGTTTGTAATATAACGAATATTTCTGACTAATTATTTTTTCTTTATATAAATCCAACATTTATAAAGCTATAAAATAAGTCTCTTATATTTATTAAATAAATTATATAAATAAATTTGTTTTAGAATTACTTATTTTTATGTTTAATTAAATAAGATTAGCATAAAAGCTCTTTTACAGGTAATTAGTCTGTATCAATTAATGAGCGGTCAAGTGTAGGTGACCTCTTTGTATGCATAAAACCGCTTTCATGAGCGATAAAATCTGTTCACAAGTGTAAGTTGAACCAAAAGCTGAAAGTAAAAGAGCAAATGCCTAGCAGATGAGAAGAGTAGATGTCTTTCCTAAGCAGCTCACTTTCAGATTTTTTTTCGCAAATGGGCACATTTGGATGCTCATATTTTAAATCTTTAAAATTCAACTAGATGCATTTTAAAATCGCCAATATCCCTCTTTAAAAAAAATATCTAATCTACATCTATGATAGTTGTAGTAAGATCAAATCAGTTAGGCTTGATGTGGTATGAACATTATAATGCATCAATTTAAAAGTCGTGCCCTTAATTATAAAACTCCGCTTTGAGTGCTTCGGTATACTTCTGATAAAGCCCAACTATCTACTTTAATATATGCCTTAATATAGGGATGTACGTGTAGTTAAATGTTTTGAACTTGATTTCACGGCAAGATATGTCCAGTTTCAATGCATATCCATTCCAGTGGTCTTTGTAAATGCATGTTCATCTCACTGAAAAGTGTCGCTATGTCATTCAGAAAAAACAGCTTCAACAGTCCGTTTTCCTAATTCATAACCGGAAAATATTTTTTTTAATCAATAAAAATAAAAAAAACTCTTGGAGGTCACTTGCGTGCCATTGAAAGTCGCTGTGCGTGCCAAGTTTGGCACGTATGCCTTAGGTTGCCGACCCCTGGTCTAGGACATAGGTCGGCAACCTTTTGATAATCGAATGCCAATGTAAGATTTATAATTTATTCAGCGTGCCAAGAGCTTAAAATGTCATCATGATATAGATATAATTTGTTTGCCTGAATTGGATAAGAAGTAGATTCCACTTTCGGACCAGAAATTGAAAAGGCTCTCAGGCCAACGGTCGTCAGAGTGAAATGGGGCACCTCCAGAAGCGATGAGTCGGTAGAACGAAGTGTTCTTTGCGGAACATATGGTTTAATTAGTACCTTGAGATGCATCTCGTTGTTATGTAGGCACTGTAGGCAAAGTATATCCACTTTGTATTAAATTCTGGCTCTAACGGATAGCCCATAGATCCGAGAACCGTTGCAGAATCGCGCCTTCACTTACGCATGACCAGCCGAGTGGAACTGTTTTAAATACGCTGTAGTTTGTGGACTTATGGTCACGTATCACGATAAACAGAGCAATACAGCAGTCGAGGCGCGAGAGTACAAAGGCAGCGGCAAATTTCTTTGCTGATTCAAAAGACAGATAAGGTCGGATCTGACAGTCTACGCAGCTGTAAATTAAGGCCATTACATAGATTGCTTATTTGGGCGTCGAAAGATAGTTGTAAATTAAGGCCATTACATAGATTGCTTATTTGGGCGTCGAAAGATAGCTGTAAATTAAGGCCATTACATAGATTGCTGATTTGGGCGTCGAAAGATAGCTGTAAATTAAGGCCATTACATAGATTGCTTATTTGGGCGTCGAAAGATAGCTGTAAATTAAGGCCATTACATAGATTGCTTATTTGGGCGTCGAAAGATAGCTGTAAATTAAGGCCATTGCATAGATTGCTTATTTGGGCGTCGAAAGATAGCTGTAAATTAAGGGCATTACATAGATTGCTTATTTGGGCGTCGAAAGATAGCTGTAAATTAAGGCCATTACATAGATTGCTTATTTGGGCGTCGAAAGATAGCTGTAAGTCAAGGCCATTACATAGATTGCTTATTTGGGCGTCGAAAGATAGCTGTAAATTAAGGCCATTACATAGATTGCTTATTTGGGCGTCGAAAGATAGCTGTAAGTCAAGGCCATTACATAGATTGCTTATTTGGGCGTCGAAAGATAGCTGTAAATTAAGGCCATTACATAGATCGCTTATTTGGGCGTCGAAAGATAGCTGTAAATTAAGGCCATTACATAGATTGCTTATTTGGGCGTCGAAAGATAGCTGTAAATTAAGGCCATTACATAGATTGCTTATTTGGGCGTCGAAAGATAGCTGTTAATTAAGGCCATTACATAGATTGCTTATTTGGGCGTCGAAAGATAGCTGTAAATTAAGGCCATTACATAGATTGCTTATTTGGGCGTCGAAAGATAGCTGTAAATTAAGGCCATTACTTAGATTGCTTATTTGGGCGTCGAAAGATAGCTGTAAATTAAGGCCATTACATAGATTGCTTACTTGGGCGTCGAAAGATAGCTGTAAATTAAGGCCATTACATAGATCGCTTATTTGGGCGTCGAAAGATAGCTGTAAATTAAGGCCATTACATAGATTGCTTATTTGGGCGTCGAAAGATAGCTGTAAATTAAGGCCATTACATAGATTGCTTATTTGGGCGTCGAAAGATAGCTGTTAATTAAGGCCATTACATAGATTGCTTTTTGGGGCGTCGAAAGATAGCTGTAAATTAAGGCCATTACATAGATTGCTTATTTGGGCGTCGAAAGATAGCTGTAAGTCAAGGCCATTACATAGATTGCTTATTTGGGCGTCGAAAGAAAGCTGTAAATTAAGGCCATTACATAGATTGCTTATTTGGGCGTCGAAAGATAGCTGTAAGTCAAGGCCATTACATAGATTGCTTATTTGGGCGTCGAAAGATAGCTGTAAATTAAGGCCATTACATAGATCGCTTATTTGGGCGTCGAAAGATAGCTGTAAATTAAGGCCATTACATAGATTGCTTATTTGGGCGTCGAAAGATAGCTGTAAATTAAGGCCATTACATAGATTGCTTATTTGGGCGTCGAAAGATAGCTGTTAATTAAGGCCATTACATAGATTGCTTATTTGGGCGTCGAAAGAAAGCTGTAAATTAAGGCCATTACATAGATTGCTTATTTGGGCGTCGAAAGATAGCTGTAAATTAAGGCCATTACATAGATTGCTTACTTGGGCGTCGAAAGATAGCTGTAAATTAAGGCCATTACATAGATCGCTTATTTGGGCGTCGAAAGATAGCTGTAAATTAAGGCCATTACATAGATTGCTTATTTGGGCGTCGAAAGATAGCTGTAAATTAAGGCCATTACATAGATTGCTTATTTGGGCGTCGAAAGATAGCTGTTAATTAAGGCCATTACATAGATTGCTTATTTAGGCGTCGAAAGATAGCTGTAAATTAAGGCCATTACATAGATTGCTTATTTGGGCGTCGAAAGATAGCTGTAAATTGAGGCCATTACATAGATTGCTTACTTGGGCGTCGAAAGATAGCTGTAAATTAAGGCCATTACATAGATCGCTTATTTGGGCGTCGAAAGATAGCTGTAAATTAAGGCCATTACATAGATGGCTTATTTGGGCGTCGAAAGATAGCTGTAAATTAAGGCCATTACATAGATTGCTTATTTGGGCGTCGAAAGATAGCTGTAAATTAAGGCCATTACATAGATTGCTTATTTGGGCGTCGAAAGATAGCTGTAAATTAAGGCCATTACATAGATTGCTTACTTGGGCGTCGAAAGATAGCTGTAAATTAAGGCCATTACATAGATCGCTTATTTGGGCGTCGAAAGATAGCTGTAAATTAAGGCCATTACATAGATTGCTTATTTGGGCGTCGAAAAATAGCTGTAAGTCAAGGATGACACCCAGGTTTTTTTATCTTTTCTACAAAGGGGATTTGGCATTTCATGACCATCTGTGATTCCAAACCCTCAACTTTAGCCTTTTTATTTTGGGTTTACCTCAGTCTTATCATCATTCAATATCAGTCTGTTTAAGCTTAGAAACGACATTACTTAGATATAGGGTATAAGTAAAATATATTTTTTTCAAGAATATACTGGTTGAATAATGCATTTTTTTAAAGCTATATAGTCTACAGCTACTAATAAATGTTTTGCTTAAATAAAATAGACCTGTATTTTGAGCTTTTATTTTATCTTATACTTTCTGGTGTTTTGAAAAAAATAATTAAGGTATGAAACAGGTCTGTTAATATTGTATGTTATTGTTTTAAAGAAAACGTAACCCAGCGTTTAAAAAATGGCTTGTGAAGTTTCTGTACAAATGGCCTCCCTTGCTATCACTCCGTCCCCTTTCCTTTCTCCCGCCAGTTTGTACCGCATCTTGTACTAGAGTCTGAGCATCAAAATATTACAATCGGTTAATTGACACTTTAGGAGGTAGTAATTCTCTTCCATTGGGAGGGTGGGGGGGGGGGTGGGAGGAGGGATCAGGGCGGCCCGGGGGTGGGGGGACAGCATCAGCTGATAGTTTGCCTTGGCTGTTTTCAGATCGCGTAATCAAGAGGAAGTGGCTCACCGACAGCCTCGATGGAACTCGAGGATTTCACGGCGAGTTGAGCAAAGTTGGTGGAAGGTTTTCATAGTCCAAGAGGGGGAAAGAATTCTGTTTGGTTTATTTTTCTCACTCAGTTTTTTGGGAGTATCATTTTGATGTTGATTCTTGTTTAATGATACTATTTTAAAGATAGTCAAGGGAGAGAACGCATGGTTAGGTTAGAGAACTCATATTCCTTTGAATGGTTAATAAATAAAACGAAGAAAATTTACAAAAAAACTTAAACAAAATACATGATGCTTAAGGGAACACTTTTAAATGTTAGTTAACTTAGCCATTCACATGGATTGTATTTTGAGTTATTTGAGGTCTTCAAATCCCATTGTGGAGGTAGGAGAAAGCGGTGTTAGGGTAGAAATATGTCTAAAAGATGTAGTCTAAATAAAAAAAATAGTAAAAAATCAAAATAATAAAAATAAGTTTTCTATGCGGACCAATTTAATTTATAGGGCAAGTGAAGCTGCGTTCACAAGTTTATGTGGCCATGGCATACAAGGAGATTGTGTGACCAGCACAACGCCAAGCTTATCCCCAACTAATTTCTGGTATTCACAATGGTGAAGGCCACCCTCGAAACCTAAAAAAAAAAAAAAAACAATGCTAGATTTCACCAGGAATCGAACCAGGGAACTTTTCTGCGCATGCCAAGCGTGCCGCAAGGCCATCGCGCGTCACATAGAAAGTGTAATAACTTTTTATTCCACGAGGTCTTTATAATACAAAACAATTGACGTCATTCTGTTTGTTGTTTTTTTGTTGATAAAATAGAACATCATTTGGTGACTAGCCTCGTGTCTGTATTTCAACATCACCTTCTCAATGATCTATAAACAGTTTATATAATGTAGGAAACGTCTCATGGAGAGTTAGCAGAACTCTGGCAGCATAATGCCATCAATGATTGTAAGTCTCTAACATGACATCCGCAACGATTTGTATAGAACTGAAATATTTTAAAGTGTTGTATTAGTTTTACCTATTTTTCTCTTCGTATTCTATTTATAGTTTAGAGCTAAAAACATGTCCAATTACTTATTCTAGTGATGTGTTAATTAGTCCAAACACATATAGCCTCATAAACTGTTCATAATAACGAATCTGTTCAAGCCTCTTATAATTGACTGCGTCTCCTTCCTTTTTAAAGATGTTTGTGCTCTAAGCTGTACCCGTGGATTAAGGTCTTGCACCTTAGATAAAGGCTTTAAATTATGTTAACCCTTCCCGTACCGACCTACTTCTATCTATGCTGCCTTCAGTTCCGCTATATACGCGCCCGGGACTGTAAGGGTTAAGTTGTTGGGTTTTCTTATCTAGATCAGTCAACCTTCTTTTTAATTCCCTAATGCCATCTTGGGAGAAAGAGAGCATACCTGAATGTGTCCTTGCATAATGAATAAGCAATTTGATCATGTCTTTTTGAGAATTTATTTTTGTTATGCTTTTTTTTAATGTATGAATTAAATTGCTGTTTTTATCAATTCTACTTTAACTTTTAACCGTCTTTCTCGGAATGTTTTCTAAGTTAAGTGATTTTGCTAATGGCGTTACAGTTGTTAGGCATCAAACTTAAATGGTAACTTAAAATGCTGATAGCCAGTTTTACACCCGCTAGGAGTAAAAAAACAACACCTAGTTTGTTTAACTGCTCAGTTAGTCATACTTTTTTTTAACCATGATCATGTGTGGCTTAAACAATCTAATTATTCTGAACATTTTTTTTTGTTCACTTTGAAGTAAATGAAGCAAAACACGCAACGAAATGTCTTCTTTGAAAGCAGAAATTGAAAAGCGTTCAAGCAAAGATCACAAAACAGGCCAATGAAATAGTAATAGTAGAGTGTAACAGAAATTCTTGAGTGATTCTTCTGAAGACCTTTTTATAAATATTTTTTTTTAATATTTAGTCATCGGCGTTGACTGAAAGTTGGTAAAATTACCCAATAATAATTGAAATGCTAGTCGGTGATTTTGTCAAAAGTGCCCATCTCCCATCGTATCACCCCCAACCCCTTCCCCCCTTCCACTTAGACATATTGCTGCAAATATAAAAATACAAATACTTATCTTATTTGTTACAGACGCTCCTTCTATAAAGAAGATTATTGCGTCCTACGCTCAACCGTGATCTGAGTCTAGTCTTGCATTTTGATCAGTGTTTTAAATGATGTTAAGTTAAGTTACTGTTTTTTCTGGGTTTTTTCAGGCAACCCATTCCATGCCAGGATGCCACTCGGGAAAAAGTAGTACTTATATGAGTACTTATATGCATTTTTTCTTGCATATAGAATAATAAAAGGATTTTAGTCCCAATTCTACTCATTTGAGTAACCAAGTCTTTATCTCAATATGAAAATATTTATTTCCTAATATTATTTCAATCTTATCTATAACAACTTTATAATAAATGTATACTTGACATAACGCTTTAAAATAGTAGCTTATCGTAATATCATTTCAAACATGAAACACAACAGCACCCTACGGTTTTATGATTTTGACTATATTCAAATATTTTACCTTTCGAGTTGAACAAAATTTGAAAATAGGCTGCTCTCTCCACACTTGACTTGTTCTAAGGTCGAAATGTTGGGCACAGAGGGCACACCTGTGGGGTAAAGTATGGTAGGTACAGTGATGAGCTACAAGTATCATTTTTTAATGCCATTTTTATTTTGTTCTACACAAGGTTTCTGGATGAAAACAAAATCAATCTAGTTTAGTTTCTAAGTTATACTTAACCCTTCCTGTACCGACCTACTTTCTATGTATGCTATCTTCAGTCCCGCCTACGCGTCCGGGACTGTAAGGGTTAATATATTACTTAATTACTTTATAAAACGGTCGTAATTTTATTTTAATACATTCATATTAACTTTGCTTTGCTTTCTTTGCGGCAAAAATATTTGGATTCCACTTACCGTTATCCTCTCGAGATGGAACTTTGCACATACACGCCACCCCTAACAAAAAGAAGAGATCTGTTTTTCTATTTTTCAAAAAGAAATAGATATAATAAAGAAAATAGTTTTGGGGTCAATGGGCCGTATTGCTGCTGAGAGTTAACACCCTTGCCCATTTTACAATTACGGTATATAAGATTGACTTGTATAAGGGGCAAGGGTGTTAACTCTCAGCAGCAATCTTTACACTTACGGTATATAAGATTGACTTGTATACGGGGCAAGGGTGTTAACTCTCAGCAGCAATACGGCCCAAACGTTTTTCGCACAAATTTAAAATGCACAGTAAATTCATTAAAAAAAACTTTTACGAAAGAAATTATTTAGAGGGTTGTTTAATTACTACGTCATACTATTTAAATATCCGGCCCAATTTCGACACGTCGTGTTTAAACTATTACATTTACTCCATGCACCAGCGCGGCCTATGTAAAACAAGTACTCACGTTTTCTAGCAAGCTGTAAGAGTGTGACGTACAATTTAATTAGTTAAGTCTGGCTGGAAAACTGGAGAACAGTTCAAAGTTTGGGTTGAATAGCCGATCAGTTGTAAATGTTAAAGAGCGGGACAGACTAAGTTCTGGGGATTCATTTAGAAGAAGGCCCGTCAATAGATTGATTCAGGCTTCAGGGAATCTCGGTTGCTTAACTAATAAGTTGAAACGGTTGGAGCAGATTTTCTGATTGTAAAGTTTGTTCTATGCGCTTGCTCTTTTACAAATGGGGTTTGTTTGTGCCTAGCAACATCGCGCTGGACTAGCGCATACAAAGGTCCCGGGTTCGAATCCTGGCGAAGGCTATTTTTTCTAATCGGGTCTAGAGGGTGTCCCTGAGTCTACCCAACTCTTATGAACCTGACTTTAGTTGTGGTTAAAGTAAATGCGACTGGGCATTGTAATGCCCACACAATCCCCTAGTAAGCCGTGGCCACAGAAACTGGAGAACGGTCCTATGATCAATGTGATCCAAAGGGTATACATATTGAGATTAAATATTGTTGATCCACTTCCAGGAATGTTCCAGAGAATTTATTTATTTATTGTTTTTGTTTGTTGCTTATTTTTTTAAACGACGCCATCAATAGTTTTAGGGTTGAACATTTTTCATTTAAGAACAAATATTTGTTGATGTAACTGTATTTATTTAAAAAATAATTTTTAATCCAGGAAGCCATTAAATTATAGGAATAAAAATATGATCTCTGTTAGATAATATATCCCGGGGAAGGATAATAAAAACACAATGAATTAATTCGGTGTGTTTCTTGTATTAAATCATTTTATTTTCATTTTGTTTTGGATCAAATTCAGTAAAAGATAAGATAGAAAAAAGATAAGATAAAAGCAGAGTCTAATGTAATCTTATCGTATACATTACAGACGTGCCTTTTGTATAGAAGATTGTTGAGGAGTGTTTTAAAAGAATTTTGTTGACCACTATCTGATTTAACATATTCGGATTTGTCCTTGCCGAGGCCTTATAGATTTATAGCCGCCCACGAATGTTAAAACTTCAGGCCGATGTGTCAATTTGTGAACTTGGAAAGCTATCGGTGTAAAACGAGTCTATAGGTCAATATGTCAATTTGTGAACTTGGAAAGCTATCGGTGTAAAACGAGGCTATAGGTCAATATGTCAATTTGTGAACTTGGAAAGCTATCGGTGTAAAACGAGGCTATAGGTCAATATGTCAATTTGTGAACTTGGAAAGCTATCGGTGTAAAACGAGGCTATAGGTCAATATGTCAATTTGTGAACTTGGAAAGCTATCGGTGTAAAACGAGGCTATAGGTCAATATGTCAATTTGTGAACTTGGAAAGCTATCGGTGTAAAACGAGGCTATAGGTCAATATGTCAATTTGTGAACTTGGAAAGCTATCGGTGTAAAACGAGGCTATAGGTCAATATGTCAATTTGTGAACTTGGAAAGCTATCGGTGTAAAACGAGGCTATAGGTCAATATGTCAATTTGTGAACTTGGAAAGCTATCGGTGTAAAACGAGGCTATAGGTCAATATGTCAATTTGTGAACTTGGAAAGCTATCGGTGTAAAACGAGGCTATAGGTCAATATGTCAATTTGTGAACTTGGAAAGCTATCGGTGTAAAACGAGGCTATAGGTCAATATGTCGATTTGTGAACTTGGAAAGCTATCGGTGTAAAACGAGGCTATAGGTCAATATGTCAATTTGTGAACTTGGAAAGCTATCGGTGTAAAACGAGGCTATAGGTCAATATGTCAATTTGTGAACTTGGAAAGCTATCGGTGTAAAACGAGGCTATAGGTCAATATGTCAATTTGTGAACTTGGAAAGCTATCGGTGTAAAACGAGGCTATAGGTCAATATGTCAATAAGAATACATAGAAATTGAGTGTATGAGATTGTACTTTACAATATGTTTCGTTTAAAACTGTTGAGATTCAAGTGACATTATAATTGGCATGTATGTTGTGTTTATATTTTAAAGCTTATCTATGACATATCTAACATTAATCCTTTTTTATATAATACAAGCTACATTTCCCGGCGTTGCCCGGGTGAAAAAAAACTACACTTAAAAGAAAGCTATAAATCTTATATTTAAATTATATTTTTTTTACTGAATACTTTTAGGAAAGTAAATAAATATTGTAATCAGGTAAAAAAAAAAAGGCAAATATTTTTATTTAACAAAATCTATATTGCCTGTAGATTTACAATGTCTTTTGTTTTAAAAAGTTTGAAAAAATTAAATGTCGATACAAAGATGTATAGTCTAACTGGAGAATCGAACCCTGGTCGCTCAAATAGCAGTCCACTACGTTTACCACTGAGCTATTGAAGACACATGTCCGATGTGAAAAATGATTAGACGGTATATAGGGCTAGGCCTAGATAGGTCAGTGATATCACGTGATTTCAAATTGACCAATGGGGATCCGCGGGGGGCTTAACACGGTCTTTTTATATATATAGATATTATCTTATCCACCATTCATTTATATTTTTATTTCTCTGTTCTCAATATGTGGCACGTAAGTCTGGAATCTACTTCCCATCCAACTTAGGCGAACAATTATTATTATTTTTGCATATCTCTATCAATGTATATATGTTTCTATCTTTAAACTTACTGACCATCGATTACTTAACCTTATTGCTACGTCTTAGTAGATTTTCTTTAAATTTAAGGCGTGTAACATAGGTCTACGCTCTCCGCATCCCAGCTTAAAATCAAACTGCTGAATTCCCCTCGGATCGTTTATCGTGGTGGCTCACCCTTATACCTGCAATGTCGCCAGGTAGCACAAATTCCATGCTATAGGTATGGGCATCCAGGCACCAGGGCGGCGTTTGAGACGGGACTACTTTTCTTATTGCTTCCTCCCCACCGAGGGTCGGGGCCTCTCGGCGGCGCAATGAACCTCGGACGCGCAGCAAACGTTAGCCCGCCGGTGCATTCTTAATGTGAACGTATCGGCGGTTTACACACTTCGACAGTCTTTGAGGCCCAGGGGTACAGAAGTGTAAAGAAATTGGAAAGACTTGTCGACTTTAAGGCGAAACAATTTAAATGATGTTTTTTTTTTTCAAAAGAACAGAGACCATAAACGATTACAAATGATTTTTTTAAATTTCATTCTTCTTATTCTTTGCTTATTCCGATTCGTCTTTTTTTTTGTATGCTTTGTTTGCATTAGAGAGAGAGAGAAAGAGGTTTAATTGTAAAATAATTGTGTATAAAGAGCTATAACATTTACTACAAGCGAATATACATAACAAAGAAGTACTAGAACATCACACAAAATGAGTAAAATCATAACATTCACAAACACTCCAGAAGAAACAGTTTTAAAAACAAAGTAGCACTAATACATAAAATGTAGACTAGAATATTCGAACTGAAAACAAATTTTAAAAAAAGTATTTATAGAAAATACCCTGACAAGCATAGGAATAAGGTGACGTCATAACATGTTATTAAAACTACATAATATAGACAATAAATGTGCTTTGAAAATTACCCATTTTAATTGACTGTAAGGACGCAATAATCTTCTTTATAGAAGGAGCGTCTGTAATGCATAAGATAAGATAAGATTTTTTGAAATTGGCTATATAGAAACATTTTTACATTCAAACCAGCTGATTTAGTCGACTAGCTTGTATAGATGATTTTTGTATGCTTATATTAGAGGCAAATATAGTTTATTTTAAAGTTGGCCAACTGTTTTGATTGTATTGACTATTCTGTACTGCGTGCCAAAAAAAAACAAACGAAATTCTGTAATATTCACAACACTAAAATAATTCAATAGCTGTCCATTTTGGTTCGTGGAGATCAGTTGGACAATATGTATGCCTGGGATTTGAATTCCAGGCTTGTCTGGCATTGAACCGTCCGTTAAGTTGAATCAATTCTTCAAGCTTTGACTCACATCAATTCTTGTCCAGTTATCCTTTGGAGAAATTCTATTCAATTTAGAGATACCAATATCCACTTCTCTCATCTAATACCATTTAATTAACTAAATTAGTTTACTAAACAAATTGTAAGAAGTCACGAAAACTGTGTTACGTAACTGTTCGAAGTTATCAAAAGTTATCTATCCTTTTTTCAAAAGATAGCATTACGCCATTGACAGTTGTAATCCAAAAGGCCAACGGTCTTTTTCTGAAGCCCACGTGACCTAATCATTCGATAGACTGGGCGGGCTAAGCCAAGACTTATCCATTTATCCGTTGCTCCGACCCTGGCAGCTTCTCTCCAAATAACATGTCACTTCACCGACTTCTACTAATACAAGGTCGCCCTATAAAAAAATTGACATTTTTTGAATAAAAAAAATAATTGAGGCATAGAATTAACTTTTATTTCGAAAAAAATCGTTGATCTGTTTCATTACTAGATACATTTAAAATGCCAAGTGGAAGACAGTGGAAGTACCTAATCAGCCGCATATTTTAATATAGGGGCCTATAGCTGAGTTCAATGATTTGTAATATTATTTTAGTTATGAACGTTGTTTTTTTAAGACTGTGGCATGTACTCGATGTTTCAAGCAATTTAATTTCTTTGCATAGCCTTATTCTGGTGAAGGTGAAGCCAGCTATATATAAACTGTCAGTATAGAAGCTACGTTTTAGCTTGATAAGCGTAACATATAATGCATTGGTTATGTTAAAAACTTTCTTTAATTACTATCTGCTAAATTTGTTATATTTTTCTTAAATAATATAGAACCTATTCCTTTTTGAAGGATAAACATGATTTTCAAAAGAAGTAAATCAATATGTCATGATTTTACATTAAGTTTTTTGTTTCTATGTGTCAAATGTCAGGGTAATGGTATAACTTAGTAAAGGTTACGTGGAATCAAAACATCACAAGGCACTGGAATCTTGTAACTGGTTTATTACGTTGCAACCATTACATCTTCAAGATCACATTCATAAATTCATGCAGCTTTCTTTGTGGTTCGAACTTGTTCTATCACTGCCAGATTATCATATCCTTACGTTTCTTGCTTGACAGTAAAACATCAAATACTCTTTATCACTTTCACACCACATAGTGCCACGAGGTTCTTCAGATTCATCGTTTGCACCTAATACAACCTATTTATTGCCATTCATTCAATAACTTATTACATTATGTGTATTGACCTATAACGGAAATTACATGTATCGTTGTTATGATCCATTCCAGAATGTTGCAGTCATTGTATCTGTACTCACGCTGACCAGCATCTCCATCGAACGCTGGTTCGCCATTTGTCAGCCTTTGACCTTTCAGCAGACGAAATCCAGGGTGATAGTGTGTGTGGTGGTAATCTGGGCGATAGCCTACATCGCTTCTATCCCGAACCTCATCATGATGGAGGTAAGTCTCTAAGCGACTGTTTCAGGTTTACCCGAAGCTGCAATCGAACTCTTCGGCCATTTTCAGAATTGTATCAACACACACACAAACCATCAACCCCTGAAAAATTACTTCTGCATCAATCATATTTTTAAGAGGCACCTTCAGAAAAGTATAAAATTGTTTTTCTATTCACGTTAAAAATGCCATCTTGCTCAACCGGAAACGTTTATTCAATCCTGTAGGACATGGGTCGGCAACCTTTTGTACCAAAGTAGGATTTCTAATTCATTCAGTGTGCCAACATCCCACTCTAGCACTCAATTTCTTGTTTTGAATTGCAATCTTGGGGGGGGGGGGGGGTCTTATGCGTGCCGTTAAAAATCGTTCTGCGTGCCGGCCCCTGCTGTAGGAGACATCCAGAGATGTAATGCGAAACCTGGCAATGACATGCAAAATGCGCTCTCTCTCCTTTTTAATTTTGTTGGTACACGGACGCTGCTAATTTTGCTTTTTTGCTTCCAGACATAGATAATAACCACTTTTGTTTGTCTTGTGTTTTGTTCTCTGACGAAGCGCATAGGGGAATTGTGTTTCTTCTTTTATGTTACACTGCCTAATCAGTTAACGACATCAAAATAAGTATCGCTTAATAAGCTGGTTGCAAGATAGCACAACATTTGTATACAGCCAAAATAGAACAGTGGAAGAAACTCGTCAATAGCTAAAGAAAAACAAAACACGTGAAAACATCGGTACAAAGATGCACTACAATATAAGTGTTCTGTACCCCAACAAATTTCTTTTAAAAAAACTGTTTTCCACAGTGTTAATTTACTAAGATGTTGCAGGTCATTTATCTAAACTACTCGCCATTTTTTAAAGTGATATTCCGCAAACGATGCATAAAAATATATTAGTGTTTATTAAGATAATTTCTTATCTGTTTGCATAGAAACATCTCCAGTTCTCCGTAGAATATTCATCCTTTTCATTGCCAGAAAAGATGAAGTGCAACGTTTAAGTGCGTATTACTTACGGCTACAGATACATCGATTATGCACGCTGTTACTTTAATTAGTTGAATACCACCTAGCCTCTCTTCCTCTTATGTTGGAAATTACTTGAATAGTTTGGCATGCTCTTGTCGATTTATCACTCTTGGGATATTGTTTGATTTTTACTTACTAAGCTATCTAAAGTTGAAATACATTGGATCACTAGGAATCCATGTTAGATCTATTCGCCTATTGTTGTTGCCGTTGCTGTTGATGGCTTTGTCTCGGAATGCAATAAATGTGCATTTAGTTAAAGTCTATAATTGTATCTATTGGCAGCGCATACTGGTTATAACAGCAAAAAGAATTCTTAAAAACGCCAGACATTTGCACTGCCAGTGCCCGAGGATTACCTTATCTTATACATAACAGACGCCCCTTCTATAAAGAAGATTATTGCGTCCAAGACACAGCCCGTGGTTTGAGTCCAGTACTAGCTTCACGACAGTGGGGGTGTGTGTAACCTTTTTAATTATTTGGCTGACTGCGCGCTGCCCTACTTCGCTGGTCCTAATTCAAGTAAACAGACCTGACCCTTGACACCGAAGTCATCAGCAAACACCTCTCGAAACTTCTGCATTGATGCACAAGCCATTCATAATGACGTTCTCAAAAAGCAGTTGAAGGGCCGCCACGCTCCTCTGGTTTATAGGAAAAATTATCTATACAGGAGAACGAATCCCACTGGTGTTCGGCCGTCCTCCGTACGCCAGGTGTGGCCAAGTCAATTTAATATTCTTTAAGATAATAGTGATGTAAAGATTTGCTGTTTTGGTCTGTGAATTGTGTTTCCAATGACTATAATAAGATGGACCGTTTGCTTTAATTTGTATAGCTTTTATGTCCTTTTCCGTGCGCATCCAATAACGCTTTCTTAAATGACTATATACAATCGTCGATGTAAATTTTAAATTTTTATTGAGAAATTCATAGCGATTAAATAAAACGGAAGTGTACAGTACGAAAGGGAATCGGGAATTCCGAAAAGAAGTCATTCGAGTCATTAAATTTTAATTGCAGAAATATTAAAGCAAGCGATCCATCTTATTATAGTCTTTGATTTGTCTTACGTTCAATATAGTAGACTATTAGGGTACAATACATAGCTATTAAAGCAAGAAGGAAAGAAACATTCAATAGATATGTTTATCTGAGATTACTTTCTAATTTGAACAATGAACTGATTCAATAAAATAATATTTGGCACAAGTAGAATCTAGAGGTCATAAAGATATTAAGGTATAAAAAAGGCTAAATGTTTAAAAATTCAGGCTAGGATTTCGCTTCTGTTTGCAAAACTTCAAACTACTTTCAAACATTACAAAATTTGAAGAATCCTAGCAGACCTTGAAAATCTAAAAGGCTTATGAGGCAGATTTCAACACTCTCCTTGCTTATAAAAATTCGGGGAGGATTTAGTGCATAGGTTCTCAACGGGGGCGTTATCGCCCCCCCCCCCCCCGGGGGGGCGGTGAGATGCTTTAGGGGGGCGCTGACATTCCCGGGGGCGATTAAGGGGCGGCGAAGGGCAAGTGGGCGGTACAAAGGTAACTGATATAATTTTAACACCTCAGCTATTTGAATCGATTAGTTTTTGGATGAAATGTGATGTAAACGCAAGTGCTGCTAAATATCTGATATCCCCCAACAGTAGGCATACGTATTATTAAACTACCGGTAATAAGAAATAGGAATCGCAATGACTTTTCGATGAAGTAGGGGTCAGTATTTGGCAAATATGGTGTGCGGCCGGCTGGTCCTCTGGTTAGTTCACCCTAACATTAGCTAATATTAATGATATTTTGATTACCGTTTTACAGAGTTGTCCTTTAATCCATTTGAATTTATATCATTTATCCTAATATTAACGTTGAGTGGTAGAGATACGTAGTAATTATACAAACTGGGTAATTATTGTAATGCTTGAAAATATACATATAAATTCTTTAGTCATATAATATTTATATATTTTTCAAACACTTTTTACAGTTTGATCATTTCAAAGTTATAAACGTAAGCCATTTATTTTTTTTTATAAAAGAAAAAAAAATACAGAAATATTAGCTCAAATGTAAGGGTTTATTATCTCCCTTTAATAGTGACGCCGAGCACGTTCTGTTTTGTAATATAACAAATATTACTGGTCATTATTATTTCTTTATATACATTCAACATTATGGTTTTCAAAACAAGATTTAATTATTAGAGAATTAAAATAATTTACGTTAAACAGTTGTAAATAAACATTTCCTGCATTAATTGTTTTGTCCATTTAAGGAGTTTATATTTTAAACATTAATAATTACAGAAATTACATGATATAGTGCTATTAAATAAGTCTCCTATATTTATTAAATAGGCCTAAATAAAACAAATAAATTGGCTTTAGAATTAATTATATTTATGTTTAATTAAAATTAAGTTGAGGGAGGCGGTGAGCGGAAATTTTTTTTTTTAAAAGGGGCCGGTGAGCCGACAAAGGTTGAGACCCTATGATTTAGTGGATCAAACAAGTGTCCAGTCCCCTTTTCTGTGAACCCAACCAACATAGGAGTTGAATTGACCCAGTGATGCCCTAGTTCTCTAGAAGAAAATCAACTTTATCCAATGGGCCGTATTGCTGATGAGAGTTAACACCCTTGCCCCTTATACAAGTCAATCTTTTATGACTGACTTGTAAATTTACAAGTGCGTCATAAAAGATTGACTTGTATAAGGGGCAAGGGTGTTAACTCTCATCAGCAATACGGCCCATTAGAACAAATTATCTTCCACAGGACCACTGTAATCCCACGAATAATAAAAAATAGGTTTTTATTCTGTGAGACACCAGGTGGCAGATCTGTTCGAAAAAAATCCCTGGGCCCGGTTTTTAAACGTGTCAGAATTCTGAATTGTTAGTCCCATAAACCTTGACCTTAGCCCCCAAAATAGACGTACAGATTTGTTAGCCCTACCCACCACTTCTGGTTTATTCCACCACTTCTCTCCACTATCACGTTAGTTCTTAGCATTGACCTCTCAATTTATTCACAGTTCATTTCTTTATTACTCTGCCTTTCTCTCTCACTCTCTTTCCCTCTTACTCTCACTGTCTCTTTCTCTCCTTTTTTCTCTCACTTTCACTCTCTTTGTACCTCTCTTTCTTTTTTTCTCTCTTTCTCACTGTCTTTCTCTCTCTCTTTTTTTTTCTCTCTTTCACCCTCTCTCTTTTTCAGGAAATCCACGACGTTCTGGTACCCCCAAACCTGACCATATTTCTAACGACCTGCGCCCCCAGGGACGAACAGGCGGCTCTCAAGTACGAGGTCTTCCTGTCCATCACGTTCTTCGCCATCCCCATCGTCGTCATGGGATACAACTACACGGCTATAGCCGTCTGCCTGTGGTCCAGCTCCAGCAGCTCAAGACAGCTGACAGGTAGGTGGTGGTGTCTCGCGCCTCGAGGGGCTCTCGTGTGGATGTGTCACAAACTTATTGTATGACTGGGGGGGGGGGGGCGCGAGGAGGCATTGGCATGGCATCACAGGCAGGTGGAACGAACCATATGTGTACAGATAGTTGTTTGATGGTTATATGTGTACAGATAGTTGTTTGATGGTTACATGTGTACAGATAGTTGTTTGATGGTTATATGTGTACAGATAGTTGTTTGATGGTTATATCAAGTTATATGTGTACAGATAGTTGCTTGATGGTTAGCTTGAGTAAGAAGAAGATGGTTGGGTGGATACAATAGATAAATGAATGGATGAATGGGTGGGTGTTTGGCTGGGGGACGGAAGGGGAAGCCGCCCTAGACGCCCAAGTTTGTACAGGCGCCTAATTGACATCTTATCCTAAATGTAAGTTTGCTTTAATCAGAAATTAAAACTAACATTCTTGAAAGACACCTAGCCCTAGACACCCCAGACGCGCCAGGGTGCAGTTTCTTAACTTACGACACTAGCTGGTGCCATTCCTATTTAAAAGGAATGTGTGTTTGTAATTTTTGATAATCCGTTTGCGTGACCTATTTTGTTTTCCTCTTTCTATAATCAGCCCAAAAAGAATAGTTATCATTCTAATAAATAGGCAACTTAGCATTACACAAGAAAAAGAAATATCCTTAGCCCCAGAATGTGTAGAGTCTATGAATATGTATAACAAGCATGTGTGTTTTGATTTTTCTTGTATAATCTTAAAAAATCTGGACGTCACAGTTGTAAACCCAAAAACAAAAGTTTTTTTTTCTTTTCTTTTTTTACTGTCAAACGGATAAAAAAAGGCAGCCATTTTAAAAATTTTGTATGATATATTTCATAACAAAACATAAAACTAAATATAACACCCTCACACACACAATTACCAAATATCGACAGCCCATAATACATTTATATAAAACAACGATGTCTTTCTTTCAAAAAAATTTAAAAAAGATTAGCCACGCTGCATCTGGACAACTTTATTGATTCTTGTTTTCAGTTGATAATGTAGATCATAGGTTATCAACGGGGGCGATATCGCCCCCCCCCCCGGGGGCGGTGAGAAGCTTTAGGGGGGCACTGACATTCCCGGGGGGCGATTCGGGGGCGGTGAAGGGCAAGTGGGCGGTACGAACGTAGGCCTACCTGATATATTTTAACACCTCAGCTATTTGAATCGATTAGTTTTCGGAGGATGAAATGTGATGTAAACGCAAGTGCTGCTAAATATCTGATATCGCCCAACAGTATGCATAAATATTATTATATTAATAAGAAATAGGAATCGCAGCGACTTTTCGATGAAGTAGGGGTCTGTTTCGGCAAATATAGTGTGCGGCCGGCTAGTCCTGTGGTTGGTACACCGGACTGTCAACCCTGCTGACCGATCACTGTCGCCCTATCGTAATTATGCAAATATTAATGACAATTTCATCTCAGTTTTACCGAGATATCCTTAATGTGTTTTAAAAGGCAATGGATTACTCAAATAATTATTAAGCGGTAGAGTTAAGTTGTATTCATACAAACTGGGTAGTTATTGTAATGCTTGAAAATATACATATAAATTCTTTAGTCATAAAATATTATATAATTTTCAAATAAATTTTACAGTTTGACCATTGCAAAGTTATAAATTGTAAGCCATTTATTTTTTATAAAAGAAATAAAAAGAAATATTAGCTCAAATAAAACGGGCTAATTATATACCTTTAACTAAAAAATGTTTCCACATTTATTTGATTCAATACCGATGCCGAACAAGTTATGTTGTGTAATATAACATAAAGATAATTATCACGCAAAAAAAGCATAGTCCGCCTATAAAAAATGCGGAAACTATAGTCCAGATGGGCGGAAGGGGTGGGCGCTAAAAGAAAGTGGGGGGGGGGGGCGGTGAGCGGAAATAAATTGTCAAAGGAGGCGGTGATCCGAAAAAGGTTGAGAACCTATGATGTAGATTAAAAAACTGGTTTTGTTCTCTGCGTGAAACCTTCTCTCGACTTTTAAAATAGATTGATAGGCTTAGTATATCTTCAATGGAAACCATTCAATGCGATCCCACGAAATTTACATAATAGTTTTTGTTGCTAATGGCGACGCATTATTTTTACCGTAGGTGGCGCCTTTTATTCGGGTCCAGCCTACTCGATTTAATTTTCTCTAATTTCTTATCTTATCTTATACATAACAGATGATCCTTCTATAGAGAAGATTATTGCGTTTAAACAGCTCTGTAGATTAAGCTATATGAGCTTATCTTTCTAAATCTTATCTTTTCTATATCTCATCTTGTCTTTTTTTCTATATCAAATCTTTTCTATATCCTATCTTTTCTTTTCTATATCTTATTATTATATCTATATCTTATCTTTTTTTTCTCTTTTTTTTCTATATCTTTCCTTTTTGTATCTTATATTTTCTATATCTCATTTTTCTATTACTTATCTTTTCTTTTTTATAATTATCTTTTCTATATCTCTTCTTTTCTATGTCTTAAATTATTTTTCTATATTCTATATCTTATCTTATCTTTATCTTATCTTTTCTATATCTTATCTTACCAGCACACAAACATATTTTGTTAGTAAATGAACGAATAGGACCGGAAATGCTTGTACACGATAAACCTTTAGGCTCACCATGAATGCATAATCATTAAGACTTGTCAATGGATCTATTGTTGTAATAAAACCACATACACAAAAAAAAAAACTTGTTTCATTTTCTCTTTTTTTCTTCAAGAGAACTTTGCTAAGGAAAAAATATAGCTAGATTCATCTCCCCTTTCTCAGACCCTTTCCGCCCACCGTCTCTCTCCACCATGTGCAAACCACCAAATGCATGTCATAGCTTGTGGTATCAGGTTAAAGAAAAAATGACACTGTCCTTCTTGAATGACTTTATTATTGACAAGTCTTAACGATTATGCATGCATAAAAGGTCAAAAAGAAGAACATTTCCGGTCTTATTCGATTATTTGCTTTGAAACATGTATGTGTGCTACGTTACTGGTTGTACGAAAATGTGTAGGCTAGAGAATTAAATTTTATTTCATTTCCAAAAGATGGCCCCATTAAGAAAACGATGGATTGTGAATGTCAGATTTGAAGAATCACCTACTTATAATTCCAAACTAATTGCTTGATGCTAAAAAATTTTCGTGTTGTTGTTTTTTTATGAATCTCCGCATTGTGTTTTTTTAATTGTCAAGGCTTGACTAACTTATTTTAAAAACAAAAGTGACATTTAGCCTAACGCGACTAACACTTTGAGTATTAATTATTGCCTACTCACTTTTGATGTTAAAAACGGATTCCTCATAACTAATCTTGTAGCCGTTGTATATTTCTAAAAGACAAGAACTGGCTGTCGATGTTGAAATCAATTGTCAAACAGCACCAAAAGCATGGTTTTTGTTTACGAAAATGGCGGTGAATTTCATTGGAAGTTCACGATCATTCCAGTTGAAAAGGTCACAACTAATTAAGACTTGTCAATTCCTAGATTAAGATGATTTTCAGAATTTTTTAGGGGGGTTGTCTCTGAGCCCTGGAACTTGGTGTCAACAAGCTTAGCCTTTTACTCTTACGATGAATCTTTGAACACTAGTTGATCCTTTAGTGAATTGATCTGCTTGACTGGGCAACTTGGGTGTCTTAATTATAATATGTCATATATAATACGTCACGTAGGACGCAATAATCTTCTTTATAGAAGGAGCGTCTGTAATGTATAAGAACATAAGTCATGTCTGTCCATCTTCCCTTTATCACTCAATCCATGTATGTCTCTCCATCTCGCTCTCTCTCTCTCTCTCTCTCTCTCTCTCCATCCTACTAGCCCACACTCTCTTCACACTACTCTTTCTCCACATCCTTCCGCTCTCTTTCTATTGGTCTATTCTCTCTCATTGAGTCGGAAAAAGTTGCTTTGAGCCGTAGTAAAAAAAAAAATCCTGCTAGACTATGGGGCATGGTTGCCAAGCGACAGCGCAGTTTTCTAACGTTCTGTCTGTCCTCGGTTCGAATCTTGGTACAAGGTAAGGATTTGTTTCCGGTAGGTAGTAAACAGAGAGATAGATAGCAGGCTAGATAGATTGAAGGAGCGATAGATAAGCGGATGGGTGAAAGGGTAGATGAATGGATGTATAGATAATATAGATTGATAGATAGATAGATAGATTGCATTTGTGGTCTGAAATGAACACATATTTGTTGCGTGATTTTTTTGTGCCTGATCTATACTCTTCATGATCTGTACTCTGTATGATCTATTCTCTGTCTAATCTACACTTCGTATAATCTAAATTCTTTTGGAAATATATTCTGTAAGACGGGTACAATAATATATCCAGCCAACTTTATGAAAAACAAAAAAATTCTAACTTATAACTCAATTTAAATGTAAAATTGCATTTTTTATCTTAATTGCTAAGCTCGGCAAGTAAACATGTTACTATATTTAAACTGTTTTATGCTCATTACAGTAATCATTTATATTTTATTAGATTTAGCAGACTTCTAATAGAAATTATTTGGCCGATAACACAGTAAGACAGAAATGTAGACAGAAAAAAGACACATTGTTGTTGAGTTATAAGTAAACAATTTATACTATAAGTTTACAGTATTTGAAGTCTTAGCCTGTGTTTGATATGTGTTTTATCCGTGTTTTTCCTGTGTTTCACCCGTGTTTTTACCTGTGTTTCACCTGTGTTTCACCCGTGTTTACCTTAGTTTTAGTGTTTTACCTGTGTTTCACCTGTGTTATACCCGTGTTTTCCAGAGTTCATGTGTTTTACCTGTGTTTACCTGTTTTTCACCTGTGTTTGCCCCATGCTCGATCTGCGTTTCTGGGGCGAAGCGAGGACTGCCAAATGCTGTATCCAAAACTAGGCTTGAGTAGAGCCCCTCCTCTCCCCACCCCCCACCCCCCCAGAAAAAAACATAACAAAAAAAAAAAATTCTGTAGAATTTGTGTGTGAGTAAAAGTGTGTGTTGGATGGAGTGTGCATGTTTGGGTTTTTAAAATGTATTAAGCGCTCGCTTCTTTTGTTTGTGTATTTGCGGCCTGTTTGTGTGCGTCGTGGTGGTGTATTTGTGGTGATAGGAATAACTAAGGAAATAGAGCGAGAGAGAGAGAGAGAGAGAGAGAGAGAGAGAGAATTCGGAGATCTACAACCGGAAAGAGCGGTTTCTTGGCGTAGTCTTATTTTATTAGGGGAGATAAGCCAAGCGAGATGAAGATGCCTGTGTCAATTATCTTCTCCTTAAGTTTGATCCACTTCCGCCCCCTGCTCGACCTACTTTCGTATTGAGCTCTGATTGATAGATGTTGCAATATTCCAATTCTTTAACACCCAGCTCATCTATGTATAGTCTATGTACTGGTCAGTGTATATTTTAGAATGGTCAGATGAGTGGGTGACAATTTCTTGCCTTTGGTGTTTGGCAGATGGTCAGTTTGAATCACGTTAAAGAAAAACCATTTCTTCCTGCAGAATGATTTTGTTCCGATATAATATATATCACAATTTCTAGCCAAAGAAATCACATTTATAACTGCGTCACTGATCTATACAAATTTATGGATTGTCATTCGTATGTGTTGTAACAAATCTTAATATGAACATGTTTTTTTTTGTTGTTGTTGTTATTTTGTTTTTTTCTTGGGGGGGGGGGGGGGGGGCAATAAATGCTTCAACATAGTTTTCTTGTGTAGAGTACTTGAAGTGGTATCTATTCCTGGCGTTAAACTATTTAGAGGCCGCTGGCTTGGGGGCGTCCTTGTACTAAACGTAGCGCCATGGTGAATTAAAGGAAGTTCCTAATTTGATGGTGTGAGTTTTCTGGTCCAAACGGCAGGAAGATTGAGTCGATGGTGGAGGAATTTATGTAAAAGGGGTGGGGTGGGTGGAGGGGATCTATCTGAAGAAATACTATAATGGCATTTTCTTTGATGTGGAGGATTGGGGGGGGTGCAATTATTCGGTTCAAAACAGAAAGCAAATTATTCGGGTCAAAACCGCAAGGAAATTTTGATAATAAAGGCTTTCGAGACTCTTATAAAATGTCTTATCTTATATTAAATATTATAGACGCTACTTCTATAAAGAAGATTATTGCGTCCTACGCTCATCCATCCACCCAGCTCCGATGGGTACCTGACACTAGTTGGGGTAAAGTAAAGGTAGCTGTGCATAGTGCTGGCCACACAATCACCAAGTATGCCGTGGCCACAGAAACTGGTGAACTTCACCGGCCCTATGGATCAATTTGGTCCGACGGGATACTTTACTTTTTTTATCCCCGTCTCGTGGCTTTGTCCCTAATTGTAAGTACAAAATATGGAATTTCTTTTAAAATTATCCTATTAGTATGAGTATGGAATGTATCGAACAAGCATGGACAATGTTTGTCGTGTTTAACGTACCCTCCTATGTCGTACATTTTTTTTTAAAGATTCTTCTCATTTAAAAAAATGGCAACGTTTATGTCCCGTAAAAAAAATTGTGAAGACATTGACAGAATCTAACGACTGGCGCCCCCCCCTCCCCCGGGGGGCGTTGATTCGACGTGCTGGGAATTTTCACCAGAAGTTAAAGTCCAGGCTGCTACAGTGCACAAAGAATATAGAGACTTTTTTATAATACATAACATAATAACAACATGTAATCCTTAACTAATATCTCTCTAATAATCCATCCTGGTCTTTTTTAAAATGCACCTCCTTCAATCAATGCAGAAGATAGAATAACTCTCACATGATACATTTATAGATAAATAACATTGATCAAAGTATACATCTAATCCAACATTTAGAAATTTAAGAGTAAATTTAAACGGACTTTTTGCAAATGTGTAAAATATAAAGAGTAATGGGCCTTGTAACAGCTTATAATTTAATAGCATGTTGGGGAAAATATAGTTAGTAATCCTTTTTTGTAAACGAATGCTACGCGGTTTGACAAAAGTATGAAGTTTCAAATAAAAACACGGTTGTTGGTTAGCTAATGGCTTATGGGTAGTTTGACAAGTCTGTTTTCTCGAGCTTAGTTATTCGAATGAGAAATGTTTTATCTATTTGTCAAGGTTGTGTGAGTGCGTGCGTGTGTGTGTGTGTGTGTGTGTAAATTCATACCTTATATACGAATTTATAATTCAATTTTAAGACTCACATTACTTAGACTCAGATCCTTCCGCGCTGTTCAGTGCATCGGGCAATGAGAGATCTCTGGTGGGCTCTGTCTGTGTAGGTACATGGGGCAATGAGAGATCTCCGGTGGGCTCTGTCTGTGTAGGTACATGGGGCAATGAGAGATCTCCGGTGGGCTCTGTCTGTTGAGGTACTTGGGGCAATGAGAGATCTCCGGTGGGCTCTGTCTGTGTAGGTACATGGGGCAATGAGAGATCTCCGGTGGGCTCTGTCTGTTGAGGTACATGGGGCAATGAGAGATCTCCGGTGGGCTCTGTCTGTGTAGGTACATGGGGCAATGAGAGATCTCCGGTGGGCTCTGTCTGGAGAGGTACATGGGACAATGAAAGATCTCCGGTGGGCTCTGTCTGTAACCGCTGCTGTAACGACATTGATGTCCTTAGACTATAGGAAATCTCATGAAAAAAAAACACTATTAATGACACTTTGTGTAATCTCCTAAGGTTCAAATATAGTTTGCACTGTATGCTTATAAAGATATGTTTGAATGTTCGTATAGAGATATTTCAATGTTTATATAGAGACTAGTCTTTATGCCCGTCAAAATGACGGAAAAATGAATGACGACTGACGACAATATCTTTTGTTTAAAAGAATAAAAACAATCTAAGAGAATTACACACACACAAAATAGAGAAAAACTGAAAGCATTCGCATGAAAGGAAAGACCGGAAGGCACCAAACAAAACATAATTTGAAAGCATTTGTAAAGGGACAGCACTCTGAGTATTTGGTAAAAGACGCTCCAGTTTATTAATTTAACATACTTTTTTATTCTTCTATTTAAAAAATAAATTAATGAATCAAGCAATATAGTTGACATACTAAAAATTTCTATTCGAATACGTTTCCAATTTATATATTTTACTTTCGTCCTGATCAGTTCAATGGTCTAGGAGTCTAGAAGGAGCGTCTGTAATGTATAAGAGTCTATAGAGGACATAATTATTATATAGACCTACATAGACTATAATATAGAAACATACATACATATAAACAAATTCAAGGTAATTCTATATATTGATGATATTTGAAGACACTCTCCCTGATTGTCCTGTGTATTTGATCTGACTACAGAGGGTGACCAGCAGGCCATTGTATCACAGTTGATGGCCAGAAGAAGGACGGCCAAGATGTTGGTGGTGGTGGTCATCGTGTTCTTCTTGTGTTTTCTTCCGAACTACATCTGGAACATTCTCAGGTAGGTTGACCCATTGACATCGGTCATGTGACTAAACGACACCTGATTCGCGTATTACTAGGTCATCTTGATATAATCGTTGTTACTTATGTTTCTCATAGTCGTGACTTTCTGTTTACTGTAAAGTATCAAAGTCATTCAGGGCATATGAAGCAGGTTTCAATGGCCACGGCATACTATGGGGATTGTGTTGCCGGCACAATGCCGAGCCTTCTTTACTTTGTTCTGACGAATGTCATTTACCGATCAGAGCTAGGTAGACTTAGTGACACCCAAAAGACCTGAGAACGAATCCTTCTTTCTCGAACTCATGTAAGGTATCCGTTAAGTAGGTCAACACTTCACCTGGATTAACACTTCACCTGGATTAACACTTCACCTGGATTAACACTTCACCTGGATTAACACTTCACCTGGATTAACACTTCACCTGGATTAACACTTCACCTGGATTAACACTTCACCTGGATTAACACTTCACCTGGATTAACACTTCACCTGGATTAACACTTCACCTGGATTAACACTTCACCTGGATTAACACTTCACCTGGATTAACACTTCACCTGGATTAACACTTCACCTGGATTAACACTTCACCTGGATTAACACTTCACCTGGATTAACACTTCACCTGGATTAACACTTCACCTGGATTAACACTTCACCTGGATTAACACTTCACCTGGATTAACACTTCACCTGGATTAACACTTCACCTGGATTAACACTTCACCTGGATTAACACTTCACCTGGATTAACACTTCACCTGGATTAACACTTCACCTGGATTAACACTTCATCTGGATTAACACTTCACCTGGATTAACACTTCACCTGGATTAACACTTCACCTGGATTAACACTTCACCTGGATTAACACTTCACCTGGATTAACACTTCACCTGGATTAACACTTCACCTGGATTAACACTTCACCTGGATTAACACTTCACCTGGATTAACACTTCACCTGGATTAACACTTCACCTGGATTAACACTTCACCTGGATTAACACTTCACCTCGATTAACACTTCACCTCGATTAACACTTCACCTGGATTAACACTTCACCTGGATTCGGACCCCTGGACCATTATACGCTAGATGAGCGCGCTGCCAATAGGTCACTGTGTCCCGTATTTCGTTGGGTGAGTGTCTGCTATATTGATGCAGTGTTAATCGGGTGAGTGTCTGCTATATTGATGCAGTGTTAACGGGGTGAGTGTCTGCTATATTAATGCAGTGTTAACGGGGTGAGTGTCTGCTATATTGATGCAGTGTTAACGGGGTGAGTGTCTGCTATATTAATGCAGTGTTAACGGGGTGAGTGTCTGCTATATTAATGCAGTGTTAACGGGGTGAGTGTCTGCTATATTAATGCAGTGTTAACGGGGTGAGTGTCTGCTATATTGATGCAGTGTTAACGGGGTAATTGTCTGCTATATTGCAGCAGTGGTAAAGGGGTGAGTGTCTGCTATATTGATGCAGTGGTAAAGGGGTGAGTGTCTGCTATATTGATGCAGTAGTAACGGGGTGAGTGTCTGCTATATTGATGCAGTAGTAACGGGGTGAGTGTCTGCTATATTGATGCAGTAGTAACGGGGTGAGTGTCTGCTATATTGATGCAGTAGTAACGGGGTGAGCATTTTGAAAATATCGCTTTTAAATTGATGAGGATCTGAACTCGACCCTCTGGTCTCTGAATGGGACGCAGTGGTCAAGTGATAGAGCGTCGGATTGGCAACCAATGTTTGTACAAATGAAACTATCAAGTGTCCCTGCAGTTGCTCCTCCCTAATGTGTTTTGGACACATAATTTCCCAGTTAACTTAGAGACGTTTATATAATAATATATATATTTTTGGACACAACTTAAAAAAATTACTACAACATAATTATCAATGATTACCTATAACTGTTAAACTTATTACCATTGTATACAAAGTTACTTAAATAATTTGTTTATCATTGCTGAACATTACTTTAAAATATATGCATGTCCTTATTATATCTAAACCTTTTAAGATATTTTTCAAGAGAAAATATATTGAAAGGGAAGGAACAATGAAATTATGTTCAAGGGAAACAACTTTATTTTTGAATTTTACAAATGTTTTTATAGTTTTCAGTCATCTTTGTCTCTAAATTTGTTTAAAATATTTTTCATTTATTGTTGATAATAAATTGTTGTTGTTTAATTCCAGGCACACAAAGAGTGTTGACAATGTGCCAGATTTAGTTCCGCCCATTACGTTGATATCAAAGTTATTAGTGTACACAAACAGTTGTACCAACCCTATTATTTATAACTTTATGTCCGGTAAGTAATTATTATTCGCTTATCTGTGTCTTTTTATTACAAATGAATTTTAAAGGTAGAAAACTTTTTGTCTCGTAAAATATTTTGTCTTCTATCCCCTTAACTATGTATGTACTGTTCTTCTATCCTCTTTTCTTCATTGTAAAATATATGAGATTGTACATGTAAAATCTTGAATAAACATATTTGGAAAAAAAAAAAGAATTGAAAAAAAGATTAAAGCTAGATATAATAGCCTGAGAGAGAACAAGTGAAATGGATAGGTAGGTAGATAGTTAAATTATATATAGATAGATCTTTGCAGCCTAATAAAAAAATGCCTACATCGTAATTTTAAATGACACAAATGAGAAGTTAAGGTAATCATAAGTCTAATGTTGTTGTATTGCTAAATATGAGAAGTGAAGGTAATCATGAGTCTAATTTGTGTTGTATTTCTGAAAAAAAACAGACGATTTTAACCACTCTAGCAGGCAGCGCCTTTTTATAAAGGGGTGTGGGGGCTGCACAATTTAAATTAGGTAATCTCAGGTAAACAAAAAAAAAACAAAAAAAAAATCAAAATATTCGCCAACCAAAAATGTGCAGCACAGAGAGGCAGATGAAATAAACTTATTATTATTTTTTCCCCACACTTAAAAAAACAAAAAATTAATACACACACACACACCCTTCCCTTACAGGAAAACAAAACTCGAAGAAAAAGAATGAGGGGAAAAAAAAGTGGCGTTCCGTAGTTCTAAGATTAAAATCAGAAGTACTTTGTAGTGAATTCTGATAGAATGGCCTCTCTCGCAAAGTGCATTCAATTTGTGGCATACCTGCCCCTACTCTAGTTGTAACAACGATCGAAACGAAGAATTAATACCGGTATTTGAAAGGTGCCAGCCAGCAAAGTCTTGTTTAGGGACTGGAGCTGTATCACTGGGGGATATACAAGCAGGAGTTAACAATGTTTACACTCCACGACCTTGTGTTTCAATGGGCACGGGGCCGAGCGGCAGCACCTTTGGCTGGCGTACCGAATGTCCTGGGGTCGAATCCTGGTGAAGGCTAGGATTTGTTCCCGGGTATGGAGCTTGTCCCTGAGCCTATTCAGCTCTGATGGGTACCTGACGTTAGTTACGGTTAAGTAAAGGCGGTTGGGCATTGTGCTAGTCACACAATCCCCTAACATGCTGTGCCCATAGGACTGGTGAACGCTGATTCACCGGCTCTATGGATCAATTTTGTCCGACGAAATACTCTACTTACTTGTAATCCGCTCAAATTGATATCGCGTTTACCAGTCTATTAGTTTCAAAAATAAAATATACATTTACACTCAATTTTGGAGACCTCCTCAATTCTGTGCTAGAGGGCTAAAGCTAGACTCCGGCTCCAATTATATAAAATTTCCGTTTGTTTCGAAGTAAATTATCTATCCCAGATTTAGAATGGTTTTTTTTTGGACCCGATAATAAGGTTTTTATTGGCTGGAGTTAGGTCAATCACTGAGCTCTAATATATGGAGTGCTCAAAGGAAGTAAATTGTAGGAGAAAATGCGGACTTTTTAATATAGATAAGTGCACCGTAGACTGAACTATATATAAATTAGCGTCTAAATAATACATATATACTATTATGTATATTAAAATTACTTACTCAGTTAACATATATAAGCGTATGTGGTAATCAAAGAATTATTCAGACAAATGATCAACCATTTCATCTTTTGACTTGACAAAGAAATGAATCGCTACTTATTAAAGTTAACACAACTCTCGGTAATCAACTCTCTAGTATAAGAGAGTATATAGAGTCTAATATAAAATAGTTCATTTTTATCAAATCACAATGACGCAATTACAAAAAGTTTTTTAATTTTAAGTAATTTTATGTATATATAGGTCAGTCTACAGTGCACCTATCTATATTAAAAAGTTCGCATTTTCTCCCATTTTTTCTTCTCTATTTTAATTGCTTGAGCACTCCATGTATATATAGCTCAGTGGGATCAATGAGTAGATATTGGGAAACTCCGATTTAAATATTGTGAACATAATACTATAATGTAGATATAAATTTGATAGTGTACTGTAGATTTATTTTCTGAAGCTGATATTAATGAACATACTATGTAGTCGTTGATATTCACAATTTGATATTACAATACTCAGAAGGTGACAATAAGATAAGAATAAAAGATTAAGAAGATGGCAGGCATTAAGATAAGAATGTAAGATTAAGATGATGACATTAAGATAAGAATAAAAGATTAAGATGATGGCATTAAGATAAGAATGTAAGATTAAGATGATGACATTAATAAAAGAATGTAAGATTAAGATGATGACATTAAGATAGGAATAAAAGATTAAGATGATGGCATTAAGATAAGAATGTAAGATTAAGATGATGACATTAATAAAAGAATGTAAGATTAAGATGATGACATTAAGATAAGAATAAAAGATTAAGATGATGGCATTAAGATAAGAATGTAAGATTAAGATGATGACATTAATAAAAGAATGTAAGATTAAGATGATGGCATTAAGATAAGAATGTAAGATTAAGATGATGACATTAAGATAAGAATGTAAGATTAAGATGATGGCATTAAGATAAGAATGTAAGATTAAGTTGATGGCATTAAGATAAAAATGTAAGATTAAGATGATGGCATTAAGATTAGAATGTAAGATTAAGATAATGGCATTAAGATACGAATGTAAGATTAAGATGATGGCATTATGATAAGAATGTAAGATGATAAAATGATAAAATTTAAGATATGCATCTAAAATTAATTCGAGATTAAGATAAGTAAGGAAGATTAAGGAGATTTAATCCACAAACATTTCTTTACACAACAGTTCAATGCACTGGAGAAAGTTCCATTTCTTTTTTCCCAGGCAAGTTCCGGAAAGAGTTCCGGACAGCGTGTTCCTGCTGTCTCAGGTGCTGTTGTAGTCACGAGCGGCAGTCTCAAGGTCAAGTTCGTAAGTTCATGACCATTATGACTGAAACATTCAAATTAAGGTTTTGGTACCTTTTGATTTCGGTGATCTACTGTAACAGCGTCCCAAACCCATCATGTTTACATAGAACTTTGTAAAGTTTGATAAGATAATTGGATTTAGTTTTTAAAAACGTATTAACCACAATTTTTTGTTTCAGACGAAATGGAGCCACTGTCTGCAAAAAGGTACTCATATGTATGTCTCTTTCCAGCTATGTTAGTTAGTTTAATAACTTAACAATGTAGTTAGTCAGTTTAATAACTTAACTAAGTAATCCTTTCTTTTTATAATAAAAAAATGAAGCACATTTTATTAGTAGGAACTAGAGCCTTAAAAATTAAAACTACAAATAATTGGTTTTGGTCTTTTTTTCCCTTACACAAAACAAAAACCCAACTAACTTGAGCTTATAATATGAAGATATTTTATATTTTATATTACATTTTGTGAATAATATTTCTGTTTTTGTTGCATGTACTAATTGATATATATCAATGATACAATGTTTTTTGATTAAGTCGACACAAGGGACAGTTCTGCATACTCTGACAACTGACTGGAAACAAACAAATACTTCCGTGTAACCCAATTACTATATTAACTTCATCTTTACAGTATAAACATTACTAACTGCCTAAATCAACAACCTGGTCAAAGACAAAAGTAACATTTTAACTTGCTAAAATTATATAATATTTTTAAAAATCTTTAAGGTAATTTACTAACAATATTTTTTTACATTGTATCAATATTTTAAGTTGTTTTTTTTTAATTTGTAGTACATTAAAACATTATTTTGTTTTGGTTTTGTTTAAAAATATATTGAAAGGCTGCTATTGTGTCTTAAAATTTTAAAAGCATGGACTCAAAACTTGTGCATTGCAAAAAAAAAGGTTTAAATGTTACACATTTTAAGAAGAAGTAAATTAAATGAAAATGAACTGAAGAATGCAAATAAAAAATATAATAATTTTCTGAGGCCTATAGATAATTTACAACTAAATTAAAACTAGACGATTACAAGACGTTTCAAAATCAGAAAATTTAAATAGTATTTAACTAATGTAATAAATAACAACGATTGTTAAAAATACACAATACATTTCTATAATACGTTATTATATTATTCTTATAGCAGTGATGATGACGGAGATTGCCGAAGAGTAGGCGGAAAGAACCGAGGCTGGATAAGGAAGAACACCCTGACAACAACTGTGACAATGTAGGACTTAAACAACCCACACACACAAACACAGATATACACACATATATATATATTATATATATATATATATATATATATATATATATATATATATATATATATATATATATATATATATATATATGTATATATCTAGTATATATCTAGTATATATATACTAGAGATGGGAATTGAACCCAGATTAAAAGCAGAGTTCTGCTTCAGTGCCTTCGGTTCGTGTATTGTTCGATTCTCATCATATAAAAATTCTTGAGGGGGGGGGGGGGCGGCAAATATAGTCTAAATGTCTAAATATAGCACTAAACAAAGCAATTACAGTATGCAAGGGGACGCCGCTAAAACGTTTGCCCTGGGGAGTCACATAGGTTTGTGAAGGCTTTGCATACACACACTTATATTACACCGACAGCATGACAGCAAGCAGTTGACCCCTTTGTAAAAAGTTTATTTCAAGGGCGTGCAATCATGATGATAGCCACTGTCCATCTGTCCATCCCCCCACCCTCCTGCAGGTTAGCACGTGGCGGCCACAGAAACGAGAACTCTTTCACCAGCTGCAACGGCGATAACAAGACAGTGGTCATCGACTACGTCTGACCACTTGGGAGCAGAACGGTCAACGGCAGCATGTAACACTGTCCAGTTAACTTGGTGCCTAGCTCAAAATCGTGTGACCAGAACGCTCTAAGCGTCATAAGAGGAAGAACTCTTCAAGTGCTTGTTTTAAAACACACTCTCAAAATTAACTTCTATTCCAGAAGCAGCCAATGTTATTGTACAGGGAGTATATTCGTTTAATGTTGGACTTATTTAATTGCATTTAATGGGTCTCAATGAACTATGTTTCTTGAATGCATCATAATAAACTTCACATAATATTTTACATTATTGTGTAGATGTCATCTTCCGTGTAGTTGCTTGTTGGTGTTATTTTCGGCAAACAAACCCGAAAAATGAAAGAATTAAATGTGCGCTTTAGTAGCCCAGCTCACGTTCAAGTACCGAAAACTCTACATTTTTTTATATTGCTAGAATTGTTTTGGTTATCTCCCTTTGACTATCTGCGCAACAAGCCTGGCGAAACTAAGTGTGTTGTACGAATGACAATTATAAATGAGGAAATGAGTTTTGATATTAAGGTGTTTATAAATTTCTCGAAAATTAATGGCGATCTTGATGAGTAGAATAATCGTGCTATATACCTTAAATCTTGAGTATAACCTTTCCTAACTGTTTTTTTTCCGCAAGTTTAACTTACTGACATAGCTACTGAAAAATTGGTCATAGATCCTGTTAGGAAGCTACATCAAGCAGAGAATTTTCTGAAGAATATAGTCTCGAGATAAGAACATGCGTATATAAACAATGAACTTTTCTCAAATTTCAAACAAAAATATTGTTGATATAATCTTTGAATTGGACAGGTTATAAAGTGGTGGACTGGAATTGTAAAACTTTACGTCAGGGATCGTCAACCTAATACACGCGTGCCAAACTTGGCACGCAGAGCGATTTTCAATGGCACGCGCGAGACCTCCATGAGATGGTGTTTATTTTATATTGATTTTCCTGTTCTGAATGAGGAAAACTGACTGTTGAAGCCGATGTTTCTGAATGACAAAGCGACACATTTCAGTGAGTTTTTAAGTTCACAAGGACGGTGTCAAATAGACCTTGAACTGTTTGACTACTGGAATTGATTTACATATAGATCTATCTTGAATGATATCAATTTTAACACATTTAACCAGATGCACTTCCCTTTATCAAGGTATATATTAAGATAGATAGTTGGGCTTTTTAGAATGTAGCTCGAAGCACTCAATGCGGTTTTCTATAATAAAAAAAAGGCAATACTTTTAAATTCATGGACTAATTTTTTCATACCTCATCAAGCCTAACTGGCTTGATCTCACTACAACCATCTTAGATGTAGATGTATTTTAAGTGGAGGGATACTGAAGATTTTAAAACGCTGCCAGTTGAATTTTAAACATCCAAAAACAATGGGCATCGAAACGTGCCAATTTGTGGGAAAATCTGGAAGGATGATGCTTAGGAAATTCATCTGCTATTCTCAACTGCCAGGTAGGCTATTCATTCGATCTACTTTCAGCTTTTGGTTCAACTTACACTTGTGAACAGAGGTCACTTACACTTCACTACTCAGAAATGACTAAATATATATCTGCCATTATAAATTAGCGAGTAGCAAGACTAAGCGCTCAATAATTGTCACAGCCTACTTATTATATTAACAAAAGTTTTTATGCTCATCTTCTATAATTAAACATAAATATAAGTAATTCTAAAACAACACTAGTTTTTATTTATTTAATAAATATAAGAGACTTTTTAATAGCATTATATTATCCAGTTTTTGTAATTATTAGGCTAATGTTAAAAAGATGAACTATTTAAGGTTAAATGGACAAACAATTAATGCAGTACATGTTTATTTAAACTGTTTAACGTAAATTAATTGTATCTCTCTAATTAAATCTTGTAATGAATAACATAATGCTTGAATTATATAAGGAAATAATAATTAGTAACAGGCAGTAATATTTGTTATACTACAAAACATAACTTGTTTTGGCATCACTGTTGAAAAAATTTAGAAACTTTATTTAATTTTCATTAAAGGGAGATAATTAACCCGTTTTATTTGCGCTAATATTTCTAATATTATATTTCTTATTTTTCTTTTATAAAAGTCTACAACTTATAACTTTATAATGACCGAACTGTAAAAAGTATTTACAAATTTTATAAATATTTTGTGACCAAAAGATTATATGCACATTTCTTAAGCATTACATTAACTACCCGTTTTTATTATTACTTCGTATCAATTGCATCAAACCATTATTAGTAAAACAATTCATCCATAATTGATCTAAATTAACGAAAATCTCACCCATATATGAGAACAAAATATAATACATATTAGCATCTAGCATCCGATAGAATCCGCTAGATTCGCTAGATCCTCATCGTAATTTTCCAGTATCCAGACTTTTAAATGATAAAGTTTACAAATTAATTACCATAAATGTGAAAGTTTAGTACTAAAATCATAGACTATAATAAGATGGACTGCTTGCTCTATTTTTTAGAGCTTATATGTACTTTTTTTTGCGTGCGCAACCAATAAGGCTGTCTTAAATGACTTCCACACACCTCGTTGTTTCTTAAATATTCCCGCTGTATAGAACTTTCGATTTAATTATAATTTTTCATTGAGAAAATCGAACCGATTCAATAAAACGGAAGTGCAAAGGAAACAACGAATCGGAAATCCCGAAAAGCAGTCTTTCGAGTCATCATATAGCAGAAATACTAAAGCAAGCGGTCCATGTATATTATAGTCTATGCTAAAATATTGTATTTGGTACAAATGCATATAAAAATGATGATAATCACTAACACGTTATTTTTGTTTTAATATTAAAACGCTTTAACGATTTTTTCTAGAAATTTCCTTTGCTTTTGGCCTTGGTCTTGCTACGAAGTTAAATTAATTGTCTTATAAAAAGTAATAAAACAAGTAGCCTATAATAAGCTTAGAGCAGGTTGACATTTAGGCTGTTGGCACGCTAAAGGATTTAGAAATCCTAGTTTGGCACACAAATTAGAAAAAGGTTGCCGAACCCTACTTTACGTTAAAAATTTTGACATTATATATGGACAGCCCCTATAGGTAAAAGAAAATTGCGGGGCCATCTTATTTGAGTAAAGAATATGCCTATAATAAATGTTAATATGCACATAAAACTAAACTAAAGTGAACTTCACGGGGTATATAACTAAATACGTCTTTAAAAACACTATGTAACACAAAAAATTCAGGGGTCGTCCATAAATGACTACTTGTCAAGCATGCGTTGATTTATTAATACAATTATAGACGTTTGCATTTCACAACTTTATTTGTTTGTTAAAAATTGCATTGGAAACAAATCTTAAAATATATTAAAGATTTTGCGATCCAGAAGATGACATATCGCCCGTAGTAAATTACGTAACAATAATAGTTTAGACACATCGGGGCTGCGTCAAATAACGACTTGGACCCCCCCCCCCCCCCTATTGTAGTCTGCATTATAACCGAACCGCCTGCTCATTTCCCCTAAAAAAACTTTTCCAGACTTCATTTATGTACAGCCCATTATGTTTGCATCTTCAACACATGAACTTGATGGACTTTATTTTAAGAATGTATTTCATTTAGAATACATAGGTTTTGTTTCCTTTCTAGTGCGATTTTGAAAATGTATTTTGTTTATTTTGTAGTAATATTATTGATTTTTTTTTAAATATTGTATATTGATCTCAATATATCGATGGATCGACATGCTTTCATACAGGCTAATTTATTTATCATAAATTATTTAATATGTATTGTTATATCATGACAGGTATGTGCATTATATATTTTGATTTGTAACAATACATCTACACATGATTGGTTTGACTGCCAGGTTAAATTTAGTGTAAGAAAACTAAAAGAGGTAAAATATCCCATCGTACCAATTTGATTCACATAGGGCCGGTGAGGCACCGTTCGCTAGTTTCTGTGGCCACGGCATACTAGGAGATTGTGTGGCCATTTTTAAGACTATTCCGCGGGCCATTGAAAAGTGCTCTGAGTGGAAGTCTGGCACTCGTGCCGTAAGTCCCCGACCCCTGCAATTAGTCACTTATGTAGGGCAACACTCTATGTTATCGCATAGAATGCTCAGTGCGCTGTTGGTAACCGTGTTATTACCAAACGGGGTACATGGAAATTTAGATGTAATATATTATGGTACGGTTAGTAAAATACCAGTCTAATCCGGTCATCTGCGTGTCAGATTCAGTAGGGACTAAAATAAATGAACTTTGTTGTTTTCATTTTAAATCTAGCTAGTCTCGACGTGAATTCAAACTGTGACGTCTCAGGCTTACATCATTTTGTTGTTTCTGTTGGGGTTCAAGGTCACACATTTAAAACAAATAAACCCATGTGCCCATATATGTATGTATCTTGAACATGTTCAAAAACTCTATAATATATATATATAATAATAATTCTTATATTGTTAACATTTAACAATTAGCGATTAATAATACATAAATGTTATTTTGTTAATCTTTTTTTTTTTGTATTGTTATGTAAACATAAAAATGAGTCTATGTTTTGTAGATATTTTGATTTTTAAATCATAGATGATGCCGTTTTAAAAAAAAATATAACAAAAAAGTTCAATCTACTGATTTATAAAAGATTAGGCATGGAAGTAAGATTCTTGAAGCAGAAATTAAGAGGCTTTCAAGTGACTTTCACTTATCTATAAAATTAGATTTCCTAAACACTGACCTGTAAATACATTTTAACTGACTTAGACTTCTTTTGTATCGTATAGATTTGTTCTACATATGGGTGGTTTATTCCTTTATCTCGCTTATATAGTTAAGTGAATAGTGCATATAGTGCAGTCAATTCTAGCCTCAATTTACGCATACAAATTTAATAGGGAGTCTCTAGCCATTCTTTTTATAAATCAGTGAGTTCATGAGGAAAATTATTTTATTGTTCACATTTTCTTGTTGTTATATTCAAAGAAAGAGTTGAATCATTGAATCATGCTCTGTGTTGTTTTATAAAAATAAAGAATTGATATTATAATGATCCATTGCCTACTTTGAGCATTATTTATATTTAATTAAAAGAGTCGGGACAGTGAATCTTAATTTGAATATATTTGAAGAAATAATGAGTTGAATCGTTGAGTCTTACTGCGAACACTATTAAAACCATATACTATAATATGCATGGACCGCTTGCTTTAGTATTTCTGCTATATGATGACTTGAAACACTGACGTTCGGAATTCCCGATTCTAAATAAAGTAATTGCTATACGGGAAATAAAGTTATTGATATACAAGTTCCATGATTTTCTCAATGAAAAATTAAAATCGAAAGGAGTACAGAGTGGAAACATTTATAGATCAGTGTTGTGTGCGCACGGAAAAAAGAAAATAAGCTCTAAAAATAGAGCAGGCGGTCCATCTTATTATAGTCAATGATATATTAATAAGCCTACAAGTATTCATTTAAAGTCCAAAAAAAATGCGATTTAATAAAACGGAACTTGTATTACAATTACTTCATTTAGAATCGGGAATCGCAAAAAACAGAAGATAATAGCATACAAAACTAAAGCAAGCGGTCCATGTATATTATAGTCTATGGTTAAAACAAAGAGTTGAATCATTGAATCATTGAATCATTGAATCATTGAATCATTGAATCATTGAATCATTGAATCATTGAATCATTGAATCATTGAATCATTCCATGATTTGTAAACAGAACAACCTCTAGCCTATACAGCTCATTAAAAACTATTTTGTAAATACGATAGTTTGTGTGCTCGTTTGTTCAATTCTTTCTTTGTACAGCAAACCGTCACCATGGAAACAGAAATGGCCGAGGCTGCAAAAGACTTCACCTCAGTTTTAGCTCACTGATCTCGTCCAATAAACATGACATTCGAATGAAAAACTATCATGGTCGATCGCTGCATTGTGCTGGCTCCACAATCTTCTTGTACAGCAGCAACCCGTGGAAGTAAATGACTATTTAAAGATGTAATCAAATAGATTCATCCTATGCAAGAACAAATGCATGCAAGTAGCCTACTCTAGTCTTCCTAAGTAGCATCCGGGCATGAAATGGGTTGCCTGAATAAAAAAACACAGGAAAACTGGTATTTTAACATCATTTAATTAAAATGGATATGCACGGATAAGCGTAAAACATAATAAGAGCGTCTGTAACTAAGATAAGATAAACATAACAATGCAATATGTAGTTAAACCTGTTTACTGACTTTACAATCAAATCCGTTTCCTAAATTGAGATCATGATCCCATCATAATTCAAGGGTATTTTAGAATAATCTATTTTAGATTTCTATTATAGATTAATGCTAAAAATAGATGGTCGAGAATTCGCCCAGAAATTGTCATTTAAAGATTTCATTACTGATTTCACTAATATGCTACTCCGTTATTAAGAATGACTCTGCTATCAAAAGCTTTTGTCTCTCTTAACTTGATAGGAGGTTAATGGTTAGCTTTTGGTAGATGGAGCTTACTTGAAATAAGGTTAGAGTTAAGAGATTTAGGGTAAAAGCCGTTAGAAACCGCGGCATAAAAGGAAAATCGGGAAAACCCGATGCTGCTGATTGTTCCCGAAGTAAATGAACTTCAACCTTGTGTAAAGTAGGAAGTTCTTTCCAGTCAGCTATAAAGCTATATTCACTGAACTATATACGTACTAAACTAAATACCGAAACAAACGTTTTCACTAGAAGTTTTTATTATAATATTGTTTGTTATTCCTCTTTCACTTTTAACAAAACACATTAAAATCATTAGTTCCTCCGTCATTTTGACGGACATAACTCTAAGTAAAGCTCTATTCACTTAACTATGTACATGAAGATGTTTTAAAAACTTCAGACAGATCGTATAGCTACGTCGATGTTTTCAATACATGATTTCCTTTTATAAAACGCCCTCCACCTTGCACTATTTGCCCCTCCTTCCTACATTGCTTTACAATACTGGATTCGCCTCAGACTATGACCACATATTATAATATTAGAAAATCATAAATCTATATTGCACTTATAAAGTTTCATTCATGGGACGAAATTGTTGTTCTCATTTAATTGTCTGTTTGGGGAGAGGGGGGGTGGGGCGGGGGATGTAATGGAGTTCGTCCCTAAGTGACCGACACACAGTTCATGTTGTCCCTAAGTGACCGACACACAGTTCATGTTGTCCCTAAGTGACCGACACACAGTTCATGTTGTCCCTAAGTGACCGACACACAGTTCATGTTGTCCCTAAGTGACCGACACACAGTTCATGTTGTCCCTAAGTGACCGACACACAGTTCATGTTGTCCCTAAGTGACCGACACACAGTTCATGTTGTCCCTAAGTGACCGACACACAGTTCATGTTGTACCTAAGTGACCGACACACAGTTCATGTTGTACCTAAGTGACCGACACACAGTTCATGTTGTACCTAAGTGACCGACACACAGTTCATGCTACAAGATTATACTAAAGATATTATGTTGGCGAATAAATAACAAATATTATTGGAAGCTTGTTATTAGCTCCATTACGTCCTTCCAATGTGAGGGCGGATGATGGGATGGGGAAACTCCGCTGAACTTGGCGCTGGTCAAATTGCTTCACTGATTATTTGGCACCGATGTATAATCAACTTCTTTGCACGATTATTCCACAAGTGCCAAATGATTGTGTCGCTTAGTCAATACACTATCTGCCATCCCTCTATAGTTGTCTTAGATTCCTGAAAATATTACGTCATCTTCAAAAAGTACTTGTTGCACAAATGTCTCCCCCGTACAAATTCTAATTCCTGAAATTAATAAATGTATTCATTACCTTACAGAAGTCTACCGTTAATAAAGTTAGATTAGAACCACTGGCTACAGGGTTAACTCTTTCAAAATGTCTGCGCTAACGTTTTACGCTCAAAGATCCACAGTCAACATTCTTCTTGCCATCAAATCATTGTTTCGAAATCAAAATAAATAATGAAAAATAAAAATCATATATTGAAAGAAATTTTATCTTCATTTGTATTTCTAAAATATATTCTTGTATAAGGTTTACTAGTATATATTATATAGAACAATTTATTAAAAATATATAATATAAAAATTGTTAAAAATATAGGTTATATAATATAAAATTGATTTTTTTAAATAGTTATAAGTAACTACAATACTAACTTACTTTTTAACATTTCATTTACATGGAGTTGACATATAAGAATATTATTATCTTTTACAAAAACTATTTTCTTTATTTCATCAAATACGTTTTTCTAGAGTTGAAAGTTTAAAAGCGACGTTTGTTGGGCAGGGGAGGCTAATCCCTTTCTTTCATTGAATAAAAAGCACTATAACTATAACCATGACATCGAATTATCGAAATAACAACAACTTAAACAATATAAAATGACGATTTCTAAAAGATAATGAAAAAAAATTTTCATCGTTTTTTTATTGTTATAACGTTAACTCATTTAGCCTAGATCTATCTCTCTCTATACGCGTGCAGTTATGAGAAATTCATTCAGAAATGTATTATCGTATTTCACCGATCGTTCAATATTTAATGTCCCATATTCTATGTTTACTTTTCTCAGTCATACCCTGTAGGTGGCGACTCGTGGCTACGCTAAATGTAAGAAATATAACGCAAAAGCGAAATTGATCATATATTTTCTCTTAACAAGAAATATTTTCATTTGAAAACAGACCGCAGTTATTTGTTGTAAAACTATATATAGATCTCTGCATTTTTCAAGGTACTGGTGCATTGTCAAAATTAATTTAAGAGTTATACCTCTATTCATTATAATACTATGGTTATTTACCGTTTTTACAGATGCGCCAACTTCCGGTGAGAAACTAAACACATACGCTGCATTTTACGATTTGCATACCAACTGAAATATGATAAAATTATTTATTAAACACACGTGGCGAAAATACATAAAGGAGGCAACTGACCATCTGCAGTTTAAATGAAAGTTCTGTTGTTTTTTAAAATGTCTTTCTAAATACTAGGCCTAGTGTTCATACCTTACTTACATTTACTTTCAACATATGTCAATATGAATAATGGTATAAGATTTATAGACAGATCTGGTCTATCCATATATGTAAGGTAACCTGGTACAGACCATTTATAATTCTGTGCCAAAACAGCAAGGCAACTTGTGAGCCCCTTGAAACAAAAATAAAAACACGAAAAGCCTCAACAAGTAATTCGCTTTCACCAATTTATTAAAAAAAAAAAAACTAATATTCTAAGTCAATTCCAGAAAACCTGGATCATTAATTATAAAACTAACATAATGATTGCTATCAAAAAATTCCTTACAACGCAGTAAATAAATTGTAATATTTCTAATCTGTAATATGTAAGCTGCTTACATTATAGAAAACTTATACAATTTACATCAAATATGTATTTAAGTATAAATTTCATTGGTAGTTGCCGAGTTTAATTAATAAGGTTTTTTGACAGCTCCTTTCTTTAAAGTCAGTAAGCTCATTATTTAATCACAATATCTTTTACATATTTTTGTCCATAATGTAGCTTCTTAAACAAAGCGGCTTGATATCAAAGTCGACAGTCAGCTCGTCTCACAAACTCGACATTCCTGGTTAGACCCATGGTGCAGAAAATAATAAGAAATAAAAATATCCACCGCCGACTTGGAGAGGAGATGGGCGTCACCAATCTGAAGTCTACCAAGCCCACATAAAGAATTAATGGATGCACAGTGTCCAATAGCTTACCATAACGGTTAAGGGGAAAAAAAAGCTTTTGCATGTGCAGAGATTTCAATAAAAAAAATTATGTCATTTTTTACTATAAGTTTCTTAATGTAATTTAAATATTCTGCGGTTTGATTAAACCAATTTTTAATTGTTGATGCAATTGAGATAAATCGAGAGAGATGTATTTCATTGTTAGATATTGAAAGATAACTTTCTTCTCTTATATGTTACAGGTGCTCCGTAGTTTGATATCTAGACTTACATTTTGATTAATGTCTGTTTAATGAAGTTATATTATTAAGTTTCCTCACACTGCAATTCACCTTTCATTGATTAGAAGAAAGAAAATAGAAAAAAATAGGTTTAACACTTACCTCAAAATAGTTACCGGTACTGTGACTTTTGTGACATATATGTAAAAAAAAAAGGTCATTTTATATAATAGAATAATTGTAACCTTTGGTCCAAACTTTATTTTTTTTTTTGCTTATAGACTCATTTGATTGAATGACAGGCCTGGGTAGATCTAAGAGTCAAATGGGAAAGAAAAAATCAAAAAATTATTTTTTAAATAAATATATATATAATTATCTATTTAGAAATATACCGTTATCTCTACTCACATTTTTTACTGTATCTTTTTACCAGCGTTCACCTCATTCCCTCTCATTCTACTCTCTCTCCGTCTCTCTTTATCCTTCTCTCTCCGCTCTATCTATTCCCTCGCTAACTGAGCACGCGCCATCATCTCATTTGCATACGACTTCATCCTCTGCTACTATCTAATTAATAACTCCTGTGTTGAGAGATAACACATAACACAGGAACCCCAGGGGGGGGGGGGTCCTTAATGTCTATCAGTGTATGGATGAGAGGGGACGGGAAGTGAGAGGCGGTTATGCGAGTGGGTGGGAATTGATCCGCTGGACCCCAAAATAATGAATTAAAACAAAAAATACTATAGTACACTGTAATAGGGGTTGTGAAGTTTGCAAATAATGACATGTTGTTATAAATATGAAAACACATAAAATCACCACAAAAGGGAATGTTTCAATAAACCCAGAGTTGTGTAGTATATGGTCCAGTGACTGCCACTGACAGTATTGACAATTAGGAATTAACTGAATGGCAGATGTCGGGGGGGGGGGGTGAGCACCAATCGACAGCTGTGAGCGCCACATACTGGTCATTGTCATTTATATGTGTGTATACATTTATACACATTCACACATGCATGCAGGCGTATTGGCACATGATCCACGTGGTGCTTTATACTATTGTTTTAGTATTTGACAGTCAAATTGTAATTGGGCCTAATTTACAGGCACTCAAGTGGACACTATGAATTAGAATGTAATTGGATAAAACCAATAATAGCGCTGCATAAATTGAATTCCATAGTCCTGGCTTGTTTGAAGTAGGGATGTTAAAACCGGTTTATTTTCAAAACCGGTTTTCGGATCCATAAAACCGGTTTAAAACCGGAATTCGGTTCCCCCTTTCCCGCGCAAGTCACTCACGGGCCAGAAAAGCTTAATGTGCGCAGTTTTGTAGGTAGGCTATATTTGAAAGTTGTTCAAACTTAATTAGTGTTTGCAGGGCATTCAATGGGTTGATTTGTGTGAATACAATATGATTGTGTACACTTTACCATAAAATGTGGGCTAATTGATTGAAACCGATAATAGCTTTCAATTTTTTTAAATAGTGATAATCAAATTTACGATTATCGTTGACCAACATCATAATAGGACCTACTAAGAAGCATATGAAGAGGCATATATGGTAACTTGTAAAACAATGTCTGTATTGAAAGGTTTCGCGTAGCATAAATGTGTATTTAATAGTCCCGTAAACAAAAAAGCACACACGCGGTGCCTAGCCGAATAATTGTTTAGGGTCACAGAAAAGGGCTAGTTTGCGTTTCTCTATTGCGTACATCAAAGAGAAGCGAACATCTAAAAGATGAGCCGACAAGTAAAAAGATTCATGTGAATTGTAACTGTAACTTAACAATTGGTTTGATGTTGTTTTTATCGCAAGCCATAGACTAGTTGGTATTTGGAAACACAAGAAACACAATATCTAGGACTAGATAGTGTTAGCAAGGCATTTCAAGAAAGGTTTTGTGCGAGTCTAACATTATTTATTAAAAATATTTCCATCAGAACCAAATAAAAGGGTCTTCTACTTGAAGTAATGATTACCTTCCAACTTACAACCAACAAACCGAAATCCGGTTTTAAAATTCAAAACCGGTTTTAGGTTTCAAAACCGGAATCCGGTATTCCGGTTTTCGTTTAACATCCCTAGTTTGAAGTAAAGTATTCCGTAGGATCTTATTAATCGGGGGGGATTAGTGAAGCAGCGTTCAAAGTTTCTGTGGCCAGGGCATACTACGTAATAGTGTGGCCAGCTCAATACCCAAGCCACCTTGACTTTACCACCAACTAAAGTCGGATACCCATCAGAGCTGGGTAGACTTGCTAGTATAGGTGAATATAAATATATTTATAACAAAATAGAAAATGGTAATGGTATGAACTAATTATATATATAGGCCTATAGGCCTACTTTTTATACTTTAAAACTTAAATATTATGGCCTAATTAGTTCATGGTGTTCATAAGAATCAGCATCTCATAATGCTGTACTTGAGTAGGCATCTGATAATGCTGTACTTGAGTAGGCATCTGATAATGCTGTACTTGAGTAGGCATCTGATAATGCTGTACTTGAGTAGGCATCTCATAATGCTGTACTTGAGTAGGCATCTGATAATGCTGTACTTGAGTAGGCATCTCATAATGCTGTACTTGAGTAGGCATCTCATAATGCTGTACTTGAGTAGGCATCTCATAATGCTGTACTTGAGTAGGCATCTGATAATGCTGTACTTGAGTAGGCATCTCATAATGCTGTACTTGAGTAGGCATCTCATAATGCTGTACTTGAGTAGGCATCTGATAATGCTGTACTTGAGTAGGCATCTCATAATGCTGTACTTGAGTAGGCATCGGATAATGCTGTACTTGAGTAGGCATCTCATAATGCTGTACTTGAGTAGGCTTCTCATAATGCTGTACTTGAGTAGGCATCGGATAATGCTGTACTTGAGTAGGCATCTGATAATGCTGTACTTGAGTAGGCATCGGATAATGCTGTACTTGAGTAGGCATCTCATAATGCTGTACTTGAGTAGGCATCTCATAATGCTGTACTTGAGTAGGCATCGGATAATGCTGTACTTGAGTAGGCATCTGATAATGCTGTACTTGAGTAGGCATCGGATAATGCTGTACTTGAGTAGGCATCTGATAATGCTGTACTTGAGTAGGCATCGGATAATGCTGTACTTGAGTAGGCATCTCATAATGCTGTACTTGAGTAGGCATCTCATAATGCTGTACTTGAGTAGGCATCGGATAATGCTGTACTTGAGTAGGCATCTGATAATGCTGTACTTGAGTAGGCATCGGATAATGCTGTACTTGAGTAGGCATCTCATAATGCTGTACTTGAGTAGGCATCTCATAATGCTGTACTTGAGTAGGCATCGGATAATGCTGTACTTGAGTAGGCATCTGATAATGCTGTACTTGAGTAGGCATCTCATAATGCTGTACTTGAGTAGGCATCTGATAATGCTGTACTTGAGTAGGCATCTCATAATGCTGTACTTGAGTAGGCATCGGATAATGCTGTACTTGAGTAGGCATCTCATAATGCTGTACTTGAGTAGGCTTCTCATAATGCTGTACTTGAGTAGGCATCGGATAATGCTGTACTTGAGTAGGCATCTGATAATGCTGTACTTGAGTAGGCATCGGATAATGCTGTACTTGAGTAGGCATCTCATAATGCTGTACTTGAGTAGGCATCTCATAATGCTGTACTTGAGTAGGCATCGGATAATGCTGTACTTGAGTAGGCATCTGATAATGCTGTACTTGAGTAGGCATCGGATAATGCTGTACTTGAGTAGGCATCTGATAATGCTGTACTTGAGTAGGCATCGGATAATGCTGTACTTGAGTAGGCATCTCATAATGCTGTACTTGAGTAGGCATCTCATAATGCTGTACTTGAGTAGGCATCGGATAATGCTGTACTTGAGTAGGCATCTGATAATGCTGTACTTGAGTAGGCATCGGATAATGCTGTACTTGAGTAGGCATCTCATAATGCTGTACTTGAGTAGGCATCTCATAATGCTGTACTTGAGTAGGCATCGGATAATGCTGTACTTGAGTAGGCATCTGATAATGCTGTACCTGAGTAGGCATCTCATAATGCTGTACTTTAGTAGGCATCTGATAATGCTGTACTTGAGTAGGCATCTCATAATGCTGTACTTGAGTAGGCATCTCATAATGCTGTACTTGAGTAGGCATCTGATAATGCTGTACTTGAGTAGGCATCTCATAATGCTGTACTTGAGTAGGCATCTCATAATGCTGTACTTGAGTAGGCCTATGCTATAAGCCAACTAAATATATGATATAATGAAAGTGATGGTAGGGCCTATAGCTTAACATGCTACTAAATAAGGCTGCTAAATGATGCGAGTGTATGTTGTAGCACTGCGACACTGTAGCGTATTATGCACTCTTCAGTATATGCCGGTTGATCCTATTGAGGACTTAAAGCGGTCTCAGGTGCATAGGGGCGTACGGGATGGGGAGGGGGGGGATTAAATAAGCATAAAAATGTGGGCTCCCTATTAACGATTATTCATTCTAGGCGCGCCTCTCCTCAGAAATGATTCTATGAACGCCGATAGACTGAAAGATCGCTTACAACTATTTTACTTTATAGGATAGTATTAGAATAGTATGTGATAGGTGAAGTATGTGATAGGTGAAGTATGTGATAGGTGAAGTATCTTTACATTGTAGAACACAAAACAACATAAGGGCTCATTGTGATGATGGGGTGTGTAAGCCATCCCGCGAGGCCACAAGGGGGGGGGGGCGGAAGGTGACGTTGCCTGATCCACCTGGTCACAAATATCAGAAAATCACCTTATAATTTCTTACCACACCTTTCCGACTTTTAAAAAGCAGCAACTTGGTATCTAAATATAAATGTGTTAATGCAATTTGTATAGAAGTATATGTATTATATATGTGGTTGTGTGTATGTGTGTGTGATGTGTAAGTGTAAATGACAGCAGCTTATTCCAAAATGCAAAGAGATCTTGAATCCAGGTGACAGATGTCCAGAGGAAGACGACCTTTACCAAGTGTGTATTAGTTGGGGATGGAGTCGAAAGAGCGAAACGGCCCACACGATCAGTCGAGTGAGCTAATACGTGTCAAACATTACTATTAACAAAAGAATTGATGTGAAATGATGTCTATTAAGTCAGTGAAGCATTTGTTCATCAGTTTAAAGGACTGTTTTTTTGTTTTTATTCATGCAAAAAGATACTCGGAAATGTGTGATCAGAACAATGCCCGGCCGGCTTAACTCCTACCCTCCCCCCTCCCGCCAGAACTAATGTAAGGTATGTCTACTTGTCAGAACAGGTAAACAACACCTCCAGGTCCTAGAAACTGGAGTCGATCCCAAGATGTTCGCGAGGTGACCCAAAAGCGCCGCCGGTAGACCACAGCGTCACATAATAATATACTTGACGTAGTTAATGTGTGAAAGAAAAACACTAAAATATAATACGTACATACTTACTCATGCTTGTCTTTTTAAGCTCCCACTTCTCTATACGGCATCAGAGTCTAGTCCACTCTCTCAGGGCTGGAAGATTATAAACATCTCTAGAACACCAGACCGCATGGTGCAGGCCATTCTAATTGTCTTTTTTCCCCCAAGTTTTTCTCCTTGGTTTCCCTCCATCACATGACGTCACTGTGTCCGCTTTCTAGACAATAAAAGAAATGTACAAAGTTAGGATTATGCTAACGGATGCCTTACTTTACTCTTGAGAAATGTTGACATAGGCGCCCATCGCATTTTGATTTTATTTCTGAAGTATATTCGACTTTTGCAATTCATTTGAGAAATAGAACAGAGACGGCCCAGGTCCTTACTTTAGATTTCAACTTTTTATGGTAGATAGATTTTTGTTACATAGCTCTAAGAAAATAATGGAATCTGTAATCATGTTATGAACAACATTTTCCCCCACAAATTACTAACTATAAAAAAGCTAAGATTATCGAAATAAAAGATTATGAACATTTAATATTGAGAATTTTTTAAAAATTAATTTTCAGAGGTTTAGCTGTAGAAAATTATTTTGCAGATTTGATATTATATGGCTGTCCAGACATAATTCAACATAAAAATGCGCGATAGTTTCGTATTTATAAAATAATATTTGTTTTTTTGTTTTACCATATCATTGTTATGTTTTTATTGTTATTTAAAAGCTCACCCTTTCTTTTGTCCTGACCAATATAAAAAAATAATAATAATAAAAACATTTCCAAAACTTTTAAGAAGTCATAAACAATTTAATAAAAGAAATATAGGGTTTGATCAAAACATTTATTGAACATTCATGCTTTAAAAAAAATCAAGTTCATTGATATATATATGGAAGAAAATCAACATTAACATATGTTTTTCATTGATGTGATTTTACATACATAGTAAACTAAGTTCACTTACCTTTATAATAAACGTTTTAAAGCATTTATAATCTCTGTCTTAATAGAATTGATTTATTTTTTTAAACGTTTTACTCATTTATAGACAAATTAATTCTTTTTTTTCGAAAGTACTTTTCAAAATCTAAAATAACATAAAAACTTTTACTCTAGAATAAGTTTGTCGATGCAGAAAGTCCAGCGGCCGGGGTAATAGTTGTTCAACTACTGGCTACAGGTATATTTAAATTTGGAGGCATTCGCAACTTGGCGCTAAAACTTACGTCTGCTGGCCAGGTTTAATCCCTGTATGATTTCATGCCGGCTCATACAAAGTAAATGCAAAATATAACGAAACAAGAAAAAAATGGTGTGTGTCTCCCGCACAATGACAATGATACTCCGGAAAATGACGAATGAATGATTTTTTTTTTCAACAAAATTTACCGTAGCGTGTGAGAGAGGGTGAGATGCAATCAAGTGAGCAGCGCATGCGTAGAGCTAGTTGCACGTGCTGCCCTAGGAATACAACAGTTGTCTGGTGACTTTATCCTGCCCTATATTATTATCTGGCGAGTGAGAGAATGGTATGTATTTGGGTCAACCGTGGCTGATGGCAAAGTAATGAATACATAATATAAGGATTATCAGCAAGTGTAGAAACATTTCTTTTCATTATTTTTTTCAAGCATAGCCTGTAAATAGAAATTATTTGTTATATCTTTATAACCCTTGCATGCCATTAAGTTTTTTATATGGTTGAACACATCTAAAACATTAGCGTTTTATATTTTATTTCTCTTTGTGAGCTGTGAAATAAAGAAGTGACTCATTCAATGTACATAAGTTACATAGTTATTTATGTATACACGCGATCAAAGTTCTTCTTATTTAAATCGTCTTATAAAGAGGGCAGCTTTTTTGGTGCATTCTCTTTTGCAGACCTACAAATCACCCTGTAGGCCTAAAATTAAAGACCCATCCCAATGCCCAGAGGACGACCAAGAAATACCTGGCGACGCGACCTAGATGCGGACAACACAAAGATGGTGTATAGCTGGACCCAATTAGAGACAACACAAAGATGGTGTATAGCTGGACCCAATTAGAGAGAATGGATCAGGACAGAGGACTCTGAGGAGATCGGTGGTTGGCGGCCCATACCCCAGGTGTGGTGACAGGCAATGATGAGGCTGATGGGTGCCCAGTTTAGATTTTGACCAGATATATTTCTTACTAAAAAACGTGTATTATAATTTGCATCTTAAGATAATAATTTACTCTCCTTATATCTACAAAAAAAAGGGCTTTTAAGTACATTCATTTTTTAATGGATAATAACAAGAAATGACTTCAAGAAATAGTTTAGACATAAGTATTTCTAAGTGTTTTTAGTGTAGCCGAATTTCGACGAATGTCAGTAGATTAGCCTAAGAAAAATTAAAATTATTTTTTATATGCACTCAAATTATTCTTCGGTGCCAAGACTTAAATAGCCATTCAATCTATGAGCAATTCAATATTGAACTATTCAAAGCACTGAGAAGGCTTATTTAAGAAGCTAGCAATTTACGGCATTAGCAATTTATGCAAAGAGCAATTTTGATAAGCAATCACCATTTCAAGCAATTTAAGGATATATAGGCCTATGTGTATATATGTTTTATTGGGGTCAGCAGACGTTGTTCTTTTTCCAGAAAACACTTTTTAATGTAAGATTTCTTTATCTTATTTTTTGCTGACGCCTATGCTTTGCTTTGATGAGCCATAGCTTAGTATAAATATAATCATCATAATCATCAACCCATTGACCGTTGTGGTCGTTGTGGGGAGCGAATGGATACCTCAGCTGTCAACCTTCTCCACTTTTGACTGTGTTGAGCGGTTGTCAATAGTTCAGTCAACTGCAACCCGGTCCAATATTTTATGTTGTCCAACCAGCATCTCCGCTGACGGGCTCTCCGACGTCCACCTTACACAATGCCATGGAGATTTGTTTTGGGCAGGTTATTATGCCGCAACACATGACCGAACCATGTCAGTTTGCGCACTTTGATTGTTGTTGAGGGCCTGCAATTGAGGATATTCTGTCCCACACATACACATTAGACCTGTGTTCTACGTTAGAGATTCGAAGTACTTTTCTCGTGCATTTATTTTCGAATGCCTGCTGATAGCTGAGTCCATGTCTCACATCCATACAGAACAATGGTTTTGACAAGGGCCGTGTAAAGTCTGAGTTTTCTTGGGAGACTAATACTTTTTCTGGTCCAGATTCTGTTTAGGCGAGCCATTGCCGCATATATATAACACACACACTGAATACGATTAATCTAATTTTTCTTTGTTTTTTTAAAAAGCACAAAAACATGCCTCTTAAAAATTCTTCAAAATAGCGATTCAATCACACTTAGGCCTAATTTATTAATTTATTAATTTATTCATTTAGTAAGCACTTTAAAGAAATACTTTTTAAAAGTCTCTATTCTTTATTGGTTTTTGCATTTTGTCTACTTTGTTCTGACATTGTGGTATTGCAATGTGTTATAGCCTGAAACATCTAAACACCATAAGGTCCAATGGTTTGTTTAGTTTTTTCAACATAGAGGCTACAGTTTTTTTTTAGACTATGATTAAGTAGACCTTGTGTGGTGATACCACAGTTGGTATCATTTAAACGTCAACAAGACATTATTAAGATTATGTTGGCCTATTTAAAAAAGAGTACCTTTCATCTATTTTCAGAATGTCCTGCACAGGATATTAAGTAAAAGTAAAGTATGCCGTCGGACCAAATTGATCCATAGGGCCGATGAATTACCGGTTTTTGTGGCCACGGCTAACTAGGTGATTGTGTGGCCAGCACTATGCACAGCCGCCTTTACTTTACCCCAACTATGGTCAGGTAGACCATCAGAGCTGGGTAGACTCAGGGACACCCTCCAGACCCGGGAAAAATCCTAGCCTAAACCAGGATTCGAACCCAGGACCTTTGGTTCGCCAGCCGAATACTCGGTCACGTGCCCCCTAACATATTAAGTAAACTTGACGTAAGTTATTTTGAAGTTTGTTTTAGTTTATGTATGAAATGTTGGGTTTTGTTACAGGATAATCTTCCCACAGTCTGCCAGACACTTTGAAATATTTATTTGTTGGAATTTTTTTAGTTCCAGGGTCCAGGAAGGTGTTAGACTTTGAGTTCTGCCTGTAGGTAACTGTTCAAAACTCCAATGGGACCGATCAAGTCAATGGTGTATTCTCATTGATTCTCGTGCCGGCCTCGCTATCGAATTCGGAACCCTGGAAGAGTAGCGTGTGCAGTCAAGGCATTGAGACTTTCATTAACAAGATAGGACCCCCCCCCCCCTCCCACACACACACACACCTTCACGCACACACACCCTCTCTGTCCCTCCACAGTATGCCGCCATCATCCTAATTGACGCCAAATTAACCAGCTCCATCACTGGCCACTTATGAGTCCGTCCGTCCGTCCATCACACCGTCAGCCCTCATGACGTCATAAAATATGCACGAAGCGCGAGGCGTCTCACTGCTGCTGGTAGAGACTTTAATTGAATCGCTGCACGCGACACTTGCTGATTACAGACCGACATTTTTTTGTTTATTTAAGTCACTAGGCACTGTTCTCTTGTGGCGGGGGCTTATGGGAATGATTGGAGCAATGTATAACTTTTAGTTCTCTTTAATACCCGATCATTTTTTACACGTTCCTTTATTTAAATGAAGATAGATAAAAGATATCTTTTGCGGAGTGGCCCATGGCTTATCTTAAACTTCACTCGGTCCAAATGAACGAAGAAGTAACATTGTGTAGTGGTAAATGGTGCCCCTTAATCTTGCCTACACCTTCACTTTCACCGACAGCAAACTTGCGTAAGCAGTAGAAGTCACACAACTAATTCTTAAATCACTCAGCTCGCTATATTGCTACGATATTTGTCCAATATTTACATCTGGGCCTAATGTTGGACCAATATTGGGCCAATCGAGAGTGATTTTTTTCCACACTTTTGCTTTCATCGTTGCTCCAATTAGCATATTCCCAATTCTTCTTTTTAAAAAATCATAATTGCCGCCATTAGCATTTAGAGATACGGTAAAACATTTTCTAATAGTGAATTGTATCTCTATTTACAGAAATATCTCTCCCTATTTCGGACACCATATTCCAGCTCTGAAATATAGTAGCCTACTCATCAATGCCAGGGGAAAAAACTCACTTTGCTAATTAGTTAAGGATTACTGAACCATTTATGTATGGATTGAACGTATCTTATATATTACTGACGCTCCTTCTATAAAGAAGATTATTGCGTCCTACGCTCATCGGTGGTCTGAGTCTAATCTTGCATTTTTATGAAGTGTTTTAAATGATGTTACGTTTCTCGTTTTCCTGGTTTTTGTTCAGGCAACCCGTTCCATTCCCGGATCCGTTCGAACTATTAGCAAACAAATATAATGAAAAAAAAATCATTTATCAACATACAAGATTAGACTCAGTACACTGATAAACATAGAAAGTAATAATTGATTTTATACAAGGATCGTTTGTAACACTTTGATACTATTTTTAAAATCCCTAAAACATAAAAACAAACGCTTCATCATCATTAATTTTTTTAATTAAAAAAAACGTTGCAATTTTAGCAAAAAGGGGAAGGGGGGGGGGCGATATGTATTAAATTGTGTGGTTTCAGATGTAACTAAATATTATTTCAGAAATGTTGTTGTAATCGGATATTTAATCCTTACAGTCCCGGGTGCGTATATAGCGGAACTGAAGGCAGCATAGATAGAAGTAGGTCGGTACGGGAAGGGTTAATTCATAAATTTAAATATGTATTTAATGGAGTGTTTGAACAGAGACCGCTTTTGACACTCTTGACCATGAGATCCTGATTGACAGGTTTGCAACCACATTTGGCTGCTCAGGCTGTGTTCTTCGTTGGCTTAGGTCATACCTGTCTGAGCGCACTCAAAGTGTTGCTATAGATGAGTTCCTCTCGTTACCTTCAACGCTGATCTGTTCTAGGACCAGTGATGTTTACAATGTACGTGTATCCACTCGGCCAGGTCATCAAACCGTTCGAAATTTCGTATCACTTTTACGCCGATGACACGCAACTGTACCATCATGCGGTCCCTCTTGATGCCCCTCGACGGGCTGCAAAGGTCAGTTGTGCAATCGCCAACGTCTATTCGTGGTCGGGCAGAAACGGGCTTAAAATGAATGGGGAAAAAACAGAAATAATCAGAATTGGAACCAAGAGAAATTTGGTCAAATTCACCGGTTCAGAATCCATCACCGTGAAGAATCTTGGTGTTTTACTGGATCCCACGCTGTCTTTCGACCAACATATATCTCATCTGTGCAGAGGTCTATATCTACAGTTGCGAAGACTGGGCCAAATACGTCCCTATTTATCCACTGATTCTGCAAAGACACTGGCAGTCGCTCTGATACTTTCCCGTATCGAATATTGTAACTCCCTGCTAGTCGGCCTGCCCGAAGACAAAATCGCCAGGCTACAGAGAATACAGACCAGTACTGCGCGCTTGGTCATGCGCAAATCAAGGCGAGACTCGGGAACCGCTCTTCTTCGCTCGCTCCATTGGCTCCCCGTGAAAGCCAGAATTGAGTATAAAGTGGCGCTACTTTGCCATCAGTGCATTTTTTCCGTCCTATCTCAAAGAACTCATCACACCATATGTCCCTCAAAGAACACTTCGTTCTGCCAACTCATCGCTTCTGGAAGAGCCCCGTTTCTCTCTGAAGACCGTTGGCCTTAGAGCCTTCTCAGTATCCGGTCCGAAGGTGTGGAATCTTCTTCCCATTCAACTCAGGCAAACAAGCTCCATTGATTCCTTTAAAAAGAACTTAAAAACTCATTATTTCAATATTTATCTTAATTAAAATGCTTTAGAGCCCTACTGTCTTACTTATATGTTAGGTCGGTTATTTTGTTTTGGTTGTTTGATTTGTTCCATGTTTGTAAAGTTTTGAATCATCATTTGGTTTTTTTTATCTCTTAGCCTATAGATAGTATCCGTGTTCTTGGTTGTGTGTTAAATGCGCTCTGGGCTTGCATTGTGCTTGTTGGCAGCGCTTTACAAATGTCATTATTATTATTATTATTATTATAGACAATGACAACACAGAGACGAACAGATGGGAAAAGGGTGGGGCGGATTGAACGATAAATAGAGATAGATAGACAGATAGATGATAGGTAGGTATATAGATAGATTGACATAAAAATAGATCGATAGATAGAAAGATAGATTAATAAAAAGATAGATAAATAGGTAGATAGATAGGTAGATAGATAGATAGATCGATCGAAAGATAGATCGAAAGATAGTTATATAGATAGATAGATAGGTAGATAGATAGATAGATAGATAGATAGATAGATAGATAGATAGAACGATAGATGGATAGATTGATAGATTGATTAAAACTCTACTAGTATATTATTGCTTTATGTAAACAGTATAATAGAGCTAAAACAAAACTGCTATCAAAATATCATCTTTCAATGATTCGATTCAATGGATGGACTCCCGACAAAAACATGAAATTTCGAAATGCCTCTACTCATCACTAATTGTACCATCGGCCCGCATTAAATGCAGCTCATCCCCTGGCGTGTACATGCGACACGTGTGCTCCCGGCATACATAATGGATGTGGCCTACAGTAGTTTACAGCTCCCCAACTCCCCGACCCCAGTCCTCTACCCTGAGCCACTCTACATCTGCCGCTCATACATAATTTAATCGGGGTTTCTTCTACTTTGTTTTTTTATCATGTTTAAATTCTACATAGAAGATGTTGCTAGCTAGCGCATTCTGTGTGTGTAGGCTTAAAGTCATGTAGGTAGGTCTTTAGTCATGTAGGTCTTAAGTCACGAAGGCCTTAAGTAATGTAGGCCTTTAGTCAAGTAGGTTTTAAGTAATATAAACTCAAAGTCATGTAGGTCTTTAGTCATGTAAGTCTAAAGTCACGAAGGACTTAAGTAATGTATGCCTAAAGTCATTTAGGCCTGGGCCGTCAGTCATGTAAACCTTTAGTCATATAGGCTCAAAGTCATGTAGGTTGTTAGTCATATAGGTATAAAGTCGTGTAGGTCTGTGGCCTAAATGATTTTACAGGTCCTGCTTTAGTTAAATTTTCTGGTAGGCCTATGTTTTCATATGGTAGGCTATATCCCTCATATTCGGGGTTCAAACGGAACAGTTATGCTACAATTATGTCTCTTTACTATCTCCTCTCCATGCCTGTCTTTCCTACTCGCCGGTGAACCCTGTTCTATCGGGTTAAAGGTTTGGTGCAAACCCCAGTGGATGACTGGATGGCAAAGTCCACATTCCCTGCCAGAGGCGGAGCAGCTTCCAGCGAAGTCGAAGATATGTGGACTGTTCCAACTAACGAAAGATTGTGGGAGCATCAGAAAACGAACATATATTATAGCCTATATAACATGCAAACATAAAATTTTGGAATCCAGAAGAGGTCACATAAAAAAACAGTTTCATCTACGTTTCTTTAAATGTGTGAATCTAATTAGTAGGTATTAACATTTCAAAAGCCTCATACACCTACTATCAGTAATGGATTTTTTTTACTTTATCTTAATCAATGGCGGCTGGATAGCAAAACCGACAGTGAGCTTGAATCACAAGCGCGACATCATGAGTTCGACCCACGGTGCAGACAATCTGAAATAAATTTTAAAAATCCACCGCTGACTTGGAGAGGAGATGGGCGCCACGAAGTCTACCAAGCCCACTGAAAGGGACGCTCAGTGTCCTTTTACACCTTCCCCCCCCCCCCCCATCCCCTAACGGGCGTTAAGGCGGATTTTAAAAAATCAATGGTAGCCTAATTAGGCCTAATGGGCTACATGACTACATGTACATTGATTACCGTGTATCTAATTATTCTTTTTGAAATGTATTCAAACATTAGTCTAATCTACTGAATCTTACCCCTATAAACTATTTATTATACTGACTTCCGTAGATCTACATAAGATTATTGCTACCTATAGGCTTATCTTTGGTGAGTCATCTACGTCTTGTTAAAAGTTTTAACTGATGCTTACGGGTTGTTTGTTGTTTGGTTGTGTTGCTGTTATTTTTTTTATTTGTGTGTGTGTTGTGGGGTGGGGGGTGTCTGACATTATTTCAGGCAAACCATTCCACCCACGAATGCCACTCGAGAATTCGCCCGAATTAATCTTTGCATAATGAATAGGGAAATGTGTTTTTATTAGGTCTAGATCTATATTGTATTTTGTTTCCAAGTAAACATATTTGTTTGCTAAAATCCGAAGATCATCTAATCTAGGGTTTACCGTAACGAATTATTTAAAAGACCGGTGTCACCCCATCATATCTATGTACAAAAGCAATACGAAATATTTCCTCGCTCTCCCCCACCTTCATCCCCCCCCCCCTCCAAACAGAGCCTCAAAATGTCAGGCTGTGTCAGCTGGTTGTAAATGAAATGGTGGACTGGAAGTACTTTCTGTTTTTACTGTCGAGGCTGTAATATTCATTGAGGCGTGATACTGATGTAGTAAAGAAGAGCCTATCAGGGGAGGATAACTATGCGGGTACTAAATGTGTGTGTGTGTGTTTTTTGTATCTTGCAACGTGTAGTGTATTATCAGTAAACAAGTGTCACAAATACACACAGACGTGGCTCTGGGTAATGCATTTGGGCTTATGTAGCTCTGACCCCTCCCCTTACAGTTTTATTAGTCGAGGCATATATAGGCTAATTATAATGGCAGGAAGGCCGGCCAGAAGAGAGTTACAGTAGTCCAAACGAGAGAAGAGGAGAGTGATGACGAGCTTGGTACAAGCTTTCGGAGTGAGGTAGCGACGGATAGTGGCAATACGTCGCAGGTGAAAAAAGCAGGTTTTAATTATAATGGTTATTGTGTGGCCAGCACAACGCACAGTCAGGTAACTAAACATCTGCACAAGAGAAGACTGTAGGCCTAATTAAAGAAATATGTAGCCTAATACTACCACACTTTGCCAAACAGCTTCGGATCACCCAGATACTTTTAATTTTTTCAACTCAAATTATTTGGCACTCGCTTGGGTGGTCTTCACTCACTAATCTGTATAAACATAGATTGGCAATGCTAATATAACTAGAATCAAACCACAGATATAATATCTTAACTAATATATTGTACCCTTCCAATTACAAATATCATATCATAGCCTCATTGGTTTTACCATTGTTGCGGTTAGCCTAGGTTCAGACTTCGCATAGTGCAGTAAGCGCCATTCAATAATACAGCCCAAATATAGGCTACCATTGTAATGTGTCATGGCATCAAATTTGTATTGGTCAATCTGGTACACTTGTTTTAATGAGTGTTGAAACCCATAGATCTACTGACATATTTAAAGATAAATATAATTTAGATAGGTAGAACAATATATATCCAGTAGGACATTTAGATACAGAGAATAAAGATATATTAGATAGTTAGACAGATATTGACAGATAGAGATAATAGATAAGATAAAGATTGACATAAATTACGAAAAGAAAGATATTTGACTTATATGACTAATAAGTATTTACAGACGTTCCTTCTAGATAGAAGATTATTACGTTCACTAGGCCCAAAACTCATGCAGAGCCCAAAACTCCTGCAGGGCAACAGGGATCTGTCGGCGGCAGGGATAGAACTCGCGACTTATGCGAGAAAAAATGCATATAAGTACTCTTTCTTCAAAATTGGCATTCGGGAATGGAATGTGTTACCTGAACAAACCAGGAAAACCAGTAACTTATCATTTAAAACATTAATAAAGATGTAAGACTAGACTCAGACTAGGGATAAGCACAAGTCGCAATAATCTTCTTTATAGAAGTCTGAAATAAGATAAGACATGTCCGATGAACTAACATAATAATAAACCTTACTGCCTTACTAAAACCAACTCTTTATTTGTGTAGTAAGAACATATAGTCTACATTCATTCTCAGAATTCAGCAACATTCTTCTGAACTATAGTGTGATTTGATAACAACAAGGAGGAAGAAAATTTAAAAAATTATTTAATGATACATAATTTATTACAAAATAATCTGTACAAAGGTTATTCTATCAGTAAATGTATATACAGCATAAATTCAATACACGGTAATTTGATTGGCTAAACCTAAGAAACGAATGTTAGTGTTCACTTTTTACAAGTTTAGTCTCGCTTATTTACATAATTATGCTAATTTGAGAATAGCTAGCTGGCAAAATAATTAATACAACTCGATTTATGTCAATAAATAATATATTTTTCATTATTTGAACTTTTGTTTTTTAAAAGAGAATTGTCTAACTGCAATGTCTAACTGCTAGGAATGATCTATTACTGAAATGTCTATTGACAAGTCATTATGAGGCCTTACCTGTTCCAATGGAAGAGATCATAAACTTCCTGTGCTATTTGTAATTATTTTAGGCATTTCCGTAAACAAAAAAATGCTTTTGCCCGTGTTTGATAATTGATTTCAAGCTCGACGGCCAGTTATAGTCTTTTAGAAATATACAAAGGCTACAAGATTAGTTATGAGGAATACGTTTTTAACCTCAAAAGTGAGTAGGCGATAATTAATACTCAAAGTGTTGGTCGCGTTAGGTTAAATTTAGCTTTGTTTACACTTCAACCTTTATGCATGCATAATATTTAAGACTTGTCAATAGGGTTGGGCTAATGGAGCAAAAATATAATTGAAACATTTCTCAAACCTTATGAGGGGTTTGCGTGGCTAGTTCAATGCCATGATGCTTTTACTTTCCCTAAAAGATGTTTCTCTCACAAACCTGTGACCCCCAAGATGGGTAGCTGACCTCAGAGCCCTGCAAAATGAAACTTCAAGCCTCACAAAATGTGAACCCTTGACCTTGAAGCCTACTGCACTGAGTCCACTTACAGTCAGTCTGAATGCAGAATAAGCCACGGATGACTTTCACTTCTATCCATAAAACATTTTTCAGGATGCTATGGACCAGTTCCAGCACTGCTGTCCTAAGCAAAGCTAACCTCAAACCCTAACAGCAGCCATAGCTTTACAAATTACATGCCCCCCTCCCCCCAGATTTTCAAAATGTTTTAAAATACTACTTCTTTGTTGAAAATTGAAAAATTCCAAAAAAAAGTATGGCATTTAGTCTCGAATCCAATTGCATTGCAATTGAAACCATTAACTGGCCAGCTTAATTGTGCGTTCAATTCACATGACACAATAAAAAATGAAAGGAAAAAATTTATACACCTAATAAACGTTATCTTCAGCATGTACAGAAAAAAAAGTTGTATACAAAAACATTTACAAATATTACGGTAAATAATTTGTTAAAATTGTATTTCAATATTTAATTGTGTGGTGGAGATTTAAGGCACATGCATAAATAATATCACAATTTTTCACTTTAAAAAAAAATTCCACTACCGGTAGCTATTTGGCAGGTTGGTTGAGATGAATTTGCTACAATAGTATTATTACACCATTAGAGATTGTTTTTAAATCTTCAGCTGCTTCAGTTTGGCTTCGCTATATAGTTGTAAGGTGACGTTACAATGCATTCATATCACAGTTATGCAGATTTTTACATTATGTGGAGGAGGGGGCTCCGATGGGGAGCCAAACGCCTACGCAATGGATTCATATTCGTCGAGAAGGGCGTTGATGCTGTCGTCCAAGGCTCGCCTTGGTGACGGAGGTGGGAGAGAAGACTTGCTGTCTCGACGTTTGGTCAGGTCAAAGGATGTCTTCTTCTTCCTGGCCCTGAGAGATTGAATGTAACATACACTGATGAAAACTGTCCCACTGGTACATCAACTTTTAATAAAGTCAACAACAGACCCTAACCTATTTAACCATTTAACTAAAGAAAGGTTTTAAAAAATGTTGCTTGACTTTGCTTTAGTAGTTACATGTAAGGAAGACAAGGCCAATGTGATGTCCATGGCGACCAAGAGTTTAATACATTTAAAGGCAAAATGAATTTTGTTTTATACATTTATGTGCCTGATTTTATTCAATTAGCATATTTCTTCATTGTTCTTTATTTCAGTATTTTTTTTTTGACAGGTTATACTATATTTGAATAAAACAATGCTTAGCATTATTTCACTCTTTTACAAAAGTGTTGCCATGCATGAAAGCAATGTGGACTGAAAGTTGTCAATTTAGGTCAAAAACACACACAAAAAAAAGTAAAAAAAGAGAAAACAACTAATATTTTTTAAATTTATTTTTAGTTTAAAATACTAAACTTGGTAAATTCTACTAAGCCTACGTTTAAATTTGCGTACATGTATAAAATATAAGGAGGAAAAAAATAATTTCTATGGCGCTCACCTTGGTGTTTCTGTTTCTGACTCTTCGCCGCCAGATAAAAATTTCAGCTCCCCAGATTTTGTCTTCACTGCCGTCACTGTGCCGCTGCCTTTCTTGAACTCTTCTGAATCTTTTAGTGGGAAAACACGAGCAAAAAGAAGAGACATTAGAAAACAATAAGATAAAACATACTGTCAATCTATTATGTTTCTCTTATGGAACGGAGTATATTGCTGGGGAAATGTGACCTAGTCGTAGAGCGCTGCATGGCCGCACTATAGGATTTGAGTTTCAAAACCTAATAAAAGCTGTAATATTTGTTTATGTTAAGGTATGCAAGGTGTTCAGCCACCCAGCTATGATAAGTGCATCAAATCAATTAGGATCTATTACATGTGGCCTGTGCATTGTGATGGCTACCTAATCTCGTTGTAAACCCTACACACATAAACTGATTCAATATTCAAGAAGAATTTAAAGACATTTTTTTCAACTAAGTTGATCATGTACACCTACATCGGCTAAAAACTTGTTTAAAACTATTTTAGAATGTTATTGTTGTTTCGTGCGGCAAAAAACTTGTTTAAAACTATTTTAGAGTGTTATTGTTGTTTCGTTTTTATGAGCGCGCTGAGCATGCTTGCATTAGCAATATAAATGACCAATCAATCAATCAATATCCCAAACAGAACAACAAGATCAGTCTAGGAGAATCTTAACTGTATTCACAAAGTATATTGTTTAATAAAAAAAAACTTAAGACAATATTATATCTGGTCAATTTGAGAAGAAAATATTGTAGCTACTGACCCCCTTCTGTGACATAATTAGCCGGGAAAAATCCCTGCTGACCATCGGGCAGTTCTCCCATCCACCATTTCTCATTGTCCTTGTACAGCACAGTGATCACGTCCCCTTTGTACAAGTTCAGCTCATCCGATCTCTGGGCTCGATAGTCATAGATCACAAGAACCTGAAAGTATTCAATTAACATACAGCTTCAGAACTTTATAATCCTAACACTTAATATGAAACAAAAGGATTTTTTTTCAGGGAATCTGTCCTGAAAGGGACAAGAACTCCTTTGTTCCTTATTCTGTGAGACTATATCAACGCTGCTCCTGACCAAAGCATAATCAAGAACCAGATGCGTGTTTTGCAGATTTGAATTTGACTAGTGTGTATGTGTGTGTGTTGTATTTGTTCAGGTTGTTGTGCTTGTGTTCTTGTAATACTACAATATAATCAAACCACATTTCATTTTTGGATGAATAAAGAAATCTTATCTTATCTTAAAATGGTAGATAAAAGGTTTAATAAGTAAGTGGAATCTTTTTCGGAGATTGAAAAGTGAACACAAACCTTATTGATTCGACTTGACTTGACCGGAGCTTCAAATGTAAACTGTGGCTTTCCAAGAGACTTGAAATCATAAACAAATACAACAAAATGTAAACTATCTTTAGCAGTGTTTTCTAAAACTGTCATGTTATATGTGTGAGATCAACAAACTAAATGTGTAAAATTATGGAAAGTTGGTCTGTAAACAGAACAGCACCAATTAATTATCTTCCCATCTATCAATGGTTTTACTAGAGAGAGAAAGAGAGAGAGAGATGGTGTGCATGTTGAACTCACAGTGTTTAGCGACAGGTGTGGCGGCCGGCCATAGAATGTTGGGCTTGTACTTCGTGCACCTTGTCTGCTGACTGAAAAAAAAAAGAAAGCCAAGAGATAAAAAAAAAACTGATTTGAGTTGTTTTGTTTTAATATTTTGCATGCTTTTTAATGTATCTAGCAGATGTACTTTCAGGCAATGTTAGGCCAGTTTCCATGGACAGTAAAAAAAAAAAAACGTCACTGGCCATTATAACTGATGTCAGGTACCCATGACAGCTGGGTAGACTCAGGAAAAGAAACCCAACTGTGGCTAGAGTGCAGGCAGTTTTACCTGGACTGGAACCGGAGACCTTCACAGTAATCACAGAGGTGCTCAAACATTCTTTCTCTATTCCATTCATTCTTTTTACTTTACACCTTGATCTAGCTTCCTTATGTTTTTATTCCAGTTAATTGAATCATTTTTTTACCCAAACTATTTTAAATAACACACACAGAAAAAACAAATACTAATATTCAAAACAGATGACATAACAATAACTAAAAAAAAAAATTGCAATCAACAAATATAAAAAATTATTTTCTTTTCTAAAAATAAACAATGCTAATGAGATATAAAAAATTAATTGACATATTATTACATAAAAAGAAAAAAGTATAAAAACAAAAAAAATCAAAACCAAGCTTAAAATCTATATCTTTTTAATAAAAAAAATGAATTACCCAGAATATAGATATAAAATATCTATGAATAAGTTGTTTAATTTAATTTTACATGTAGACAAAACTCAACAACTCACTCTCTGAAAATCCTGGCCTCCAACTGCCACCAGACTCTCTCATGTATTCTCTCTGAGATGCCAACTGAGATGCCAGGTGGGTACCTGAACCCGCAGGTGCATGCGGTGACAGAACGCCAGGCGGCGTTGACTGAAAAAAAATGTTGATTTCATTATTTAAAAAAAGCATAAGTAAAACAAAGTGATTAGTGATGCAGCCTTCACTTTCACTGGTCAAGGGCTCATATTAAATTAACCCTTACAGTCCTGGGCGCATCAACCTATTTCTTTCCTTCCATCCCAGACACGTATATTGTCATCAAAATTCCCCGAGTCCCATTCATGAATATATTCATCAAGAAAGGGTGTCTATTTAAAGCACACAAAAAAAAAGGATTTGACCTTTCACTATAGTCTCGGGTAGAATATTTATGCGATAGCTGAATATTTCAATTTTATTTCGCTTTTTAAATTACAAAAATTGGCCAATTTCAATTACTCAATTTTTTTTGTTGTGAAATTGAAAGTGCGGTCCTAATGGACGCTACTGAATTACTTTCTATTATTATGGTCTTGCGTGTTCAAAAATCCTTTCTTATAAATTAATAGTAAAGAATGAATACAAATATATGACGCAACCCCACAAAACGGTACGGAAGTCGGTAAAACTAATTTTTCAATAAATGCAAAAAATGTGAAGAAAATGGTCCTACGACTCCTAGGTCGTTTTTTAGATTATTATTGATTTGTAATGTTGAATGCCTTAACTTATAGCTGTGAAATTTTCAAGCTAAAATGATTTTAAGAAATAAAAAAAAAAATATGTGTTTTTATGCAACTTTTGTCTAAAATCACGCAAAATGTCTTCATAACATTAAATTGTTAAAAAATATAATAAATATTACTTAAAACATTAAAGGCTTTAACAGCTTGTGTATTAATTCATTATCATTATGTTTGTTAAATCTCATGACGATTGGTCAATATTTGTATGTCCTGGAAATAGTTAATTATCTGTTGCAATGCTAAATTTTAAAAGATTGGTAACGTTTTCTTTTTCATTTTTCTCCAAAAGGACTTCCCTTACCTTTGTTTATGTATTTTTAAATAACTTTTGAACTAATTAATGGATTTTAAAGATTTGTTCACCAACATGTAGATAAATGAATTAGCTTTAATTCAATACAATAAACTAAATATCCTATTTTGCCGACTTCAGTACCATTCCGTGGGGTTGCATCACATATTTTATGAATTAGATTATTCTAATAAGGTAGGTTATCATGTTTCTAGCAATTTACTCTCTACATGTTCTCATCAATTTTTATCCAACAAAAAAGTAACAAAATTAATTTGGAAACCTATCGATGTCTCAGCCATTCTGATATAAAGTCTGGGTCGCAGGGAGTAATTAGTCAAATAATGACCGGGACGGAAGGTATGCACAGCAGGAAAGTAGGTCGGCATGGGAAGGGTTAAGTGTTAGGACTATTCGTCCCTCGAAACTCTGAGGTTATGATACTGCATTAAGGTCTCTAAGGTAATCAATGGATAGTGGATTATGTGACTTATCTCATCAAAAACTGTTGGAAGGGAGAGAAGCACATGTGAAGTAGAGAATATCTACTCTGTATATTTTCACAACTTTCTGTGACCTTGGCATAAAATGCCCAACAGCCTTCACCTTCAATAACTAATATCTCAGCTTATGTATACTCTGGCACACCCTCGAGACCAGGAGGAAAAAAATCCTCACACTCTAAATGTATTCCGATCCAAGACCTTCGAAATGGATATTCTGAACTCACTGCTGAGCCAACTACAAAGCATACAATTGGAAAATGTAGAATTTTGATCAATTCTCCATGGACAAGATTAAAAAGGAATTAAGTCCCCAACATTGGACTTTTAAGTTCCAATTCTTTATCATTAAAAATAATCCCATACATTTTATTTTAACTTATACAGGTGATTTAAAGTAAAGACAAAACTTTTTGTGTAACATCTTGTAAGAAATCCTAACCATGTATAAGATTGAAAACAGTCTAGAACACATGGGGGGGAGGGAAGATAAATGTACTAAATTGAAGACACTCACAGCAGAGCGTGGCGTTGTAAGATAGCTTGTATCCAGCCTCCATGTGGATTGAACTCCTGACCTCCCAATCGTGTCCATTCTCGGGCTGAGCAAACCGTCTGGCACCACAAAGCCAGGCACCTGGGACATCTGCATCTGTGTTGACAAAAATTTTTTATAAAGAAATTCCAGGCACAATGTAAAGGTGTACTCAGATATAATATGTAAGTGATAAAACTAATCCCATATGAACGAACTGATCCGTAGGGCCTGTGAAGCAGCATTCATCAGTTTCCATAGCCATGGCATACTAGGATACTGTGTGGCCAGCACAATGCCCAGCCGCCGTTACTTTGCCCCAACTAATATCAGGTAGCAAGCCATCAGAGCTGGTCAAACTCAAGGACACCTGCTAGACCCAAAGATTTCAAACCCAGGAACATTCAAATACCAGCAGAACGCCAGTGTTGGCCGCTCGGCCGCTGTGCCCAATAGGATTAACAAGGCTACAGCATTAACACTTGGGAATTGTTAGCTGAGTTATAAAACAATGCGTGTGGTACAAACCGTGGCAGTCTCCAGTTTCTTAAGTACTCTCTGGTAGCGAACTTTCTCTAAAGTTTCAAATTCGTCTTTGGACATAACTTTAGACCTGGCTGTCTGAAGATCAGACTCTTTCAAGGCACTTGAATAAATAAAAAATTATTTAAGAACCTAGAAAATATTTTTAAAACCCAAATTTATGAAAATGTATAAAACATAAATCAAGTATTCTCTCAACAATATTTGTAAAAAAAAATAATAGCAAAACAAGAAGGATATAAAAATATAATATAAAAAAAACATTGAAAAAAACATAAAAGAAAATTAGTATTCTGAAGAATATCAAATGCAGTATTCTTTACCAAAAAAAAACCCTCAATAATTCTACCATTAAGAATATCCTGGGTACAACCACTTTTTCGTTAAATAAAATTGTTAATTATTTATATGTAATGTTTAAAATACTGAAACATTAAAAATGATTGCATCAATTTCGTTTTTTTTTTTGTGTAAAGGTAGATAATTATGTCTGATGCAGTTTTAAACCAATGCTTTATTACCTTGTTCTGCTGGTTTCTATTTCCTCAATGTCTGTTGTTTCTATTGGTGACATGGGCCTTTGCTTCATGTAACCATCTATTTGACTAACTGTTGGAAAGATAGAAGTAACAGTAATGTTAACGTAACCCTTGCTGACCACTGTAATACGTTGGGTCAGTGTAGCAGCCCTCACTAGTGTCTGTTGCCATGGCTTCCAAAGGGACAGTCTGGCCAGCACAGCAAGGCCTTGCCTTTCATCAGATCAAAGCTGAGAAGGTTCAGGGGCACCACCCAAATTCATAAAAAAACATTCCAGGATTAAAATCCGAGACCCTTTTAATATCATCCCAATGTACAGACGACCAAGTCCTAGACAAAAACTGAATTGGTGCAGCAAGAATAGAAGAAAAATCTAACGGACATTAAATTTTAATTTCCAAAATATTACAGACAGTCATCCACTACTAAACATATCAAGTACACAGAGTCACACTTATTCACTAGCAGTAGAGTTTAAAAAAAATAAATATAAAAGAAACCAAAACATTTAATACTGGACAACTTTATGTGTTAGATAAAATCCTAAAGGAATTGAAGAGAGCTGGGAAATGATTTACTTTGTGGGTCGTATCTGTAAACATAGACCGGCTGATTGTCTCCTAGAGAGCAGATGGCCAGCATGTGATCCCTGGGGTGGTAGTGGACATCAGTAACTGGCATGGCATAATTCAACTGGGTGTACACGGCTACCTGGTCACCTAATGGGTCAACAAACAAGCACAACAGTATTAACAATAAAATTTACGTTTTTAAGTAACTGATCAGTTACCCTTTTTTTTCCTGATTTCTTATTTCAAATCCTGCACGATCAGTAATAACGAATGATTTTTTTTAAAACCTATTCAAATATAAAAATGAAAGAATGAAAACTGTAAAAACAAGGATAATGGATCCATCGTTCCAGACCTGTGTCTGTGTTCCAGGCATAGACCTTGCCATCTTCACTTCCTGAAAACACAAAACTGCCACAAGGTGTAATTGTGCTACAGATCTTTTCTTTCAGATTCTCGGCTCCAAAATATTTCTGCATGACTCTTTGCCTATAATTAATATTACACAAAAACAAAATAATATTTACATTTTATGTTTTCAACTGTAATACTTTTAGTTTAAAATATTAACCACGTAGACATATAACTTGATAAAATAGACATTTAGAACTGGAAATAACTCATGTCCTGAGTATTTGCCATAACTGTTTACTTTTTAAATAAATAATGCATAGGCTGGTTATAACGCTAGCGTGGCATTCTGGCATGAAATGGGTAGTCAGGAAAGCGGATAACTTAACATTTTTTAAAATTCTAATGTAAATGCAAGACTAGACTCAAAAGCAAGAATAGGAATAGGACGTACAAATCTTCAACTAGGAAGTTGTCTGTAAATAACAATATAATATTTCACTATGTTATTGGCTGGTGTACCGATAGTCCTGGGTTCCAATCCAGGTGAAGGCTAGGATTTGTTCCCATGTCTGAAGGGATTTTCATGAGTCTACCCAACTCTGACTGAAGGGCGATTGACGTTAACTGGGGATAGGTAAGATGGCAAGGGCATTGTACTGGCCACACATCCTCATGCTTATATGCTGTGCTTACAGAAAGTTTTGAATGCTGCTTCAAAGGCCCTATGAATCAAATTGGCCACCCTGCATTTTCCTACCGGACCGTCCGCCTGGAATCACCTCCCACTACAGCTTCGCTAGAGCCCTTGCTTTGACACCTTCAGGAGCCAGTTGAAGACTCATCTATTCCAGTAGCAGTAATCGCGTGTACACATATACATTTTCATCTGTTGTTCGTTGTCTGTACTCTGTAATTGTCGTCAGCGCTTATAACTGTCATACTATACAAGCATTATTATTATTACTATTATTTCCCAGCAGTACCCTTTCTTTATCTGCATCTTGCACTGTTGCAATAAATACAATATCAAACGTGCACTTACACTCTGAGGTCAAACATGTAAATAGAATTGTTGCGGCCATGAACCAGCAGCCTCCTCCCACTCGGGTGCATTTTGATGAAGTTTATAGGAGTGTCTTTCAGGTCTGGTTCCTTGAGCTCAAGGTACTTTGTCCAGTCTCTCACAAAATCTGTTACAGAGAAAAAAACATGTAGAAGCGTAAATATGTCTTTTAAAACTCAATGGAGCAGAAGGGTCAAGTTAAATACTGCATTAGATTGAAAGATCTTAATTTAAACCTCACAGGCTCTTAGTTTGATCAGGATTCCTATCAAAGTTCTTTTCATGGTTTTCTGATGTCAGTTTAACAAAATAGAGAGGACAATGTGAATCTCTTCATATATTCTTGTTACCAAGGAAACTTTTTTTTTCTAATTTTAATATTTTTTCACAGCCACTTTTCTGAATACTAGAATCTTTTTTTTCTACAAAACACATATTACTACTGCAGTATTTTGTAATTCAATATTAAGTCAGTAATATTAGTATTTAAAAGGAAATATTTTTGGTTAAAAAGGTGGGGGGGGGGGAAATGTTTCCCATTCAAATCTCACCAATATCTTAAACAGATATCATAAGCTAAAGTTTGCCTATCCAGTAAATACATAAAGCACAAAAAAAACCAACAATGACGACTAAACATGGCAGTTAACCAGAAAACTTTCTGTACAGTTAAACAACAAAATAAACAGCATCAGTATTTTTACTTCTTCCTATTTTATTTTTATTTCATTTCTATTTTAACTAACGCAGTTATACTTTTCAAATTATTTTAAATGTAAAAAAAAAAAATGGAAAAATCAGAAAGTCATTTGTCAGATTGGAATCACAAAAGAAAGTTTCTAAAATGCGCATGTTTAAAAATATTTCTTTTAAAAACAAAAAGCTGACAAAAAATAAAGTCATAGTGGCAAGAAGATTATTGCCAGACACATAAAAACAAACTGATATACAACAGCTTACGTTTTCTAGAAGCTTGCTCTGTCACATAAACATTCCAGATAATGATCGTCCCCACACTGTCGGCTGAATACATTTTCTGACCATCGTCCGTGTCGAAACAAATGGAATTAATATGGCCATGGTGTTCTTCCATTTCTTGCTGGAGCTGATAGAAAATAATTTGGTTTATTACTTTATTACAACTAAAGTTGTGTTTATTAAATTTATTCAAAACAAGAAATTTACATAATATTATGAATCTCATGCAGTAACCATATAAAAGGTGACAGTAAGCTATTAGTGGATTATAGCTAACTCACAACATTGTAGTCCTCCGGCATACTGATGTCCCAGACCCGAACCACTTCATCATAGCCTCCACTGACCACGATGCTGTCCACTCTGGGGTGGAACTCTGCCGTGTAGACGTAGCCAGGATGCGGGAGGAGACGGAGCTGACTTTCCCCGAGTTTCTGAATATCCCAAATCCTGAAAAGCAATGATGCACATGAATTTAAAAATTAATGGGGAAATGAAAGTTTTAAAATTAAACTAAAGAAAATTGGTGTTGTTTTTATTTTAAAGAAAAATTGTTTTGTTAAATGAAGAGTCATTGGGATAAAGGTAAAAAAGGGGGGGGGGGTAATCTGATAATTTTCTGAGAAGATTTCTCTAACTACAAAAACTACATGTTTAATCAATGTAATCAGTTTTTTTTTGTATTAATAAAAAATTTGATGTTCAGTATAATGAGAAGCAGTTTTAGAACCTAATGGAATTCTGTGGAATTTTAGCAAAGACTTACAGCCTTGTATTTATCAATGATAGAAATACCTTTCCCTACCAACAAATTTTTTTTTAATGTACTTTTTATATCCATTTCAAATACATTTTGCTTTTAAGAGAACCTCTTGCAATAATTTGTGGCAATATTGTTTTCAGAAATACCAACAAACTGTTTCTAAAATACAAATTGTATTACTGTACAGTCTAAAATTATTCATTGGATAAATAAGAAATAAATTGGAAGTCAATTTAATGATAAATGTCTGTATTTAAAAAATGTGACATGTACTTACCTGACAGTACCATCGCTAGAAGCAGACATCAGTTGTGTGTCACTCTTATTCCAACTTAAGCTGTAGATAATTGCAAAGTGACCTTGAAACTGACCTTTCAAAGTTCCTTTTGGGATCTGACCATCAAAACAAACAAAATAGTTAAATATAACCAAGTACAGCATGCAGCGCATTTAACGATTGGTGGAGTCAAAACTTTTTTTAGAATTAAAAAGTATTTTATGCAAAAGAATGGTCCTGTTTTATTATTCCCAGTAACACTATTATTTAACTTTAAGCCGAGATGCCGAAAAAGATTGTTAAAAAAAGAATCTATTTGTATTAAAACATGTTCAAAGATCTCCAAATCTACTATTGAACTTTTTTTCCCAATTTATCCTAGAAATGAAAACTGAAATAGGGCTAGCGCTTTAAGTAATAGAAACCGAAGAGAAAAATATACCCGTACATTTGACAGAAATATTGAAGTGAGACAAGAGCTTACCTCGTAGATGAGAATCGGAAAGTCAGATCCATCCTGACAAGCACATGCCAGATTTCTGAACCAAATGAAACAAAAAATATTTGAAAACTGACATCTAAAACACCTTAAGAGAACATGTATAAGTGTTGAGGTATTAAATATTTATTTAAAAAATGTTGTCTTTTAAATATAATTTTGTATGTCTATAACAACATATGAAAGAGGAAAAGAGAAAGCTGTATGCTGTACCTGCCGTCATTAGAAAACCTGAGGACAAAACAGCCTTTCTTGCCAGCTGGTAGTGTTAAAGATAAAGTGTTTGGGACACGACAAAGTTGTCCCAACAGGCGAGTCCACGTACTTAAAGTTCTGCCAGAGTTCAGTGTCTTTTCTCGGCCAGACCAGCTTTTAGATTTCAAATCTTCATACTTCATGTGGCCCAATTCCTTTCGAAGATAATAAATAAAAAATCATCACAATCTTTTGAAATATTCACAGGGAAAACAATTTTGGTAAACCTAATTTACATAATAGACTCTGATATTAGTGAAAGAGTTTTTCAAATTACTATAATATCATGCATTTTGATTAAAATTCCCATATTTCAACAGGGTGGTTTAAGATTAAAGTTGATACATCATGACAGAGACTGACCTTCTGAGTGGCAAACATAGATCTCATTGCTGGAGAAACTTCTTGTGGTGTGTCAATGCTCTTGAGTGTAACATACAGAGTGGAAGGGTACGGCACCCGCTGAACTGATTTCCACCACTGGTACACCTACAACAAGTTTAGAACATTGACATACATAGTACTGAAACATTGACATACATAGTACTGAAACATTGACATACATAGTACTGAAACATTGACATACATAGTACTGAAACATTGACATACACAGTACTGAAACATTGACACACACAGTACTGAAACATTGACATACATAGTACTGAAACATTGACATACATAGTACTGAAACATTGACATACATAGTACTGAAACATTGACATACATAGTACTGAAACATTGACATACATAGTACTGAAACATTGACATACATAGTACTGAAACATTGACATACATAGTACTGAAACATTGACATACATAGTACTGAAACATTGACATACATAGTACTGAAACATTGACATACATAGTACTGAAACATTGACATACATAGTACTGAGAAGTAAATCGTTAAAAGAAATTTACATAAATAGAATGCTATCTGTTATAGAAAATAGAAGTAAACCAACAGGTTTGATCAGTATACAATCAACAAACAAACAAAAATTAAAAATCTAAACCAATTACCTCTGGTTGTCCTGGAACTTTCAAGACTTTGTTTGGAGGCACAAACAACTGCAGCCTCAGCTTGTTGCCAACATTTACTTTATCATTTTTACCTAAAACCTAAGACAGACAGACAGACAGAAATTTTTTATTTTTAAAACAGTAGAGTTGCTTAATTAATTCTGAGGCCTTATGTCCCCGTTGAAGGCTGAAAATTCAATAATGAGTTCATTTTTTATCATCCAATTATTGTTCAGTACAAAACGAACATGAAGTTTGTTTTTAAACTAACAATGAATGAAACTAAGTGGTATTGAATCAAAGTCTATTAAGTCGATGAAAACCAACCTTTAAAAAGGCCCATGCTATCCTGTGCCAGCCACCCTCAGTTTTCTGAGATATAAACTGGCGACTTGCTGTGTTCATACTGACAAAGTCCAAGAGCTGAAAAGTACATCACGACTGTGATAATAACTTATTGAACTTACAAACTTGAGCTGGACTACCTTATTTTAACACACCCTACATAATCTTAAGCTTCCCATAAAACAAAGAATTTCTAGCTGTTCATGGCATCAAAATCCAAACTATGTCTCCATGATCAAAACTTAAACTCAACAGGAGTTTACATAAGTTGAGCTCTTCAAGTTTTTAAAATAGTATCTCAAACTTAAGTTTCCAGTAAGAGAAAGAATTCCATGGGGGTCAAAGACGAATTGGGAAATAGTCAAAACAATGCAGCCCTCAAAGTATACTTAATGAACATGGTAAGATGAAATAAAGGAGCAAATGCAGTGTGTGTGTGTGTGTGTGTTTACGATATCTATAATATCAGGTTTTAGATTACTGAGTAAGTAAAGGCTGATGGAGTGTTACCTCAAACAATAAAATGACTTTAGGTTTTGATTGTGTAAAATAGTTGAAATTTTCATTGAAAACTAGCAAGTCTTCCCACACAGGAATTGTTGACCTAGAGTTGGAAAAAAAAAAGACAAAACAAAAAACATGTGAAATTAATCTTCATAGATTCTGATCATTTTGTTGTTCTTGTTTTTTTGTTTTAACTTTAACTTCAAACTGACAGTTCCCTATTAAAACATATGGATTGACACTTGCAAGGGATTGTATTGATAAAGAAAACAGTTGCATTTGTTTTCATTAAAATATGAAATTCAACATGCAATAATTATCTGTAATGTATGAGATAACACCAACAAAACTATAACAAGTTCTTCTCACTTTCTTTCCTTGAAATCAAAAGGCTGAGTCATCATGGGTAAAATTGTCTTGACAGACTCATTGTCTGTCTCTGAATAGAAGGTCACGGCTCTATCTCTGAAAGAAAAGTTTTTGTAAAAAAAATTATTTCAATTTTGTTTAATATGGATTGGTCAACACTTTCTTATGTTTTCTTCTGCTACTGACTCTAAAATGAATATCACGTTGTAGTTTCATTTTAAATATTGTCCAAAATATCTTGTTCTTTCTGCACTGTTTGCCTGAGCAAATAATTTGTACACAGATAGTTTCAAAATAAGGAAAATAAAAAATGCTATATTTCAATTAACAAATATCAAAACTTGGTAAGACATAATCCAGACTTGATCGGTTGTGACAAAGTCCTAGCTACTTCTATTGTTGTAACTAAACTTGTAATAGGACATGGATGGGGTAGAGGGGGTATTTCAAGAGAATAAAGTTTGCATATAACAAAACTCACTGTCCTACCCAGACTCTACAAAATAGTACTCGGTACTCTTTGGAAATCTTGTTATATTCTGTAAATTACATCTGAGACCTGGGTTATCAGTAACGTGGGGTTTCAAAACTTACTGGTGCTGTTTAGCGATGTACTCCCCAGTATCTTCATTGATGACATGAACTCTCACAACAGGGTGCAGGATATAAAAATCATTTTTCAGTTTGTCTGTGCGGTGGATCATCAAGGCCAGGACCTGCCCTTCGTCACTCACGTCGTAGGGAGCCTCAATCTTCTCCTCTCCTTCAGCCACTTCCTCCGTACGTTCAGCTTGAAAAGTAACAAACAAATAAGTCTATTTTAAACTCACGAGATGGCTGATTGGATGGGTGATTAAAAACAACAGTAGGGACAAAGAACATATGGTAAATAATGATCTGATGTTGTAGTTGAGTGTTACATTGCTGTTCCCGAGACATCACATCATGTAGTTGAGTGGTGGGGAGGTCTTTCATTTTCTATTGTATACTCTATTGTCACTGAGATTTATACTGTCATTGTTCACATTGACAAGCAGAAGTTGATTTGTATATTTTTTGTTAAAATGCCAACGACTTTAAATAAGAACATAAAAGTATTTCAATAAATTAATAAGAATCCTTAGCGCAGCCATGTACATGTTAATTGCAATCAAAGTCAATGCTAAATAAAAAGTATTTAAAATGAATGCTAATTAAAAATTAATTAAAATGAATACTAAATATAAAAAGTAATTGAAGCCAATGCTAAATAAAGTATGAGATGTTTCCAAGTGAAAAGTAAATTCAGACTTTACCTGCAGGAACCTTTTTCTTTTTTTTCTTTTTCTCTGGTGTTTTCTCAACTGCCTCCGTTGTTTGACTCTGTTGTCAAAGGAAAAATTTGAAAAAGAAATGTCAGCTGCAGTGATATTGTAATCTTTCGACAATTAGCTTTTGGCCTGTTTCGGTATATAGACTGTACGGATAATACTAATAATAGTTATTGTTCTTGTGTAGATGATACAAGAATTAGTCAACCCCAATGCCTAAGATGGCTATCTGATGAGAAAGCCTCTATCATCCTGTTCACAGGATCCAATGGAAGAGTTAATCCATCAGAAGAACATGGAGATTTGTGCTGGTGGTACAACAATCTGGAAAGCACATTTTCAGCATCTTAAAGACAAGCCCTGATCTGGAATCCTCCCAAGGCAAATGAAAAGTGACCAAAATTGACCAGGAAGTTGAACACAGATAGAAGTATTTCTGGACAAAACTGGAGACAGAGAACAAAACAAGTTGCTGCAGTACCTCTTGTTTGTGTCCCCTAGCGCCAGGCTCACAGAATAAAAGAATCATTAATTATTATGTAAAAAAAAACACCCACAAGACAGAGTTCATTTAGAACAAACCTCTATAGTTTCATTCTCCTTATCATTTTCTGCTTCTTCCTGAACTGCTTTTGGTTTCTTCTTTCTTGGCTTTGGTTGAACAGGACTTGCTACTTCAGCTGCAGACACTGTTGCTTCTTTACCTTCGGGGAGGGTCTCATCAATTGGGACATTCTTCTTCTTTTTCTTCTTCACAGCCTTCACTTCAGGGATCTGTTCCGTTTCCTTGGCTTCTTTTTCAATGGGGTCTGACTTTACGGCGACGTCCTCCACCTCAGGGTTGGGTTTCTTCTTTTTCTTCTTCCTCGGCGTAGAGGTGACACTAACGGGTTCCTCGCTGGCATCTTCTGCTTTTGTCAGTGCCTGCTCGGTTTGCCTGGCGGGAGACTTTTTCTGAGGAAAACACATTTCTCTTGTTATCAGATCTGTGATGATTTAAAATATATATAGTTGTTTTAGGGGGACATAATTTGTATAATCTCTAACCCGGTGTTAATGTATAGAATAAACGAGTGACGTTCTACGATAAAAACAATGACGTAGGAGTTAGATTGAACGTAGCGTACATTTGGAGATAAAGACAGACGACCTAAGAATTTGGTAGTGGAAAGACGTGTTTAGACTAGGCTATATAAACTGTTGTGTAGTTGAATTCATCTTGTACATAAATTGCATTAAATATTGAGTTCTCATTTTTACTACAAGCCGGCAGTTTGTTCATTGATTATTATTATATAATGTGATCTCCCTGAGAGTTGTTTACATGGTAATTACAAAATAACGGTCACAAGATCAAAACAATAAATACAATTAAACATATGACATAAATGAAACATTTTCTAAATCCCTTCAGAGGGAAAACAATGATGTGAACTTCTTTGGAATATTCTTTTCCAATATTTCCTAATTTTTACAAGCACGGTTAAAATCTACTTCTTGAAATAAATTCTATTAGGAAATGCATATCAGTACTGAGCTGTTAAAATATATTTAAAATAAATAAACTTCTTTTTTAAATAGTGAAAACAATCAATATATATAATTACAGTGAGTTTGTTTATATATATGTTTGTCCTCTATAGACTCCTAGGCCGTTTAACGGATCAAGACAAAAGTCAAATACATAAATTGGAAACATCCTCAAAAAGAAAACTTTTATTTTATCACGTATAATCATTGGTGTGTTGATTTTATAGATCAAAAATATATCCAAACATGCAAATACAGAAAACCGTACACAACAAATGACCATTTCCTTTTATTGACTATGTTGAACGCGAGGTTGTATTGAGATTTCCCGATTCACTTCGCATTCTGTTGTTTATTAACGCTGTGAAACGCTGCTGTTATAGAACTAAGACTTAAGCTCCCGAAATTTGGCTTAGAGAGTTTGTTCTTTATACTTTTAAAAATACTAGCCTAAGACGTTATGTCTATCAAAATATTAAAACAAGTTGTAGTCATTCGTTTCTACGTCATTTTGACATATAAAAAAAAAGTAAATAAAAGTTAATATCATCAAAAATAACTTCTTTGAGTTTGTAAGTTTGATTGCTATAGACTCCTAGAGCTGTTGGATCAACAGGGACAAGTGTTAATACATTTACTCTCAACTGCCCACAAAAGATCTAATATCTGCTGAATTTAATGATTCTATGTAAAATAAATGTACGTACAGTCAAAGACACCGTCATAAAAATACAAACAATAAATGGTGACTATTGATAGTAATCTAGAGTTCATTCCCTTCTCTTTGCTTTCACTCAAAGTGTTTAACTGGGCTACCATTTTTTTCCCAGATGTCACTTTGAAGTTTGTTGTTTTGTTCTGTACGCTCTATCCTTTCTTTCTTTCTTTCATTGTTGATCTTTCTATTTTTTTATTCTCAATATAACATACACAGCTTTGATGTGGACACAATTAGGCCACAGGTCATCTGATTCTTGCAATAGCTGTTGTATTGTCTTCAAAACAATCAAACCAATAAACACTTACCGCTTTTCTGACTTTTTTCTCTGGCACATTTTGGGGGGGTTCATCAACTGCTAGCCTGAAAATATACAAAGGTGGCAGAATGAAAACGTAGATTCTAAACTGAGAATCAAAGCCATGTTGCATTAAAGAAATATTTTTACGATATTCCCAAAAAATTGGAAATTAGGTTAACCAGTAAAAAAATTTAGTCTTCAGTTGTAGCTTTACTCAAGAATGTATTTAAAATATGTGATGCGCAACCCCAGGGTATGGTACTGTAGTAGGCAAAATTATTTTTTTTTAGTTTTAGATGTTTAATGAAAACTAATTCATATATCTATACATTGTACCCATAGAAAAAAAAATTATGGGATTTAAGGACTTCATAACTTTACATTTAAGGTTAAATGTTTTTCAAGCTACACAAGTCAATTTTCCCAAACTTTCCCAACCCGCATGAACCCTGATAATATTGCTGATATTTTTGAGTCAATAAATTATTAAAACGTTAAAAAGAAAGGTCAAGAAAATGAAATTCATAACAAAAATTACTAAAAGTATATTCTGCTGGAAGCACTCACTGCTCAATTTTGTCTTTCTTCTTGACTGTTTTAATCTTCTTTGGCTCTTGGGCATTTGTGATCTTTTCTTCTGACACATTCTGTTTGTCTGAGTTAGAGCTCTTGTCTACCAGGGCATCTAAGGCAAAAGGGGAAACACAGAATAGAACAGTGTCTTATTTACTACTTGCGGTTCATAGCATATGTGTAAGCCAGCTGGCGTGCATTATAAGTCACAAGATTATTATATAACTGTCAAGCTAAGCTTGTTATGTCCCATCCATACTTTCCTTGGGAAGCTAGCATACCGAAGGTCGTGGGTTCAAATCCTGGTGGAGACTAGGATTTGTTCCCAGGACTGGAAGGTGTCCCTGAGTCTACCCAGCTGGAGGGTGTCCCTGAGTCTACCCAGCTGGAGGGTGTCCCTGAGTCTACCCAGCTGGAGGGTGTCCCTGAGTCTACCCAGCTGGAGGGTGTCCCTGAGTCTACCCAGCTGGAGGGTGTCTCTGAGTCTACCCAGCTGGAGGATGTCCCTGAGTCTACCCAGCTGGAGGGTGTCCCTGAGTCTACCCAGCTGGAGGGTGTCCCTGAGTCTCCCCCAGCTGGAGGGTGTCCCTGAGTCTACCCAGCTCTGATGGTCACCTGACATTAGTTGGGGTAAAATAAAGGTGGCTGGGCATTGTGCTGGCCACACAATCCCCTAGTATGCAGTGGCAGCAGAAACTGGTGAATGCTGCTTCACCGACTTAATGATTGATTTGGTCCAAGGGTACTTTACTACTTTACTTTCCTACTTTACTTTCCTACTTTACTTTCCTACTTTACTTTCCTACTTTACTTTCCTACTTTACTTTCCTACTTTACTTTCCTACTTTACTTTACTACTTTACTTTACTACTTTACTTTACTACTTTACTTTACTACTTTACTTTACTACTTTACTTTACTACTTTACTTTACTACTTTACTTTACTACTTTACTTTACTACTTTACTTTACTACTTTACTTTACTACTTTACTTTACTACTTTACTTTACTACTTTACTTTACTACTTTACTACTTTACTACTTTACTACTTTACTACTTTACTACTTTACTACTTTACTACTTTACTACTTTACTACTTTACTTTACTACTTTACTTTACTACTTTACTTTACTACTTTACTTTACTACTTTACTTTACTACTTTACTTTACTACTTTACTTTACTACTTTACTTTACTACTTTACTTTACTACTTTACTTTACTACTTTACTTTACTACTTTACTTTACTACTTTACTTTACTACTTTACTTTACTACTTTACTTTACTACTTTACTTTACTACTTTACTTTACTACTTTACTTTACTACTTTACTTTACTACTTTACTTTACTACTTTACTTTACTACTTTACTTTACTACTTTACTTTACTACTTTACTTTACTACTTTACTTTACTACTTTACTTTACTACTTTACTTTACTACTTTACTTTACTACTTTACTTTACTACTTTACTTTACTACTTTACTTTACTACTTTACTTTACTACTTTACTTTACTACTTTACTTTACTACTTTACTTTACTACTTTACTTTACTACTTTACTTTACTACTTTACTTTACTACTTTACTTTACTACTTTACTTTACTACTTTACTTTACTACTTTACTTTACTACTTTACTTTACTACTTTACTTTACTACTTTACTTTACTACTTTACTTTACTACTTTACTTTACTACTTTACTTTACTTTACTACTTTACTTTACTTTACTACTTTACTTTACTTTACTACTTTACTTTACTACTTTACTTTACTACTTTACTTTACTACTTTACTTTACTACTTTACTTTACTACTTTACTTTACTACTTTACTTTACTACTTTACTTTACTACTTTACTTTACTACTTTACTTTACTACTTTACTTTACTACTTTACTTTACTACTTTACTTTACTACTTTACTTTACTACTTTACTTTACTACTTTACTTTACTACTTTACTTTACTACTTTACTTTACTACTTTACTTTACTACTTTACTTTACTACTTTACTTTACTACTTTACTTTACTACTTTACTTTACTACTTTACTTTACTACTTTACTTTACTACTTTACTTTACTACTTTACTTTACTACTTTACTTTACTACTTTACTTTACTACTTTACTTTACTACTTTACTTTACTACTTTACTTTACTACTTTACTTTACTACTTTACTTTACTACTTTACTTTACTACTTTACTTTACTACTTTACTTTACTACTTTACTTTACTACTTTACTTTACTACTTTACTTTACTACTTTACTTTACTACTTTACTTTACTTTACTACTTTACTTTACTACTTTACTTTACTACTTTACTTTACTACTTTACTTTACTACTTTACTTTACTACTTTACTTTACTACTTTACTTTACTACTTTACTTTACTACTTTACTTTACTACTTTACTTTACTACTTTACTTTACTACTTTACTTTACTACTTTACTTTACTACTTTACTTTACTACTTTACTTTACTACTTTACTTTACTACTTTACTTTACTACTTTACTTTACTACTTTACTTTACTACTTTACTTTACTACTTTACTTTACTACTTTACTTTACTACTTTACTTTACTACTTTACTTTACTACTTTACTTTACTACTTTACTTTACTACTTTACTTTACTACTTTACTTTACTACTTTACTTTACTACTTTACTTTACTACTTTACTTTACTACTTTACTTTACTACTTTACTTTACTACTTTACTTTACTACTTTACTTTACTACTTTACTTTACTACTTTACTTTACTACTTTACTTTACTACTTTACTTTACTACTTTACTTTACTACTTTACTTTACTACTTTACTTTACTACTTTACTTTACTACTTTACTTTACTACTTTACTTTACTACTTTACTTTACTACTTTACTTTACTACTTTACTTTACTACTTTACTTTACTACTTTACTTTACTACTTTACTTTACTACTTTACTTTACTACTTTACTTTACTACTTTACTTTACTACTTTACTTTACTACTTTACTTTACTACTTTACTTTACTACTTTACTTTACTACTTTACTTTACTACTTTACTTTACTACTTTACTTTACTACTTTACTTTACTACTTTACTTTACTACTTTACTTTACTACTTTACTTTACTACTTTACTTTACTACTTTACTTTACTACTTTACTTTACTACTTTACTTTACTACTTTACTTTACTACTTTACTTTACTACTTTACTTTACTACTTTACTTTACTACTTTACTTTACTACTTTACTTTACTACTTTACTTTACTACTTTACTTTACTACTTTACTTTACTACTTTACTTTAATACTTTACTTTACTACTTTACTTTACTACTTTACTTTACTACTTTACTTTACTACTTTACTTTACTACTTTACTTTACTACTTTACTTTACTACTTTACTTTACTACTTTACTTTACTACTTTACTTTACTACTTTACTTTACTACTTTACTTTACTACTTTACTTTACTACTTTACTTTACTACTTTACTTTATCCCAACTTCCAAGTATTGCACAACTCTATATTTCTCATTTGCCGTTTTCTAACTGTAAAGGTTAGGGTAGACAATTGCAGAGAGTCTATTGCTTGGGGGATTCCCCTTCAATACACATGGGTACTGATACAGATTGCTTCATGTCATCATGTTCTTAAAAATTATTCCTCTTAGTCAGATAAGAACTTACTGGGGAACGATGGTGTGATGTTCTTATTGTGTCAGTTTTGAAGGTTGATGAGTCATTGTTTTAGTTTTTATTGTGATTGTTGTTTCTGTTTTTTTTTGTGTTGTTTCCTTTGTTAAAATTGAGTGCTGACCCCCCCTATGTTGTTACCCTCGATTTCACCAGTGTGGCTGTTGTGATCTCGTATACTACTTTGTTGTGTCTCATGCAAGACAGAAAGAAAAAGGCCTGTGCCAAAATGCAAATAGTGTATCGACGTTTATTATTTACTGGCTAATATACTACAGTTTCAGTAACAATTTATGGCTGGAACTGTTGGAGCTAGAGTAAATGTCAATGATGTGTCCCCTACTGTTGTACATAGTGATTTGCTTGTGAATATGTTTCGTCAGTTTGAAGTTTAAATAAACATTCAATATCTAAATTCAATACTACACCCAAGACATCCCTAGATTCTCCTTAACTTAAAATTTCTTTATTTTTTTTAACGGGACATTACGTGATGTCAAAATTTAATCCTTAATGCTTTAATGGATAAGAAGAGCTCCTGATTTCATTAAATGCCGAACATAGAATACCCATGAACAACAGTGAACAAAGCATTCACGAACTCATTAACCAATACATTTTTTAAAGCCTCAGTCATTCCTACTTTTAATGAAGAACAATTTTTGTTATTTCACTACCAGTAGGTATCAAATTGGCTTTTAACAAACATTCTACTTACTAGCTTCTTTTTGTCTTTGTCTACGCTTGTTGCTTTTCTCCCCGCTCTCATTAGGGTCATAGGTGTTTGCAAGTATAGTCGTGTCTTCATCTTTATGCAGGCTCTCAATGTCTCTCCCTTTCCGCAATTTTTCCAACTGTGTGCAGAAAAAAGCAGTCATACTACATTAAATACATACTACAGCGTTACTGGCGTATTAGAATCAAGACTTTAAAATTCATAGCAACAGGGTTCTCACATTTTTTCTTTTAAAAAAATCAAGGCTGTTTCCAGACTATTTCAAGGCTATAAGAGCCTAATTCCAGGCTGCTGGGACACATTGTTTGGAAAATGGTCACCGCCTCCTCCCCCTAAGTGACCTAAATATTGCGTGAAGGAGGTATTAATCTAAGGCTCAGTCAGTGGACGTTTATGGCGTATAAAAATGGGATTGGCGTTTTTTGTCTGATTTTCATTTTTATAATAAATTTAGATATAAATATAGATTTAGATAAATTTCCAGGCTGGCAGGCTATTTGTCCAGGCTAAAATGCCAATATTCAAGGTTGTCCAGGCCTTGATTTGTTTTTTTGAAATTCCAGACTTTTCCAGACTGTGTGAGAACCCTGTAGCAATATACAAATTCAAACGATGTTTACTTAATGGATAAAATCTCCCTCATTCTAATCTTATCTTATACATTACAGACGCTCCTTTTATAAAGAAGATTATAGCATCCTTCGGTCATCCGTTGTCCGAGTCTAGTCTTGCATTTTTATTATGGTTTTAAATGATGTTAAGTTACAGGTTTTCCTGGTTTATTCAAGCAACCCATTCCATGCCCAAATGCCACTTGGGAAGAAAGAGTAATTTTGGTAAAGTTTCATTTATTCCCTTTGTTTGATCATGTTTAAATGCAGCACTTACTTATGGTCAGCAAGGTCTTTTGGTTATATTTACCTGTAATTTAGGGCCTAACTGAGAAGATAATTTCCACCCGAGTACCGAATCTCAGTATTTGGACCTAATTTTTGCTAAACCCAGGTATGAACCAAGTAGGATTTTCACTATCATTATGATGTATATATGGGGCACGGTAGCCGAGCGGCAATGCGATCGACTGGCGAGCCGAAGGTCCCGGGTTTGAATCCTGGTGCAGGCTAGGATTTTTTCCCGGGCCTGGAGGGTGTTTCTGAGTCTACCCAGCTCTGATGGGTACCTGACCTTAGTTGGGGTAAAGTAAAGGCGGCTGTGCATAGTGCTGGCCACACCATCACCTAGTATGCCGTGGTCACAGAAACTGGTTAACGCTGCTTCATCGGACCTAAGGATCAGTTTGGTCCGACGGTTACTTTACTACTTACTTATGATGTATATGCAAAGCTTTTTTTCCTGATAGTCCCCCTTCCCCAAACATGTCATGTTACAACAATAGCACTAGTTAGGACTTTGGAAAAATGTATCAAATTGTGATCATGTAATAAAAAGTTTGACATTTATTGAAATATATAAAATTAACTTAAAAAAAAAATGTGTAACTTTTTGCCCAGGCAATTTCCTGTTAGGACCTAATTTAATTTGTCATGTTTAATTTGGGCACCTTTTGCTTGAGTTTATATGTGACTCAATTGGTTTTTCTAACAATGTTTGCATAAAAACTCTGTTTCCGCCAGGTCTCCTCTTGGCAAATAAAAAAATATTTGGTAGCTGTTCGTTTGGAGACCTGGATTGAAAACATTTTAGAGACATTTACTGCATAATGTACAAGGTATATAAGGCTGTCATTAGAGCGACTGTCAATTTTATTGTCAGGTTAAGTTGCTGGAACCAGAAGCTTAATAAATAGCTACCTTTTTGTTGATTTGTCAATTTCTACAATGTACATAGTAATGTATTAAAACAAGAGTTGTGACTGTTCGTCAGTTTCAAGTTGTTTACAGCTCTTCTTGGTCTCAACATCTGACATTACAACAAAACTACACCCTATTCTCTTTAAATTATAATATATACACAATGAGCCTCTTCGTAACAATAGTCTCTTTATAACTACTATATTTATCACTAGAGGCCTTTGATTAGTAGAGAAGACTTCCTAAATTGACTTTTAAAAAGTCTAGACCTATTTATGTCTTATCTTATTTTAACATGTTACATGTCCTCCTTCTATACAGAAGATTTTGAAAGAGGTAGTAAATGATGTTAAGTTGTTGTTTTCTTGTATTTTTATCTAAATAATCTTCATATTGGGGTGACAAAAAAAAAATTGATAGTAACACTCACCACATTTTCATCAGCATCACTTTTTAACTTCTTTTTCTTCTTTTTCTTTTTTACATCTGAAGCATCTCTGTAAGATTATGAATATATACAAAAACTAATTAGCTAATACACGAGCCGAACAAAAGTAACACATTATAAAATATGTGTCCTACCTTCTATATAAAAAAGCTACCTTACGCTTGCTGTTCATTTGTTTTATTACTAAATTCAATACATTGAACCGTTTCTTTTCACACATAAAGTGAAGAGAAAAATAAAACAAATGCATGAAATCAGCTTTGAACATAGAATTTAGTTACTGTGAAAAACAAGGTGGACTTCGGTTGATCCAGATTTGTAATTACTTAATTAACCAAGTCATTTTGATGATTATTAAAAGAATCAAAGATATGTCAATTTTTGTGTTTTTTTTTTATTTGTTAGTCTTGTACTGAAGCCACACACTAAAATTTGAACAGGTCCCAACAGCTAATAAATAAAGAAGCACAGATTAAAATTCTGAATTTAAAAATATGATTTTTGGTTTATTGAATGGAGAATATAAAATGTATTTCACACATACTTTGTTGACTGTGACACAACCTGCTGTAATAATTCATTCACCCTGATCTGTGTATCTGATGCTGGCATACTCGCTGAGAAAATAATAAAAGCCCACAAAAACATAGAAATAAAAATCTTTAAAGATCTACTGATAAAACAGTCAGTTGCTGTTCTTTTAAATCTTTCTTCTTACTTTACGATTGTTCTTGTTGCTTTATTTTTCATTGCACTGTACAAATATTCTACAAGAATAAAAAATCTAAGGCCCATGGTAATCAGATCATTTAAATTTTAAAAAGAAAAAGATGTTTTTCAATAAATGCAGACAATTAAAACAGGCCAACTCTGCCAATAGAGAAAGAATGTGCCCACAATAATGTCTTCTTTAACTACTTACTACAAAGCAGCAACATTTTACTTAATACTACTTGCTGTATATTATATCTAGCTGAAAATGCTCATTTCTCAATTCTAATTTTGTTTTTCTTGGGTATTTTTTCTGTGTTGACCCCTTTTATTTGTTTATTTGTTGTATATATATATATAAATATGTATATTCATGCCCATGTTGTATGTTTACTTTTGGGGTGTAATAAAATTAAATAAATAAAACCTTAGAAAAGTATTTCATAATACTTACAATTGTTTTCTTCTTGATCTCTTCTAGCAGAATTCCGTTCGGCTCTTCTTTTTCTTGGTTTATGATTTTTTAATTCTTGAAATGAAAAATTGAATTCAAGCTGTTTACTATTTTAGGCTAACTGAAAATAAATTTGAATTTAATTTTATAATTACCTCCCCCCCCCCCCCCAATGCCTTTAATACAAAAAAATATATATATAAAAAATTGAAAAAAAAAGTAATAAAACAAAATAAAATCATAATTTTTTTTTATTTTTTTTTAATTAAATTTTTTTTAAAGCAAAGAAAAAAACTGAAGAAAAAAAATGAAAACTATTTTTTTTTTTAAATGGAAAGATACAATAGATTATAAGTTCATTCTAAGTGTATATTCTTCTAAAATAGGAAACACAGGTGTTGGTAAAAGTCTTAACTAATACATTTCACAGAAATAAAATAGGTTATTTAAAATGTGAATTATAAAACTAGAAGTATAAGAAATATTCTATTAAGAGAAAAAGTTGAAGTGAATAGAGTCAATAGACATCAGAGCAATGTCCTACATAAAAGACGATGAAACTTTTTTGACCTACAATTACATAAATAACTGTTTTATTTTACACAACGCAAAGTTAAATCTGACCAAATAGAATAATTACTCAAAATAGAAGCTTCATAAGAATAGCAAAACCAACCATAAAAAGAAAATTCAGTAGCCTTTTTAAAAGAATTTTTTTTAATTCTGCATGCATTTTTTTGTAAATTTTATTTTGAGAAATCTACTTACTTGAATAAACTGTGTAAAAGAGAAAGCGATGAAATCAGTTCTTGCTGGGAAGAGTTTGAAAAAGCATCAGATATCAAAAGTAAAATTTTAATTAGTGTGCTTGGTGATAGTGACAGCAACAAAATCCAAAGAAAAACAGATCAATCCTATCTGATTAAAGGGAGACAAATTAATCATCTCTAAGCCTAGTTGGCACTGAGAAACCAAAAGATTAACTTAAAAGAGCCTAAATTATTACAAGCTAAATTTCTATATTTTAACAATAGTATAAGAATGTTAGAGAAATTGCACTAGAGGCCATTGAGATTATAAAAAATAAAGTAAACTAAGTGCTTATAAAGCTAACTGATAATTTATTTGTCACAGCAAAAATTACTTTTGTCTATGTTAGCGACAAAGTGACTATGTTAAAAAAAAATGTATTGTTTTTTTTTAAACACATAGAATAAGGCCAAGAAGTCTGTTATTACTACTATCAATAAGCTTAATTAGTTATAAGACATAAAATGCCAACTTTAATTCCGACCAGGGATTTATAGTCAGAAATCCAATTGGGTTCTGGCAGTTGCTTTGACATAATATTAACACTATTTTTGCTTTCCCAAATTGTATGGAAGACGTGTGGGGGTGGGGGTGGGGGGGGGGCTGCTTCCTAAGATCATTATGGTTATTGAGGTCACTGGACCTGATAGATTTCTACAAATGATAGGCTAATTGTTTAAAATATATCTCAACATCCCTTATTCAGACATATTCCTATTCTCTGCAAAGAATTTACCCAACTTTATTACAACTGTCTCATGTTGTTTAAATTCTTGAGTAATACATATAGACTATACTATGGTAAAGCCATGTAGATGATAGTAATTTATATCATTATATTTGTGGAATAAAAAAAAAGTAGGCCTATTTATTAATTAGATTTGTTAGATTGTGAAATTTCATAAAATCAACTGGCAGCAATTTGGACAGAGTAAGAGGCTAGAGTGGCCAGGGGCTAGAGAAGAGGTTTCTGAGTCCAAAATTAAAACTACAGTACTTTTAATTAAGGCAGGTTTCACAAAATGGCCACCAAATGATGGAGATTTATGGTTTATTTAAAAAATAAAAATTGTTGATACAAAATGCTGTTTTTTTTACTTGTATGTGTTTATATGTCCATAAAGTATCAGCTGCATCAGTATTGTATGTTTTAATTATATTTTTGTGTTGTTTATATTAATTTAAACACCCTCCAACGTTACATAATCCACCGATCCCATTTCCCGATTTTTTGTATACATTTGAAAATCACTTACCAGGAATAAATAAAGCCGAAATATAACGTTTTTTTAATGTTCAACATTCATAAACATGTTAATTTTCCCTAGGCCACCATTAGGAGCACAAAAAAATGTTTATCTTTTGAAAAAAACGTGTTTTAAAAAGCCCTAATTTTTACGGCCTATCGGTGAATTTTTTCCGCCGCCGAGACTAAGTCTAAAACTAGATCTAAAATAAGATTTATCTATGTAATTTCGTAAAACTCTTTTAATTTTAACCAGAAATTTAATTCTTTTCATAAAAACAAAGTTTGTTTTAAATATTTAGCAGAAGAATTCATTTTATTAGTAAATAAATGAAAATCGTTTGGTACAAAAAAGGCTTCGGACTAGCAAAGATAACGTTCGCTGTCAAAACAAGATTCGAGATTACGGTCAACTTAAATGCACACGTGCGAATTTTATAACGTAAATCCGATCGGATAGCTTAAAAATTCCATTTGATGCACTTTTTGAGTTCGTAAAAGGAGGATTTTTATTTTTTTTATTTTTTAACTCCTATCGGTGAGTAACGCGTGCTTTTTGGAACGTTCGATCGATGTCGAAAAAGTATTTTCTAAAACACTATTTACACATTTATTTTCCGATTTCCGACTATTTGTGTACTATCTACGGCAACAAAATACTATTATTTATAGTTTTAAACTAAATTTACGCAAACTATTGTGGTTTAAACGTTAAAAATCCTTTTTTCGCTTTTAACACACACGCTTTTTTTACGTCCAATAAAGCCACGTTTTTTTCAAAATGGCGGCGACTTCGGTAGTTCTAGCCTTTATGATGCCCGAGTGCGAAATCACGTTTTATTGTAAAAATAATAATAAAACACAACACAAACACTGATATATTTACGTTTTGTGAGTTTATTTGTCATAAAAGTATCAATTTCAACAATATTGTGTGTTTTAATGCTAGTTTGATGATGTTTAGTCCAACTCATTTTGTAGCCCCAGGAACTTTTTGATAGAGGGAATTTCCCGATTTTTAAATGATTAATTATAAAATATTGAAATATCAGCTGACTTTATAAGTGTCATATTTGGATTTCTGGGCTTTTAGGCTTTAAAATGACATATAATACTATACTATAGCTTAACATTATTTTTTTTTTAAAAAGCATAGAAAATGGGAAATCCTGAAATTCTTATTGTGAAACCTGCCTTAAGTTTCAGGAGTACAAGTGTGTCTAAGGTGGACTTTTTTTAAATACATAATTCATAATACATAGGTTAAGCCTACATAGGCACATAGGTTAGGCCTATACTAGTCAATTGACTAGTCATAATAGCTAATGGTAATAGGGTTAATAGTAATAAAATAGGCTATTGGTGGAATGAACTCCCAAACAAAATCAAACACGGACAAGCTGACAATATAGACATTTTTAAAACAAAACTAAAAACACACTTTTTCTATTTATTTTAACAGATGGTAAATGTAAAGCGCATTCGAAGACTTTGTTATGAATAGTGCTAGACCTATATAAATATAAATATGTAATTTGTATTTGTATTGCTACTATTGCTATTATTTATGCTTTATTAGAACAAAAACATTTGTTTAAATTTACATTTGACAGTAGACCTACTCTGTAACTGTAACTTACAGTGTAAGGACATGTTTACACTCTCATTCCATTTCTTATCTTATACATTACAGACGCTCCTTCTTCTATAAAGAATAAAGAAGATTATTGCGTCCTACCCTACCTACGTCGCCTACGATTACCTATTCAGATTATTCAACTATGCGGCACCTATGCCTATTACTAATTTAATTAGTAACAGTTACCATTATTATTAACTAGTATTAACTATTAACACCATTATGACTATTAGTATTAGTACTATTGACTATTACTATTAAATTACTAATTAGTTTAGTTCAATTGAACAATTGCACGTTCCAACTTGCAAAAAAACTGCCTAAATTAAAGGGTTGTGTTTTTAAATAAGCTTGTTTCTAATATATTTAAGTGCCAATGTATGTATTTATGTAGGAACGTATGCAAGGTGTAAAATACTATTCTACAAATGAGTATCGTTACACTTGATGACACTAAATACAATTTAGAAGGTAAACAAATAGACATCAAAATACCATTGTCCGCCATATTGTTTATGTCTAGTATCGGAAATACAATCGTCGAACCTCTTATTGGTTGGAAAAAAAATGATATTACAATATTTATAGATCAGTGATATATTTTTTTTACTAAACTAATACTAATAAGAGTATCCTACTGGTTTTATAAGGAAAAAAATATGTTTTTCTTCTTCGCTCTTAGTGTAGATTGTAGAACTGTGCAGTGTTTTTTTTAGCCTAGGTATAGGCCTACCAGTAAAATTATTCATATTTTATTATTAAGGCGGGAGCCAAAATTTGATTAGGCAAAATGGTACACGCTACTGCTGATAGGCCTACCTACAGGGATATATATACGCGTTATAGAAGTGGCGTCTGTAATGAGTAATGTATAAGGGGATGGGGGTGGGGATAGGGCCCGATAGGGGCAACTCACAGAAAAAATATAGTCGGGCAGATGGGGCTCGTTAACCTTGGATGTGAGTCTATCTAGGAGAAGGAAACTCTGCGACTCGCAAACCTCCGGTGCCTTGCGGCTTACCCCCTCATGGGAAAGGCTATTAAGGTAGTAAACCCCGACAGAAAATGCGGAGCTGGAGTCCCTAAGGCGGTTTGACCTTGTTACATCATCTCCGGCAACTTCTGCGGCGCATCTGAAGCCAAGATGTCGCTCCCTTGGATCCGTCAGCTGCGAAGAGAGGGGGGGCTGCTGCATGAGCACCAGCTGGCTCTCCATATTATCTCGCCCATGCTCTGTAGCTCAACTGGAGAGGACACTACAACGTCATCGAAAGATGCCGACCCAACACGGGAGGGGCCGGCAGATACTCACCTCACCTAAGACGCTACACGTACCATCGTCTCTCGAGACGGACGGATGCCAACAAATAGGCCTAACATATTGCTGCGCTGAATTATTTATTTATGTCTAGATCTTGTAAAGCCGGCTGGTCCAGCGGTTAGATCACCGGACTGTCAACCAAAAAACCAACTGACAGGTCGTGAGTTCTATCCCTGCCAACGTCGGATCCCTGTCGCCCTGCAGGAGTTTTGGGCCTAGTGGACGTAATAAATCTTCTATCTAGAAGGAACGTCTGTAAACTTATAAGATAAGATCTCTATAATATATTCTGTATTCTTATCTTATCTAATTCTGTCAAATTAAATATTAAAATCTTTTATCTCTTATCTTATCTTATACATTACAGACGCTCCTTCTATAAAGAAGATTATTGCGTCCTACGCTCATCTCCTATTTATACCATAGGCCTACATCGCGTTGGGTAATGTTGTCCAAAAAGACTTTAAATATGAATTTTAATTGTCATTCACCCATACTCACGGATGAGCGTAGGACGCAAAAATCGACTTTATAGAAGGAGCGTCTGTAATGTATAAGATAAGATACTCTTCACTCTCTCAAAATCATGTGTCTTAAAAAAATTATAATGGTAGCCTATTTTGGTTACTAAAATATAAGAGAGCCTTTCTGACACACACAAACAATAATTAGTGGCTCTTAAATGCATTAAATTGATTTCTTAAATTCCTTTTATTTAATAAAATTATTTGACTTTATTAGAAAATTTTCTAAAAATCAAAGGATAAATATTTTTTTTATTTAGATCTACATGTTTTAAAGTAAACAAACACTCTTAGTTCATATATATGATCGGTCTTTACGCGTGAAATCTAAAAAAAAAATCTGGCACTGCAACAACTTGACAAACCTACAATAGAGCGTGTAAACTCATGCTGTTAGATCTTTGAACGGGATTTAACATCTGTTATTCGTTATACACCATGTCCTCAAATGAAAAGACTCCCGATGGTCAGCAGTTGAGGACAAATTCACATCTGACACAAGAAATGGTTGGCGACGGACCGTTTAATAGCCCCAGACCACCGAAGTTTACTACACAAAGTCGAGTGTTGAATATGGTAATAGAACGTCAAAACAATGAAATCAATCGTGACCAACAAGCTCAGCCTCAACAACAATACGGTAGGGCTCACAGTTAAATTGAGTTGAACTGATATTTTATTAAACTAAGAGTTAAATTTTATTGTATAGATCACAACAAGAAAATAAAAAGATAGGCTTTTAATAAATACTTTTGGATATTAAAAAGAAGCAGAGAAAGTAAGATTAAGATAGGAGACTCTGAGTCGGACTTCGATGCCTTCTTATCTCATCTTTTTTTACTTTATTAGCCTACTTATCTTGATATATGTTTAAGTTTAATACTATTAACTATATAATTATTATAAATTATTATAATCAACCCCTCAACAGTAGCCTACAGACATTAGGCCTACGCCTTACTTACATACTTTAACTGTTAAAGTTAAATTAGGGAATTAAGGACAACTTTCCGCAGACTTTCCTCTCAGAAAAGTCCCTCTCTTTAAATTTAGATGCCTTGCCTTACTGATTTACTCCCTTACAATTTCACTTTACAATTACAATATATTACATAAATGTGTTGTTGTTTTTTAAAGATTTTCTGATTAGCAGAGTAAAGAACTAACAGAAACTTTTTTTTTGTATGGCTCTAAATCAACATCAATATTGCATTTATTATTCATTATAAATAGCCTATATTCCTATTCCTATATATGTAAACTCAAACTCAGGAGTTCCACAATCACAAGACCATGAAATTGTTTTTCCGAACCCAAACTATTTCCAATTTATATAAACAAATATTATTTACCTAATAACATCAATACATGCACAAAAGTAATGTTATTTGCAAATGATGAATAGGATTTTAAAAAAAATATTGAAGACTAGGGCTATTGATAGCTAGTAAACTAGCTTCTATATTAGTGCGCCTAGGGCATAATAGGTGGTAGCTTGGAATACAAGTATTAGAGTCTACGGCAGACATGTGAAAAAATTTTTCATAATCATTATGAAATTAGGCTATATTTTAAATTGTATTGAAATCTAATTAGAGCTCTCATGTAGTCATGGATTCAAAATAAAATATTCACAGCTAGCAAAACAAGAGTTTGGCAATTTAGTATGGAAAAATAGTTAGTCAATCTGGAATGTTATGAAAAAAAATTTTTTTGGGAACAATGTTACATTATACTGGGATCCTGTGGCCTCTTGAAATTCCAAACGTATCCTGGCAGACTCCTGGAATTTGAAAAAGAAATCTCCTGGCACGCATGTTTGTTCATTAGGCCGCTACCTGTACACTGCTATAGCTTAAATTCAGTTAAAAAGCAAATCTTAAACTACTACAAGCTTGTGGCCAGTGGTGATATGCATGAGGTCATTGAAAGCCACATTCCTGTTCTTCATATATTAGCCTATAAAAAAAAAGAGTCACACCATAATTGCATAGCATTTAAATATAATTATGAAAAAGTTAGTACAGCCCCAAAAAAATCATATATAATTTTTTGGGGGAGTTAAACTTACCTCTCGTATTTGCACTTACCAACCCTTGTTATAATATATTATCTATATGTATAAATAGGGTTTCCAATTCTACGTCTAAGCAGATTACTTTTTGCCATAAAAATGCTTCCTTAGGCCTACCAAGGGCAGGACTTAATTCCACCGGTTAACTAAAAAAAAAGCATAATATAAACATTCCATTGATCGGCCTAGCTTAGTTAGTCCTTTAACTCTTGTGAGTCATTCTGGATGTAAGACTTGCAAAGTTATATTAACTATTGTTTTGTATGCGTACAAATGTAAGCTATTGGTATTTTACTACTAGTAGCTAGAGGACTAGTGCACTATTTTTTTGGCCTGAACTACGCAAATCAACATTTTTTAAAACCCTAATGATAAAAATGCAACACTAGCCTCAAACCATGGATAAACTTTGGTAGCATCTAATGTAAAAAGATATCTCATTTGGAGCTTGAAGTCCAGAGTAATAACTTGCTTACCTTCTACATATATCAAAAATAAAAATTTCTTTTTAGCAAGGTATTTTGGTAATAAATGATTCACACTAGACATTTCTTGCTCCAAACAATAAATTATAGAAATATTTAGGTTTTTATTAGGTATATTTTTGTTACAAAGTCGTGTTCAAATAATTTTACAAACTTGCAGTTAAATATATGTACAAATAGCTAATTGGAAAAGAAGATAAAATATCCACATTGTCTAGACATAGTGAAATCCTTTTATAATACATTTGTGCCATACTGGGCTGAATGCCCCTGTGGCTTTTATAAACTGTGTGTTCAATTATTATACAAATATTATTATTATGAGTTACTGATTTAATTATACAGATTTTCAAAAATGTATACATTTAGAAGTATTTTATGTTTACACTTTCCCACACAGGTGTGGATTTTAGTGTGCCGCCCCCGCAGCAATACCAGTCAAGCCAGGAGCCACTCACACTGCCAGAAATCAAAAGTACTCTTTCTGCTACAGCTAAAGAGTTTGTCCCCAGAGGTACACAAGAGGTAATTCACATAAATATTATAGAAAACATTACCCAGGTTGCTGCCCCTTAGAAAAAACAACTACTTTTTGCCTACCCAAAATGGTGTCATTGCTTCACACAATGACAAGCTCAAAGCTATTCACATGAATTTCTAGTTTACCTCAGTTTGCCCTCTCTTTTTCATAACTGTTTTTATTGAGCTTTTCTTGATGGGGTATTAGAGTATGCCATTTGCTACCCAAAGGCTCAGGAATTCAGTCCAGTCAAAGGTACCTTGTGTATGATATGGTTGGGGGGGGGGGGGCTACTTTAGTTTAGCAGTGGAGTAATTGGGGTACTTAGGGTGTGGTAATGGGCAAAGAATTTCTTTACATGCTTTGTGACCAAATGCCACAGTTTATCTCTGCTCCACTCTCTCCCTAAAGTCTTTTTATAAAGGACTAGAAATACTTTGAAATCCTAGATAATTTAACTCATTTGCTACTACCCCCTCCGTACTAATGCGCCCTAAAGCGGCCGCCACGTGTGTGACTAACCTATTGTCGTTTCTTGATTTTTCGCCATGCGTTCTGGGTTTTTTTTAATGCTGCAAGCACGGCTTTTAAAAAGTAGGAATATAGTCTGATTCGTTAATAGAAACCGGATGTTTTTATCTAGTTTCGTTTTTTTTCGCTGCGCGTTCAAAATACGGGTAGTTTTCAGTGGCCTTTCGTCTTGTAATACTTTTTTTTATAGCCTTCGCTTTTAATTTTTTACTTTATTTATTAATAGCTCTATACCTCCAAATATAACATTTAACAACAGTTCTGATAATAAGGATGCTGCAGATATAGACTTAGATGAATTTCCATTACAACTCGATTTTTGGGCTTTATTATACTTTATCGGACTTTGACGGTAGGGCTAGCGAAAATATTTAGTAGCCAAATCATAGGGTCTCAACATTCAGCGAATGATTCTACCGATAATTCGGCATTTTTTATGTATAAAAGTATACATTTCCAGAAAGCTAAGATATTTATCTATTTTATGATGTAATTTTTATTCACTTTGGGGAATATTTAGTCAATAAAAAAAAATTTACTAAATTTAATTCGGAGTTCCTTCCCTTTGGCTAGTACTTTCCCGGGTGTCTTTGGAAAGTAGGTTAGTAGCAAATGAGTTAAAGCTAACTATAAATATAACTGTTTTGAATGGTTAATATATTGGATGAAATTGTTGAAGAAAAAAAACTTTTGATATATTAATCATAGTAGACACATCTTACAATGTTTTAGAAAAATTAAACATTGCATTGAAACCTATTTAAAAAAAAAGAATTTTAATTTTTTTTTAGTAATTAAAAAAAAAATAAAAGGTTTTTTTTTTATATTTTAGACAGGATGTGAAGTACCTCTGTATAATGCAGATGAGTCCAACTCTTTATCTGTTTCGGCACCTGTTTTTGTACCCAGAATCCCAGATGATTATATCCAATATAATGAACATTACTATGCGGTTTGTTTATTATTTGTTTCATTTAAACTTTATCATGCAGCTATTATATACCAAACGCAAATGTAGCTGATAATTGACTTTAAATTTTTTTTTTTCTTTACAGCCCAGTCCATATGACTATGATCCAAACTACCTTGCATCTGATATGAACGCCTTAAGACTTCTTGATTATCAAAATTATCCAGTGCATAGAGGGGGTACTGGCAACCCCATTCTGGATCGTTTTAACAACGCCCTCTTGATGCTCAATATGCACCCTGGAAACATGGAGGAGTACTTGCGCCCGATCTGTGAGATGATTCAGAAATCTCCGACCTCAACGGAGACTGTGAATGATATGGTTGAAAGTTTATTCCTACAGGTGAGCCTACTATTGCGGAGGTGTGTGCATTGTAAAATGTAAAGTAATTCTGTCGGACCAAATTGATCCATAGGGCAGGTGAAGCAAAGTTCCCAAGTACAATGCCCAGTCGACTATACTTTACCCAAACCAACGTCAGGTACCCATTAGAGCTGGGTAGACTCAGGGACGCCCTCCAGACCTGGGAACAAATCCTAGCCTTCACTAGGATTCAAACCTAGGACTTTTGGTACCCCAGCCGAACATGCTGCCACTCGACCACTGTGCATCGGGTGGCGTGCATTTCTTTAAGTTATTGAGATTATCATAAGGCTAATACTTTTTTAAAAACAAGTATGTATAACAATACTTATATGGTTGATGATGTAAAGTAGGCAAATACATGAAAGAAATAGATCAATCTGAGTTGGAACTTCATATACAGGTAGTTCTGAATATTCCAGCAAAAACATTAACATTTCTGATGCCTTCATTTTATGTAACAAATAAAAATAAAGTTATTATAGGGATAAAAGAAAAAGAACAATAACTCTGCTGACAATTGTAAACCTGTTTGGAGGTAATTAGATAAATTGCCAAATTGTTATACAGTGATATCATATTGCATTGATGAACCTGCCTGTGGTTGCTTTATGTGAGAGTACAGGGGAAGGAGGCATGATACAGTCAAAACCCAATGAGCTTCACTGCAGATTAATTTTCTCAGTTTTGTCCTGTGCCTTGGCCGTCATCTGATATCAATAAATGCATTCTTTTTTTTTCATTCTCAGAGCATACAGGAACAGAACTTTCGTTACACAGGTGCAAGAATATGTCAGTTTTTAACTAGCAATTTGAGAAGTAATCCAATGTTTTCAGGGTTCCACAAAATATTCATGAAAAGGTATTTATTATATATAGTTCTCAGATAATCCTACCTTAACATCCAGGATTTAACTTAGTCCACCATTGACTTTCTTGTATGTCTTATATATTTATATTAACTTTGTAGCGGGCAATGTTTATATTGCCTTATTTGCCGTAACGGGCGATCTCATTATAACTGCATGGATAGTTGCAGTGTTTTTAAACATTACTTGTATGGTTCGGAGAACCAGGCACATATCTGCTAGTTCACACATAATCCTAACTTAACCATCAGGATTTTTTAATATTAAATGGGAAGAAGGGGAACAAATGTTAGTGTTGAAGTAAAATTAAGACTTTTCTTTCTTCTTGTTTTTTTTTTACTAGGTGTCAGACAGAATATGATAAACGTGAGTCGCTATTACGAGGTGGACCGCATGATCAGGAACGGTTGCGCGGACTGGCTATGTTTATGGCCGAAATATTTCTCAATGTTGAGGTGAACATTTTAAAGAGATTCTTTTTCTCTTTTCCTTGTGGCACTGATTTAGTTTTTGTGGTGTGGTCATAGTAGTTGTCCAGTGATTGTCGGGGTGGTATCTGATTCAAATCTAGGTTTTAAAAAAAAAGCAAATGCCTTGTATATTTTAAAATGGTCTAGTGAGTGTCAAGATTCTTACACAGCACTGATGCTTCTCGGGACAATGAAAACATACCAGCAGATTGGAAGGAAGGTTACCTGATCAAACTCCCTAAGAAAGGTGACCTCAGTAATTGCAACAACTACAGAGGCATCACTCTTCTTTCGGTGCCGGCAAAGGTCTTTAACAGAGTCCTCCTTAATAGGATGAGAGACATTGTTGATCTCAAACTGATAGACCAGCAGGCAGGCTTCCGTCAAAACAAATCCTGCACGGATCAGATGTGACGCTTTGCATTATAGTCAAGCAGTCATTAGAGTGGAACTCCCCGTTGTATATACTTTTTTTGATTATGAAAAAGCCTTCGACAGCGTGGACAGAGAGACCCTTTGGAAGCTCCTACGGCATCCCAAATAAGATTACCAACCTTATCAGGAATTCCTACAATGAGATGTCCTGCAGAGTCGTACATGGAGGACAGCTTACAGATACTTTCCAGGTGCAAACCGGAGTTCGTCAAGGATGCCTGTTGTCGCCATTTCTCTTCCTCCTGGTCATAGACTGGATTATGAAAACATCCACTCGGGAGCACAGAAATAGTATGCAGTGGACCTTGTGGGACCAGCTTGAAGACTTGGGCATTGCAGATGACATTGCACTCTTCTCGCACAGTCAACAACAAATGCAAGAGAAAACCAACATGGTGGCAGCCACATCAGCACAGGTTGGACGGAACATCAACAAAGATAAGAGCAAAACCTTGAAGATCAACCCTGCTTGTGCTGAATCAATCACACTGCATGGAATCCCACTCGAGGAGGTGCAGTCCTTTACCTACCTGGGTAGTATCATTGACCAGCAGGGAGGAACAGTTGCAGACGTCATGGCAAGGATCGGCAAAGCAAGAGCCGCCTTCATCCAACTCAAGAATATATGGTACTCCAAAGAGCTATCCCTTGATACAAAAATCAGACTGTTCAACTCTAATGTTAAGTCAGTCCTGTTCTATGGCGCAGAAACTTGGAGAATGACAAAAGCCACCCCTGGCAAAGTCCAAACCTTCATCAACAGCTGCCTCAGAAGGATACTCCAGATCCGCTGGCCTGACACCATAAACAATACCGACCTCTGGCAAAGAACCTGCCAACGCCCTATAGAAGAGGATATCAGAAGAAGAAGATGGGGTTGGAAAGGGCACACCCTGCGCAAGCCGCCAACCAACATCACCAGACAGGCACTCAAGTGAAATACGCAAGGCAAGCGGAAAAGGGGACCCCCAAGGAATACCTGGCAGAAAGCTACCTTCAACGACAAACTCTATAGTGGATGAGCAATTGACAGCCACAGCCCAGTTCATCACAAGTATTGGACTTGTTTTCTGAATCCACCAAAAATAGCACTTGAGAACGAAGAAAAAGAAGATCAGTTAACTGTACCAAATTAAGATATGTTCTATCCCCCAATGTTTTGGCTGTTGGAATTGTACAACTTCATTGCCTGCTATTTTGCTAATCAGTCACCCTGTTGTAGGCACATTTCTCCTTCTAATTCACATCCAAATTGACATTGCAAATTTGTTTCCACTCCCATAGACTGAAACAAGTGATGGTAGAACAGAGCGGTTACGATTCCTTCCTAAAATACTATTAGATTTTGTGCAGTCATTGTTGTTGGAACCGAATGATGCGAACGTCAAATGTTCATGTCAACTATTAAAGGTAAGTGCTAGAGGTTTTGTCTGTTCATAAACTGTCTGGCTAAATCTTTATCTGCAGACATAACCTGTCTTAGACTTGGATGTCTTGACTTTTATTGAAACAAATGAGTTTATAATTACGTTTAACAAAAAAAAAAACATGTTGTCCCCCAACCTCACACAATACCTTCTTTCAACAAAAACCTTCAAAACTCTTTGATTTTAGGGACATTTATTTCTTTACGTTTATTTTTGCATTATAAAAATACGGAACCAAAATTTATGAAATATAGGAAGTGTAACCTTTATATTATGTCACTTTTGTTTCATTTTAATACTTCCATTACTGTATTCAGATCAATCTAATGATAGAGTAATCATAATCTTTTATGGTTTCTCCCCAGTAACGTTACTATTTTGATAAACAAACAACTATGTTACGATAATGTAAAAAATTGATTACTTGTATGCACGTTCAGATATGATAAAACCATTATCATTTAAAAAAATTGCAGCAATGTCTGAAGAATTGAGAAGACAGACCCTACCCCTTCCCCCCCCCCCCCCCCCCATCCCCCACCTATTTAAAGATTTTTTCTTAGCTTTTGAGTTCTGCTTTGCTACTTCAACTTCCCCAGTTGACTTCTTACCAAACTGTTGAAATGTAGAAATACATTTCTCAGAAATGACTGTCCTTACCTTTACTAATGTTGCATAACTTTTAAACAAAAAAAACCTTATTAAATAAGCTTGCTTCCATAACTAAATATCTTATTTTTGTCAACTCAGTACCATTCTGTCAGGTTGCATCTCAAATAATAAAGTGTCTGGGTCTATTAGGTTTTTTCAAAGTGCAAATTCTTCTTTCTAGCTTGAGCTTTAAAAAAAATATATCAATATATGGTTATAGTAAACATTCTTTAGTATTCTCTTGTAGGTTAACTGTGGCCATGTAATGCCATTTAAAAAATATATCAATATATGGTTATAGTAAACATTCTTTAGTATTCTCTTGTAGGTTAACTGTAGCCATGTAATGCCCTGTAAAAAACAACAATTGATTTCACTGTGTTTATAGTTTATATGCTGCTAATGATACTCAATGATGATTGTCTAGCTATCTGGTGGCTTGATGGAAGACATTGTCAAATCTATCCCAGATGAGTGCATCAAGTTTGAAAGTATTTTTGGACAGCTGGATGCCCTGAAATCTCATCCGAAATTGTCAGAGTGAGTTTGTTGTGTGTTGGAAACTTGAGTTTTAATGTAATTTGTAGTAAGTAATTCTAGTGTGTGGCATCTCCTAGTTATATGGCTTTGTAAAAATTAGAAGCCTTTATTTTCCTTTGTTTGTGTGTGTGATCTAGCAATGCCAGATTCCTGCTGAGGAGTGTCATAGATCTTAAAAACAAAGACTGGAATAGAAGTGTGTCTTCACCACCTAAAAAGGCCTGTTCTTTTCCTAGTGATCCAAATAATTTTCAGGTAACACTTTCAAATGTTCTTAAATATCGCCATATAGGTTAATGATTGTTGCTAAGTATAATTTTTCAGATAACTTGCTGCTGTCTATAGCATGAGGACCTTCCTCTAGGGTTATGCATCCTGGTTGTATTCAGTGACAAATTAGAAAAACATGTCTTATTAATTATGCAAATATAGTATTTATATGATTTTGATACAGCTTACTCACTACACTTTTTATTTTAAGTCTTTGAGCTGGTTGGGTCTTAGTTGTTGCCAAACCTAAAAAAAAAAATTTTTTTTTCTAAAGTAAAAGATTATTTTGCTAAGCAAAAGTTTTGATTACCAAAAGTCACTCCTTAGAATTCCCCAGTGTGGATGGACAAAAAAAAAAGGTCCTTTGGAGTGCACTCTGAGATTCTGAGACAAAAGAATCTTTTAAAAAAAGTTTAAAGATTTTTCTTTTTAACTAGTGGCTATGTGCCTTGAGTACCCATACATCATTTATAACAAGAGCGCACTGAGTATGGTAAATGTAATAGCATGGATACTAGTGCTATATAAGGTAAAAAAAAAGGTAAAGTAAAGCGTCCCGTTGGACCAAATTGATTGATAGGACCGGTGAAGCAGTGTTCACCAGTTTCTGTGGCCACGGCATACTAGGTGATTGTGTGGCCAGCACTATGTATGCACAGCCGCCTTTACTTTACCCCAACTAAGGTCAAGTACCCATCAGAGCTGGGTAGACTCAGGGACACCCTCCAGACCTGGAAAATATCCTAGCCTGCACCAGGATTTGAACCCAGGACCTTCGGTACACCAGCAGAACGCGCTTCCGCACAGCCCCAGTGGCCCCACAAGCGCTATATAAATAATCATTATTATAAAAAAAAATTATTCTCAACTAAGTACCTTGTTTTAATCCCATTTAAATTTGGTAATTTTCATGACTGCATATTTTAGCCACTTGTAAGTAATACTTGTAAAGCCATATGTTATGTGTATTTGTTTTTAACACAATTTTCTAGGTCCAGGAGCCTGTTTTCTACAACAATGGTTCGGTGTGCACCAGGGCCGAAGCTGTTTTGCCAGACGAAGAAGACCCTGATGACAATGCCTATGTTCTCAATGAAGAGGAAGAGGAAGCCTTCTTAGAATGGCAAGCAGAGCAAGAAGGGTTGACCAATGATCAAGAGACTTTTTATATCAATGACACAGGGTACGAGTCTTATAATCAGTTGTAAGTATTCGTTTTAGAAATAGGGATACTTTTGTATCAGTACATTTATATTTACTTTTGTAGCTTTATTGTAACAGCCTTGCAGCTAGGAATAACAAAAAATGAGCTAAATGGGAGTCTTGCAGAGACCCTAACCCTAACCCTAACCCTAAGCCTATTCCAATGCCTGATTGGACAATTGTGATGCAACCCCTAGGAATGGTACTGAATTAAGCAAACTAAGATGTTTAGCTTAAGGTGATAAACGAAAGCTCATTAATTTGCATAAAAATCAGTGTAAAAAAAAATCTGACATTCATTAATTAGTTCAAAAGTACTAGAGTTAAGTTAGGGCTAGACTGATTTGATGGAAAATGTAAACTATCCATTTACAAAACTTTAGCATCAAAATGCATAATTAAATAATAACCGGACGAATAATTATAAACTAGTCTCCATTGAATTTGTCAATAATTTAATGATATTATTATAATTAGTCAGGACATAAGCCGTTCAAGTTTTAAAGATATAAAATAAATTTGGTTTGACTTTTCCATAACCCTATCTCTAGAAGGAATGTACATTATTTTACAAGAGAGTTCCATAACAACATATTTTAAAGTAATTTAATTTCTAGAAACAATTTTAGTGGCAAAATTTCATAGATACTATTCAAGACTTTAAACTTTATAAACTGACCTGAAATTAAACTAGGAACTTTTTTTTAAACACAATTTTACATCTAATGAAAAATTAGTTTTGCAAGCTTTCATACTGGTTCTTGGGGTAGCATCACATCTGTTTAATGATATCATTCTGATAAGGTCTTTACATGCAGACAACTTTGTCTTGTTGAACTGTTTTTCACTTCAAGCAACTGAAATATTTGTTAATCAAATTGTTAGTAGAGGCATGTTTATTGATCAAGATGATCAACAAGTTCTGAAATTTTCAAAGCCATTTTGTGCTGGCCATAATTATGCTGGAGATAGTAAGTAAAGTATTTCCTTCGGACCAAAATTGATCATAGGAAAGTGAAGCAGATCTCACCAGTTTCTGTGGCCATACTAGGTGATTGTGGTTCCAGCACAATGCACAGCCGCCTTTACTTTACCCCAAATAAGGTCAGGTACCCATCAGAGCCGGGTAGACTCAAAAGACAACCTAAGGACCTGGGAAAAAAATCCTAGTCTTTGCCAGGATTTGAACCCGGGACCTTCAGTATGCCAGTCTTACTCGCTGCCACTAGGCCACTTTGCCTCTACTATGCTGGCGATATTTTAGTTTAAATTTAAATATTGTAGCTACTTTTTTCCATAGTAGAAAAAACTTTAGTTACCGGTATGCATTAGTAGGTTATTGTTTGCTGTGACCCTGAATCAAAACACCATCTTTTAATTTCTAGGGAGGAAATTGTGGATGATGGCTGCATGGGACCTGAAGAAGAGGAAGCCTACGAAGAGTTCCTCCAAGAACAGAGCAACTACATCCAAGGCTACCAGTCGAGCCAGCCCAGTCATCCTGCACCACCACCGCTCATGCCTCCAACAACCATGATGTATCAGGTACAGACTTCTGGTCCCTCCAAAACTGTTTTATGTTTTGATTCTGAGGTGATTCCTCATCACAAAAAGATCTGGGTTTATTATACAGCTTGGGAAAATATATCTACTGCTTGTGAAAGTTGGGGAAAAACTGCATTGATTCAAGGTTTGGGAAAGTTTGTCAATTTCAATGAAATAGGCCAAACTGCGTGAAATAATACTTCAGAATGTTTTTTTTTTAAACGTAAATAACCTTGTCAAGGTGAGATTTGATAATAAAACTTCAATCATCTTTTTTTTTTAGAAAAAAAATAAAGATTTTATTTTAGTTAACGCTGTCAAAATTAAGATTCAATAATTGTTGGTTTGTTTTTACCTGAGAATAAGAAATGTTATCTTTGAACTAAAGTACAATCAGTATAGTATTGTTTCTAAAATTGAACATTTTGTATATCAATACTCCATATCCATTGTCCAAAACAAAAAAAAACACCCCAAAATTTCAAATCAATTTGTTCCATCAGCTGAAAAGAAACCAACTATTTGATGTGATATAAAAATTGTTTGCAAAATGTCCGTGTTTTTGTCTGAATTAAGTTTTTAACTTTTCCTCAGCCTCCCAGTTATTTCATGAACCAGCCCCCACCAAATACTTCAGCCCACATGTCCCAGCCCAACCAGCAGCCGCAAGAACAACACCCGCCCCAGCAGCAGCAGCCGTACGGAGACTCGTACCGGTACCACAGGCAGACGTAGGGGGGGAGGGCCTTGCTCAAGCCGCCCCCGAGCGGGCGGACACATGACACATCTGGAGATAAATGAACAGACCTTCTTTCTCATTGTTGGCTCCATGTCCGTGCTGCTGAGAATTTTTATGAGTGTGTATGTACCTTCCTCTCTTTCTCCGTTTCCTTCAAGAATCTAACACTGACATCTAACGTTGACAGGGACTTGTACTTTATGGTTGCGGATAAATATAAATAATGGATATTATGTATATTTTTTTAACATTTGAAAATATTGTTATATTTCAATTGCCTCTATCAGCTGCAAGCATTCATAAGTATTGAATTACCTTAAAGTACATGTTCAGAGAAAAATGTTTACTGAATGATGTCATTCTTGTCCACTGTTTCTTTAAATTGGTTTACTTTTTTTTTTCTTTGACATTGAATTATGTTTCCTTCTACACCAAATGTGTTTCATAGGTCAGTGTAAACTTGTTCAGAATCTCTAGTCTTTTAATATCTAAATATATAAACCCCCAACCCCCCTTCCCAGTTTACTAATGATTACATAATCAATACATTATCCCCCACAGTTTACTAAGGGTTAAACAAAATTTTAAGAATTGCAAGAAAGAAAAGAAACAAATTGTGCTGTAGAAAGAGTTTTTGTTTTCAACTTAGTGCCACATTTTGCCAGCAGTGACAGGTACATTCCAGTTGAACTTTCTGTCCACTCTTTTGTCTTTAAGTGTACAACTGAAATGCTTAAAGCAATTCATTGAACCTCTTCCACTAACAAGCTACACTAGTTGAACACAAAATTAGGCTCACATTAGCAATTTTCATTTTATCTTGTCCAACTAACAAAACAAAATAACTGGTATGAATTGTTCCATCTTGGCTCCCTTGATCAACTGCATGGGTGTTGTTCAACAATGTTTGTAGCTTGATGCTGTGAGCTCTTGTGTGTGTTGACAAATGAATGTGATGGATGATGAGAAATTATTGTTTGGACTGTGTGGTGAGATTTAGGAAATTAAGCGCAACAGAATTATATATAGGATGCCATTTCAGTTGCATAGGATGATTCAGTAGTAAGATGGTTTGATAGCATGGGCATTTTTGATAGTATGATGTTTCGATAGTGTGTTGTTTTGATAGAATGGGCATTTTTTTATAGTATGACATTTCAAAAATGTGATGTTTCCATAGCATGTGCATTTTTGATAGTATGATGTTTCGATAGTATGATGTTTCAATAGTATGATGTTTCGATAGTATGATGTTTCAATAGTATGATGTTTCGATAGTATGATGTTTCGATAGTATGATGTTTCAATAGTATGATGTTTCGATAGTATGATGTTTCAATAGTATGATGTTTCGATAGTATGATGTTTCGATAGTATGATGTTTCAATAGTATGATGTTTCGATAGTATGATGTTTCGATAGTATGATGTTTCAATAGTATGATGTTTCGATAGTATGATGTTTCGATAGTATGATGTTTCAATAGTGTGATGTTTTGTTAGTATAATGGTTTGGCAGTAAGGTTTTCAATAGTATGCAACACTTGAACTTGTAAATCTTTTAATAATATATTATATTTTCTTTTTGTGCAACAATCAGGCCATGAGCTAAACTGTGATATTAAAAGTAGATCAACCTGTATTATCGAACTGTTTTAGATTTTCAATACATGTCACATCTTGTTAATGGTTTTAAAAAAAAATGTGAAAAATAAAAAAACAATGAAAAAAATATTGAAAAAAAAATAATAAAAAACTTACATTAAAAAATATAAGGAAAAAAAATGGTTTAAGTCATATCATAGTTGTTGCTAGTTGGTATGTATTATTGTGTCATAGTTGTGTTGCTTGATGGTATGTGTATCATGGCAAAGTTGTGTTGTTTGTTGGTATGGATGTCCGATTTCATATGTGTAAACTTTGAAACCATTGCATGTAAAAAAAAAAACAATTTTTTTTTTCAAATTTAATTATGTCTCAATTTTTTAGCCTTCAGTTTTTCAAGAATACACTTTACAAAATTTAAAAATATTGAAGTTTTATAATTTAGCTTGGGAAAGATGATGAATTCGGCAATGTTAAAAGCAGACAGAATTTTATTTTTAAATGAATAACAATGTTGTTACGCATTTAACTTCCAATTGCGTCTTTTTTTTTTTCCTGAAATTATTCCATTTGTACTAAAAAAAACATCTTAAACATTTTTTTTTTATTTTCACTACCCAACTACTTAACCTTTCAACATTAGAACATTTCACACCTACCTATGTGTATTCAGGGTGTATATTCATTTGTGGTTTTATTTTTGTTGTAATGTAAAAAGAAATAATGTTCAAAGTAGGTTTGAATTCATTTTGTGGATATACGATGAAAACAAGTCTGCAGTGTCAGCTGATGTAGAAGTAGTGTCGCTATTTTTGTTTGAGTGATTACACCTTAGATTTTCACAACTGATGAAGAAATATCATATATATTTTTATTATTTCAAATTTAAACTGTCTTCCAAGAAACAGATACACACAAATATTTGAATGTTTACTGTAAAATCAAAACAATAAAGTTGGCTGTATAGTCACTTATAGTGTCTGGAGATGAAATTCTTTCTTGTCTGGTCTCCATGTTAATTACTTGCTTTTATAGTATTTGCTGAAATTGAAACTGTTCACTGTGTTTGAGACTGTACAATGTCCCGTGGTCTACATGTTACGAAGCAGGTTTTAAATAAACCAAAATTTCTCAATCCCTGTTTTGGTCCGAGTTAACTACTGAAACATCACAAGAAGTTGAAGTTCAGAAATGCATTTCACTTCATTTTGTTGTAGAACAAGAGCATGAACACAACACTCCACTTTCCCCCAACTCCCCCCAACACACACAGCCAATTCTGTTTTTCTTGTTTAAAATTATATGCATTCTAACTTGGGCATTGTAAGGGAACTAACCAGAACAAAATTCTATGATTGTCTTTCTTAAACTCAAGATGGCCTTAGATTACCATTGAAAGCAAACTACTTTTTTTTTTGTTCTTGACTTTGATCACACTAGTCCATACCCCCATCTCCCAGTAAAATAAATACTGTCAATGTTGTGTTTTTTGTTGTCCATTTAAAGATTGATGCCAACTTAAAATTTTTGAATTTGTTTAATGCCAACTCAGAGTCTACATATCCTCAAATAATTGATATAACTGAACTTGTCTATTAACTTAATACTCCCTTTTTCTGTGTGTGTACATAAAACATTTAATTCTTAATGAATGAATAAAACAAAAAGGTTTTTACTAAGTTGTAAGAGAAATGTATTTATAAAAAAAACAGATGAGATTTTGTTGTACTAACTTAGCTATACAAAAAAAAAGATTGGATCATTGGTTGCTATAAATAACTTGTCATGTGTTTGGTTTCATTGGTTGCTATAAATAACTTGTCATGTGTTTGGTTTCTTTTTATTAATTTTGTTTCAATACCAACAAATTGTCCATATGTAATGTTGTGAGTCATTAAAGAGAATGTCAAACAAACACTACTGCACAATTTTGTTTTAACTTGTTTGCTATAGAGCGTTCTCAGTAGGCGGAGCTTAAGTTTTTTTGTGTAAATTTAGTGACGTATTTGTGTAAATATAGAACCCACTTGAGGTACAAACGTAACGTGGTGAAAGTAAAGTACTTCTTTATCATGCAAAATTCACATCTGAATATTGGCTATCCTACTCAAAAATAAGGAGGTAAATAGTAGTACTGTAGATTAATTGATTAATGTGATTAGGCTAGGGCCGGCTAGACCTATTTACACTTTCAATTTCACTTTATAGGCCTACACTTTTAATGTTTCGTAGAGCTACGATGTCAAGTGATATTGTTGGTGAATAGACTATCTAGTCAAGTCACTATTAGGCTCACATCGTCTATGATCTATGTCTATGATAATAATAAAATAGCCTATTTTATTTAACATACATAATACAGCTTAAATCTTAATAAGACTTAAAACATAACACATCATTTAAAAAAAGCTCGAGCCTATATGAAACTTTATTAATACAGCGGCCATATTTAATTGTACACCATTACTCAAAGTAAACACAAATCACGTGCTTTTTGTCACGGGATTGCAAACGCCCTATTGTTTGGGTTTTTTATAAAACAAATAGTCCTTTACACTGTTTTGAAATACTGGCAATAGTGTTATTTAGGGCTCATAAAACTGAAAAGAAGTTGCAGGCATTTGAAAAATAATGCATGGGGAAAATACTTCGAATCTCCTATGTAGAACATAGGACCAATGAGTATGTCTGGCACAGAATATCCTCGATTGCAGGCCCTCAAGAAAACAGGACAACAATCAAAATCAAAGGACACAAACTGACATGGTTCGGTCACGGGCTAATACATAATCATAATAATTGTAGAAGTCGGAGAGGCTGTCAGCGGAGACGCTGGTTCTACAAACTAAAATATTCGACAGGGCTGCAGTTGACTCAACTAATGACAACCGCTCAAGATAGGCAAAAATCCAGAAAGCTGACTGCTGAGGTGTCCATTCGCTCCCCCAACGACCACAACGGTTAAGGGATTGACATTGATAAAGATGTTTGAGAAAGATAATCCAAGTATGGGGAAACTGACCCTAGGTGTGACGATCCGTTTATAATTGAGCAGAATATTAATTAGTCTCGGTCGCGATTTTAGGGATTAGTCCATTTTATCATTTTTGTGTTTTTAAAGATAAAAAAGACCCATTTCAGACATACTGGTTACCGCCCTTGTGTTGCAGGCAATTATCGGTTGCCTCCTTTTGTGCGACACGTGGTCTGTCTTGTGCCTTACAAATAAAATAAGGCATGTTGTTTATTCAGGGATATCGGCCGTTGGTCATGTCAGGCCCGTTGACTATCGCAATCAAAGGAAACCAGTCGGCTGTTTCTTATTGATGATGATTTGAAAGGTCGTAACTTGCTTTGATATAATAAAGAAGTGAGAAAGGGAACGACTCATCAAATTTGGTCGCCAATGTGGTCGACCTTTTGACGGTACAAGACAAGCCCTAGGCGCGGTCATTTTTTTTTTTTACAATTTGGTCTCACTCTCACGGGTGACGTTTGGTTGGTAAACCCGTCATACATCTATTTCGTTGCAAATTTAGTTTAAGAGCTACACTCTACGGACCAACAGGTCTGGATATATACTCTCTTTTCCAAAAGACTGCTGAGAAATAACTCCGACTTCTACGTTACGTTACGTTGATAAGCTTCTGGGAAATTATCTCAACTCGTAAAACTTCTATATGTTTGACTTGTGTACTCTACTCTTTATATATATATATACATATTTGTTTGTGTGGGTATTTATTGGACATTCTATCATTCATTCCGAGCGACGGTGCGTTTGGCTGGTGTATCAAAGGTCCTGGGTTCGTATCCTGGTGAAGATCATAATTCGTTCCCGGGTATTGACGGTGTCCCTGAGTCTACCCAGCTCTAATGGGTACCTGACTCTAGCTGGGGTAAAGGCGGATGGGCATTGTATTGGCCACACAACCCCTAGTACAGGGGTCGGCAACCTAAGGCACGCGTGCCAAACTTGGCACACAGGGCGATTTTCAATGGCATGCCTATGATGTGTTTTTTTTTATTGATTAAAGAAAACTACATTTTCTGGTTCTGAGTGAGGAAAACTGACTGTTGAAGTCTGTGTTTCCGAATGACATAACGACACATTTCAGTGAGTTTGCATTTACAAGGACCACTGGAATGGATTTGATTGAAAACTGGACATATCTTGCTGTGAAACCAATTACAAAACATTTAACTACATGTACAATCCTATATTAAGGCATAGATTGAGATAGATAGTTGGGATTTTTCAGAATTCAGGAAATGTTTATTTACCGATGTTTAACGTAAATTATAATATTCTAATAATTCAATTTTGTAATGAATACTATAATGTTGGATTTATTTGAGTTAATATGTCTAATATGTTTATTATTTTTTTTCTTCCAAAAAGCATAAATGGTATACAACTTATTAGTTTAAAAAAGATCAAACTGTTAAAAGTATTTGAAAATTATTTAATAAATATTACATGACTAAAGAATGTATATGTATATTTTCAAACACTACATTAACTACCCAGTTTGTATGATTACAGCGTATCTACTCCGCTTAACTATATAATTTTGATTAACGCAAAGGAAATACCACATTTAACATCTCAGTTGAACTGAGAAAATAAATATAAATAATAATAGCTAGAGTAAGATCTTCATTTTGACTAACAAATGATCATGTTTAGTCAATAATTGTCATAAATGTGAAAGCTTAGTAATAAAATATTGTGTTTGATATAAATATTAATGAAAAAAAAGGATGATAATCACAAACACGTTAATTTTATATTAAATATAAAACGCTTTAACGATTTTATCTATAAATAATATCCTTTTCTTTCGGCCTTGTTCTTGCTACGGAGTTCAAGTAATTGTCCTATCTCTACAAATAATTTGAAAAAGCATAATAGAGCAGGTTGACTTTTAGGCTGTTGGCACGCTCAATGATTTAGAAATCCTAGTTCGGCACACTGTTAACTACAGGTTGCCGACCCCTGCCCTAGTAAGCTTATGTCGTGGCCCGTGGCCACAGAAACTGATAAACACTGCTTTACCGGCCCTATGCTTTACCGGCCCTATGGATCAATTTGGTCCGACGTGACACTTTCAGTAAATGTGAACCATGCTGCACTATTGTAAGAAACTTCTTTATATCAATAAACTGAATCATCTGCTTACCCCGTACATGAACAGAGCATCTATGTGAATTATTTTACTGTGTGTGTGTAGTCTAAGTGTTAAATAGAACTAACTGCATCCACAAATACAATGTCACATTCAAGTCCGACAACACCCAAGACCAAGTTCTGCCATCATATTATAAATTTAAAAAAAAGTGTTCTGGCGGCCATAGAGTGTCCATAGGGAGAGTGCCACATTTTCGGAGTAACAAAGCTCCGAGTACTCCGAGTGGACGTTCGGTAACTTGTGCACCCTGCTGGCCACACAATTCCTTGCCATCATACTAGGCTTGAGGAAGTTTGGGAATTTTACTAATGTAGAAAAAACAGTGTAAAAATACATATTGATATTTTAAATGGAAAAAAAAGTGAGTATAACCATGTTGTTAAGATGAGAATTTGTTAATAAAACTTCACATCATGTTATTATCTTTAAAATGTACTCAAAAAACATCCTTCAATTTGTTTTTTATTCGAACTACCTGCATAGGCCTACACTACACAGTCTGATTTTGCAACTTATTATTTATTTGGCTAGCGAAAAATTACTTTGTGCTTTGTATTCTTTCGTATTATTAAACTCTCGTTAGAAAAAAAAAACTACGAAGGAAAACAACAAACATGGACAAATATAATATGTGTGTGGGTATGTGTGGGTGGGGAAGATATGTTTAAACCAATTAATGTCACTTTGATGTTATTTGTTATTCATAGGGCGCAAACACACACACACACACACACACACACACACACACACACGAGTATAAACATAACACACACACAAAAAGTATAAATGAGCACCGAGAAACGGAAAATAATTATTAAGGGGGAGAACACGCTGTTAGACAGCAAAGTTGGCATTAGTCTTCCCTTGCAGGTTATTAATGGTCTGACTCTATGTAGTATATAATGAGTATAAAAACCACCATGCATTATAAAAGACAGTCCTCGTTAAGTAGGCTTGCCCCCCCCCCTTTTTTTATTTATCCCCAACACATGCATGTCACTCACCTTGTTTAATACAATATAGACAGTGTGAGCCTTAATCATGGTTATTAGTTTTACGTTTTTTGGCTTTAGAGAATTGAGAAGATAATTTGGTGAGTCTATGCCCAATCGGGGGTCCGTGGAACGTCAATTGGAGGGTCCGTGGAATGTGCTAGACTTTCTGAACGCCTTTAACAACAGAAAAATAAATCACGTCAGCCTATAGCGCTTTTTTATATAATAAAAATGAAAAGAAGAATTAAGTTCATTAATTACAACGACGTAAATTGTAAAGTTTTAACATGATGCAAAAAGTAGTTCGCCCCCCCCCCCTCCTACGATCACAATGATCAAGGGTCGGATGATGATATAAAAAGTAGTCCAGAGTAGTTTTTGTGTACCGCAAACATAGTTTTCAGTTCAAAACACAATTTAAATAAACTAACCCATAAAAACACAGTTTTTATTAAACTCCCTTTCTTTTTAAACTAAGTTTATATTTAATTTATATTTTGATAGATTAAAATAATAAATATAAGTGATATACTTTATGAATTTCCACGCTAAAATTTTGCGCATCCTTTTTTTTTCTAGCTTTGGCCCGCAAAAAACATAAAAAGATAACTCTCTTTGTTTCGGCTATATTGTGTAGTTTTCATTCTATTTATTTCGTGAAAACTAATATATCCGAAAAGTTTACTTTTTTCTCTTCCGGTATAGGCAGCCATGTTTCAATTTTATTCGATTCGCAAATTGGTCGAAGGTATTCGTGACTATTCCAAAGGCTACGATGCTGAAAATTTGATAGAATGTATTGTTAGTCGAGACAAGTCTGCTGGCCAAGTTTAGATTGGACGACGGTAAGTGGTCGAAAAATCGACGCACAGTTTTGCAAGCAAGCAGACAAGCAGACAATCAGACAGAAATTGCAAGCTAATAGAATGGGAGTAAAAAATAAACAACCGTAACAAAGAAAGCCAAGATATGGTTAAAGGAACTGTGCTTTAAGATTTTAAATCACGAACGGCTAAATAAGGTTGTGAACACCAGCTCTGTGACCTATATTATTAATTTCTTCCATTTACCTAAAATAAAATAATAAAAAAAAGTTCAGCAATACTGAAGAGATTATTTAGGACTTGGACACAATACCACCTTTTTGTTTAAAACACGCCAACGATCTGCCAGGGACCATAACTCATTGAAAGTAAAGTGCCAACTTTCATTTAATTGAAAGTCCCAAAGTTTAGAGTTTAGTGCATAGCTATTTCTACGAAACTTGAATTAAGTCCAAGAAGCAACAATGTTTTTTAAATAACTTACCATTTAGTCGATAATCACTGTAGATGTGATGTAAAAAAATCAATCGGTAAAGGATTAGTATGAGCTAATCGTCTATGTTGCAGTCTGCTACTTTCAATAGGCCTATCTTTCATTGCAAAATAAATCGAAGTGAATCTTGCTGGGTCTTGATATCATTCTTATTGGTAGAGATGGTTTGAACATAATTTTTGTGTCTTCATTGTCCATATCATGTAAATAGGAATTCAGAAACTATTGTCATAAAAATGTGTTTCTTTAAAACCCATATTAACATATTGCATCCATGCTTTGTCACTCCATATACCACCTTGTCCTATCAAAAATAACCCTACTTTATACATCTTAAAACTTGATATTGCTACTGGATTTTGCGCAAAGAAATGGTGTGACATTTTCTTAAAAACCTGGCCAAATTTAAAGTCATCGTTTGCAAGATTGTTAAAGTATCGTTAAACCCCACGACGGCCTGGATCTAGATCTAGAGATCGTTTCAACCAAACCTGAAATTTTATCACGATACGTTTACACAACTCCAAAAGTCCGAACACAGGCGTTTGGAGTTTGTGTTTTAAAGATTTTTTATAAACGGATCAGAGGCGAGACGATTGAATGTCCCCTTTCAGCACATCGTCTGTTTTCTTTCAAAGTCTGAATCCATCGCATTAAGTAAACATGTATATCTATATATCCATACCTCCCATTATCAGTTGTATTTAGTATCTTAAAATAAAGGCGCGCAAGACCAAAACTATAACTATACCTCAATACAACTGAGCTTACTAAATAATTATACAAGCATTATAATGCATTGCTTAATGAAGGACGACCCAATTTATGTACTGTGCTTTATATACTTTGGGACACACTGACACAGCGTGAAATCAATACACTTTAACACACCCACACACGACTTAGTGGGGACAGATGTTACTGCTACGAGACATACCAGTTTTTGTGTGTGTTGTTATTGTCGAGTCACGTGGATAATTCACTCAATGGCCATCACAACAACATCAGCACGTAAATGAAGGAACAATAATTCTCAGCAAATATATTTCTCTATTTGGTGTGAGTCAATATAGTTTCACTTATATGTGTAGCCTACGTCAAATTTTGTTTCACTGTTTTATTAGGCGTAAAATAGTACAGTTTAACTTTACGTTATTGTTGTAGATTACGTCAGTGGGTTAAAGTTTCACTGTAAAAGTTTGTATAGTTTCACTGCTTTGTGTAGGCTTATTTACCAAGGTTATAATTATCTTGTTACGTCTTTGACTATGACTTTATTGTACTTGTGTACTATATGAACTATGTGGCGAATAAGATCATTGCTCATTGATGTTCATTGCTACGTCAGTAAAATTTCACAGTTGTGGATGTTACCCAAAACAAATTTAACAGGCCTATATAATTATTTAGACTTCATAATTGTAATGTTTAAATAGCTTTAAAATTTAGACCTAAATCTGCTTTATAATTTAACGAGAGGAAAAAAACATTTTCTATATATTTTAAATATAAACATTAATCATATCTTTAATCATTATTATATTATCTTATCTTAAACGTTACAGACGCTCCTTCTAAAAAGAAGATTATTGCGTCATACGCTCATCCGTGGTCCGAGTCTAGTCTTGCATTTTTATTAATATTTATTAGCAAAGTAGCTTACATAAACATTTGACGATAGTTTCAAAATCTCAAATATCGTTACCCAGACATTATTGTAATTTCTGTTTTTCTATACACTACTTTTCTTTCTTTTTTTTTTCAGATGAAAGTATAGAGATCTAAATTAAATCTTTTCGTATACAATACTGTACTCGAAATGAATTATAAAAGAACATTATTGCCCGTATGAAAACATTTATGTCGCCTTTTAAATTATATTAGTTCTTAACATGAGGGTGAAAAATCGAATACATAAATGTACATTATCAAACGAATACAATACCTGTTGATCAATATAAGAGTGGGTGTCATTTTTAGCCTCGCTCTGACATCACAATGAGATGGCACTGATGTGTCAGGTCAACGAGAAATGCTTGAGCGACACGGCGCTGTGCCTAGTCATCGTCGGGGTCATCATGGCGCTGATCGGCCTACTCTGGCCGGCCAGCCACACCTACACGCTGGACACCAGCCTGTCCGCGGAGGAGAACGAGAGGCGGGAGGCCAGCCACGCGAGACTCATCGTGACCGTCAACTCCGTGATGGTGGTGGGCATGGGGCTCGTGTTGGTGGGCGCCATCATCACCTCCTCCCTACTCATGAAGATGATCGTCTCGGAAACGATCGGCGCCCGCAAGAGGAAGGCGCCCACGCAGACGCAGGGACAGCAAGCGCCTTCGCCGACGTCGCCCCAGCAACGCCAGGCCGCGCCAGAGTTCCCGGTAAACAGCAGGTCCGTCAGCTGGAGCCCCCAGGAGCTGATATCCCTGCCCAATTTTACACCTTACCGAGGCAATCGCGCGGAAGGAGAGGAAAGACTCGTAGACTCGGATCATCTGGAGATGAATCGAATCTTATCGGACAAGAAACTCTACGGAGGCATAAAATGATCCGGATCTTTCTGATTCCTTGAGCCGTTTTCTACAACTAACAAACAGTGATACCACTCCTTGGCCTTTCCACCAGGATCTTGGTGTTTTCAATTCAAACTTGGGTTAGGGTAACAGAGACCATTATTATTATAGCTTGGCTTTTCTGGTGTTTTTTTATATTAGAGCTCAACTTGGCTTTTCTGAAATTTCAGAGGGATATCACTGTTAATGAGGAACACTGCCAAAATGAAAGCTACAAATGTCTTAAGTCTCAGTATTAATCTTACGTGATTTAGTGTTTCTTGTAGAAATCTTGTACATATTGATATTGGTTTGTGTAGACCTAATCATTATTTTTGTGCGTGCAATGTTTGACTTACTTAAGAGACATATATCTATAATGAGTTTATTTGTGAGGACCAAGAAATTATCTCACAAATAGCTCTGTTTTATTATCGTTATAACATGCTGGAAATCCCTAGTCTTGATATTTGAATAACGATAATGTATTTTTACAATACATCTTCAACTGTTAATTACAACTACTGTTATGTTTTTTGTTCTTCTTAATTAATGTACACTATATGAGTACGTTATAATATGTTGGCTTGTAATGTGTAGCATAATGTAAATATTAAAGGCTGTGAATGTAAAAGCAGTAACAAATTTCGTTTTCGTAGTTTCTAAATTAAATGATCTAAAGATATAGAGTTTAAGAGCGTATTTACTTAAAAGTTTTTTGGGGGGATTTATAGAATTGGGGGATGAGACACGATAGCCGAGCGGCAGCGCGTTAGACTGGTGTACCGAAGGTCCTGGGTTCGAATCCTGGGGAAGGCTAGGATTCTTTCCCCGGACTCAAGGGTCTCACTTAGTCTACCCAGCTCTGATAGGAACTTGGCATTAGTTACGAAAAAAAGTAAAGGCGGCTGGGCATTGTGCTGACCACACATCCCCTAGTATTCGTGGTCACTGAAACTGGTGAACGCTGCTTCACCGGACCTATGATCAATTTTGTAAATGCGTTGAAATAATTCTCCGGTCAACGGTTCTCATCATTTTGTGTGTGTTTGTGTGTGTGTTCCTTCGAACCATTTTGCTAAAACATGGATGTAGTTTCGTCCCTTTTCATTCGAAGCAATCTCAAGGGAAAGAATTACGAGATTATATAATGTTACGTCCACAATCCCCTTGTGGCCAGAGCTGTGTAGATCTTGCTGATAATTCTCGTTAGTCCTAGGGGAGACTTTAATTATTAGTATTTATGTTTCAGTATTACACGAACTCTTCTTATAGTCCTGGGCGCAAATTCAGTATTTGTATTCCAACATTTCCTCTCTTGTAAATTATGGTAGTAGATAAATCTTATAGTAATGTATACAACACAATAGGATAGTAACTTGACAAAGAAGCTTCAGTGTAACTGTTGTTGATAGTTTATTTCAGGTGGTATGTTCAATATATACAATATATCTATTATGTACAGTTAGAATAAAATAGTGCAAACACAAACGTTCAAAGGAACATATTTTGAAACTCTCCGTCTTTCAGACAAAACAAATCATTAAATACTATCCGAGTGGTGCAAGGGATAGACCCACTACCAGTAGGGGTGAAAATCATGGTAACATTACAAAACTCATAACAAAACGATATGAACTTCCCCTATTAAATAATGAGTCGTTCCCAGACTCTGAGAATTTGAGATCAACACAGAATCCCAGCATTACCTAGAACCTTTCGTTTTCCTACTAAACGTCCTAATATTGTGTGTAGTAAGAAAAGAGAGAGAGAGGAGAATAAACATTGCGTGTTCCAATTCTTGGAAAAACAATATACATGACACGCCCCCACCCAATGAAAGAAATAATGTACCATAATTACCCAAGTAATACTCAACATGGTACATTTTTCGTACTTAACACTATCGTTTTAACAACCATCAATCAATGGAAGATTATAAGACAATTTAAGCAAACATGGCTCACTGGCACAACTAGATTATAAAAAATGTCACTACCCAATGGTAATTGTGATTATAACGTGATGGACAAATATTTCCCCGTTAGTATTAATATTAACTAATGTCTCAACAAGTACAAATAATTCAAAAAATATTCTAGTCATTCTTATTTTAACTATGTACAGTTGTGTGGATTTCCACCAAAATTTGCAAAAAGTTTTAATCTATTAAACAAATATAACATTGCTCAAACTCTTGTCAATTTCCAACAGTTTACTTCTAATATACAAACCAAAAGATAAGTAATACATAACTCGAATCAAACTATAGGTTACTTCCCCTTTAAATTACAGTGTCAACTTGACATTAACAGGGTTCATACCTAAGATGATGATACTTCCCCTTTTCTCAAATACGAGGAGAAAATACACTCTAGTTACGATTACTACAGTAATCTAAATATTAAAATGTAATCCACTATTATGCGTTTTTGGCAAATTTAAAAGTTTAATATAAAAGATTGTTCAGGGTTGAACGAGTGCACACCCTTAGGTACCCTCGTTTCCCTCCACTCCCGGACATATGGAATACATAACAACCTATACAACATAGTGAATATCCACCAGTTTTTCCCATTCTATTGCCATGATATAACAATTTAGCAATAGATTTCCAATATTATCTATTAATTTATACCAATTAAGATTACATCTCTTTCTAAGATAAAAATTGTACATATTATTATTTAGTTCCATTCATTAACTAAAATAAAACAAGATAATAAATCAACTAGCTCAAAGTTTTCCCACTTAATTGCATGTGATGACAATTACTTTTATCCATCCATATCAAGTAAATAGTATTTAAGCAATACAATCGCCACTAGACCTATATAATAAGAATATAAGGTTACCAAATTATTAAATCTTAGCCTAAATCTAAATTCTAAGTAGTAACAGGCCTATAGCCTATAGTCCCTAGGCTATAGCCTATTTACAAAACAATAAACATCAATTAGAACTACTTTATTTAATTATAAAATACACCAAACTATTAAATAAAAGTATTAAAAAGGAAATGAAACTTGTAATCCTAGTCTTAGCCCTAGTTCTGGTAAGGGCACTAAAACTACCCAAACATGAAATTGTCCATAAGCAGATAATAATTAATCACCACAACATTAAAGATTTTGACAACACTCATGCTTATATCCTCCTAAAAAAGATCTCCCTAAACCATTTTAAACACAAAATTTGCAGGTACAGACAAAATCATTTAGTACTATTGTTGCTCTTGGCTGGCGATGTAGAATCCAACCCAGGCCCAGTCAAGACAGTTAGAGATAGATGTAACATTTGCAGTAAGCCATGCACAGCAAAACAACGAGCCATTCAATGTGACACCTGTGATGAATGGTACCATGCTGCATGCTTGCATATGAACACCCCAATTTATATAGCATTAGGAAATAAAGATGCCTCTTGGCACTGTGTACAGTGTGGGTTGCCACAATTTAGTTCAGGTCTGTTTAATTCTCATGACCTGGATACCACTAACCCCTACAGTGCCTTGACAAGCCCAGAAGTTAATAATTTAGACCTAAATAAACCCTTAGCTAGATCAACACCAATAAAAAAAAGTAAAAAGACACTCTTTAACACTAAATCCCATAAAACCCCAAATCAGTATCACCTCAAAACTCTTACAATAAATTTTCAAAGCATTAAAAATAAAAAAGCTGATTTGGAACTTTTAATAAATAATGAAGAACCAGACATAATTGCAGGTTCCGAAACATGGCTTAGCCCAGATATTTACAACACAGAGATATTCAATAATAATTATGAAATTTTTAGGAAAGATAGGTCAGACAGGCATGGAGGAGTCTTACTAGCCATAAAATCTACCCTAATAGCTGAAGAAATTAAATTAGAACCTCAAAATAACATAGAGTCAGTATTTTGTAAAATAAGCAGACCTAATTCCAAACCACTAATTGTAGGCAGTGTTTACAGACCACCAAACTCAACATCAGAGTACATGTCTGATCTGTGTAATCAGCTGACAAGTATTGAAACTAAATATAAAAATGCTATAATTTGGATAATGGGGGACTTCAACCTCCCTGATATAAATTGGAATAGCTACTCTATAGAAAAGCACCAAAACACAAAAGAAATAAATGAAATGTTTATCAATACCATCCAAAATCTAAACTTAGACCAAATTAATAAAAAACCAACAAGAAACCATAATATACTAGATTTATTTTTAACGAACAGACCAGGACTAGTATTAGATTATGAAATAATCCCTGGACTTTCAGATCATGATATTGTCAGAGTAAATAACAAAATAAAAATCCAAATTAGCAAGAAACCTAAAAGAATAATTTATCTCTGGAATAAATGTAACACAACAGAACTACATCAAGCAGCAATAAAATTCCAAACCAATTTTCTTACTAAATACAATATAGATAGTCCAGTTGAAGATATTTGGCAATTTATAAAAACCAACTTAAAAGCAATAATGGCTGACTCTGTGCCAACAAAACAAACATCAAATAAAATTAACAAATGTTGGTTTAACACTAAACTAAAGAAACTGTGTAAACAAAAAGAAAATCTATTCAAAAAGTTTAAGGCAACTAATTCAATTAGACTACATAAAAAATACCTAAAAATTAAACATTTAACTCAGAAACTAAGCAGACAGCTGCAGAATGAATATGTAAACAATGTAATTTCTAAAGATAATAATAAAAACTTATGGTCCTACATTAAATCAAGAAAAATGGACACTACAGGCATAGCTCCACTAAAAGGCCAAAACAATGAAACTTATAATGATAATGAAACTAAAGCTAATATCCTAAACGCACACTTTGCATCATCTTTTTCAAATCCAGGTGACAAAGAAATATTCATAAATTTAAACAAACTAGAAGAGATAGGAAATATAAATGTAGATGAAAAAGGCATTAAACAACTCCTAACCAACTTAAAAGTAAACAAAGCTTCTGGTCCAGATGAAATACCAGCAAGACTGCTTAAAGAACTAACTAATGAAATATCTCCAATCTTTGAAATACTTTTCCAGGCCTCTCTAAACCAGGGCAAAGTGCCCAAAGATTGGAAATTAGCCAATGTAACCCCCCTTTTCAAAAAAGGAGATAAATCTGACCCCGGAAATTATAGACCTGTTTCTCTAACAAGCATAACATGTAAATTACTTGAACATATAATATATAGTAGTATAGTAAATCATCTAGACAAACTAAATGCACTGTGCCCACACCAACATGGCTTCAGGAAAAATAGATCATGTGAGACTCAATTAATAGGCTTAATAGATGACTTGTCTAAGGGATTAGATAATAACAACCAAATTGATGCTATATTACTAGATTTTTCAAAAGCATTTGATAAAGTTCATCATTCTAGTCTTCTTAAAAAACTTAAATACTTTGGCATCTCTGGTCCCTTACATCAGTGGATTCAGGACTTTCTTATAGGCAGAGAACAAACAGTGATAATAAATGGCTCTAAGTCATCACCAATAACAGTAAACTCAGGAGTTCCACAAGGAACTGTTCTAGGGCCCCTACTATTTCTAATTTACATTAATGATCTGCCAAATTGCATCAACACAGGCACAAAAGTAAGATTATTTGCCGATGATTGCATAATTTATAGAATAATAAAGACAGGAAAAGATAGTGAACTTTTACAAAAAGACCTAGATGAACTACAAAAATGGGAATCAAACTGGAGTATGTCTTTTCACCCAGAAAAATGCCAACTAATAAGGGTATCCAAGAAAAAGAAACAAATAATAACAAACTACTTCATTCATGGTAAAGAACTAACTCAAACTAGCAATGCTAAGTATCTAGGAGTAATAATAAATGATAAGTTATCTTGGAACCCTCACATTGATGAAGTAATTAAAAAATCAAACAAAACATTAGGATTCATAAAAAGGAACTTTTACAAATGTAATAAGAATATAAAACTAAAATGCTATCTCACATTAGTTAGGCCTATACTAGAATATGCAGGATCTGTATGGGACCCATCAACTAAAGAAAACATTAAAAAATTAGAACAAATTCAAAAAAGAGCTGCAAGGTTTATAACTAGTGAATATTCCCCACTGACAAGAGTAACACCATTAGTCAAATCACTAAACCTAGAAACACTAGAGGACAGAAGGGCAAAGAGTAAAGTAGTAATAATACATAAGGCATTAAACTCTAATTTAGAAATACAACCCAATAACAATCTGTTGCAAAGCTCAGATAAACATAAAGACAAAAACACCTTCCTTGTCCCTTATGCGAGAACAAATGCATATAAGTACTCTTTCTTCCCGAGTGGCATTCGGGCATGGAATGGGTTGCCTGAACAAACCAGGAAAACCAATAACCTAACATCATTTAAAACATTAATAAAAATGCAAGACTAGACTCGGACCACGGATGAGCGTAGGACGCAATAATCTTCTTTATAGAAGGAGCGTCTGTAATGTATAAGATAAGATAAGATAAGATAAATACGTGCATATTATATATTTATTGCATCATGCATCAACATTTAAATGGAATTTCTTTTCCATAATCAAATGAATTTAAAATATATCAGAACATCAATATTATACATGATTATAAGAATTATTAATACTTTCAAAAGACTTGACTTCTGTATGATACAAGTATTCTATAGGTATTCCATAATCAAAATTCAAACGAATGATAGGTTATCATGACACATTCTTAATGAATAAGTGAGATGATCTGAAAAAGAAGTATGGGGTTATTCAGTCAATCATGTAGCACCCGAGATAGATTATCAGCTATGACCTTGTCTCTATCTTGTCGATGATACGGGAAATGGGATACCAGTCGGTCTCTGTCAAATTACTTAATTTCCCAAAGTCTCTATAAAACTGCAGTGTGTGGTCGGCTTTTGGTACCATCACACAGGGTGTAGACCATTTGCTATCACATTTTTCTCCTATGTCATCTTCTAACATATACTTTACATCTAATTTAATATGCTCACGTCTGATGGGGTCAAATGGATGCTGTTTAATAGACCTGGCACTATTGGTTAACACTACATCGTGCTCTATGACATGTGTCCTACTGGGAACATTTGTAAACATTGACTTATTTTCATGCACCAGCTCAATAATCTTCTCCTTATCTTCTACCGGAGGATGTTCTAGCCTTGTATCTAAACTCTTAAGAGCATCTGTATTATTAAGTTTACTTTCTGCAAACTTATATTCTATCCTAGATAAATCCGTCGGGACCCTAGCTAATGAAATCATGGGGACCTCCCGTGGTTTACTCTTTTCCCTGGAAACATAGGGCTTAAGCAAATTAATATGGCATACCCTCTGCTTTTGTCTCCGGTCAGGAGTCTTTATCAAATAATTGACCTCGCCAAGCTTTGACTCTATCTCATAGGGTCCACTAAACTTTGCACTTAAAGGCTGATTTTGCAAAGGTAGAAACACAAGAACTTTGTCACCTGGTGCAAAAGTTCTAGCTGTAGCTTTACGGTCATAGTTCTGTCTCATACGCTCCTGCATCTGTGGAAAATGAATCTTCACATGGTTAAAAGCATGATAAAGCCTATTTTTAAATTTATCTACATATGACAAAAGTCCAATCGGTTCACTGTCCGTTAGCCAAGTTTCATGTAGAAGTTTCAACGGACCTCTGACTGAGTGTCCATACACAAGTTCGAATGGGCTAAACCCCAGGGATTCCTGAGTGGCCTCCCTTGCAGCGAACAACACATAAGGCACACCCTTATCCCAGTCTTTCTCGTTTTCATAACAGTACTTTTTAAGCATCGATTTTAATGTCTGATGAAACCTTTCCAGAGCTCCCTGGCTCTCAGGATGATAGGCACTTGATAGCCTATGGCTTATCCCTAATTGTTCCATGACTTGTTTGAAAATGTTCGAAGTAAAGTTAGTCCCCTGGTCGGACTGTACTGTCTTCGGTAGGCCATAACGTGTGAAGAAATTTGTCAGGGCGTCTACCACCTTCACTGTTGTTATGTTCCGCAACGGAATGGCTTCCGGGAAGCGAGTGGATGAACACATGACTGTGAGCAGGTATTGAAAACCGGCTTTTGTTTTCGGCAACGGGCCCACGCAATCAATGAGTATACGACTGAATGGTTCGTCGAACGCTGGTATCGGCTGGAGTGGAGCGACAGGAATTCGTTGGTTAGGACGTCCTACCATTTGGCATACGTGGCAAGTCTTGCAGTATTGTTCGACATCTCTTCTCAGTCCTGGCCAGTAGAAGTAAGGGAGGATACGGTGGTGCGTTTTCCGGACTCCCATGTGACCAGCGAAAGGAAGATCATGCGCCATACGCAGTATATCTTGACGATAGCACTTAGGTATTACAATCTGGTGAATACTGTCCCACTCGTTTGTACCTGAGTTGAGCGGTTTCGACTTTCTCATCAATACTTCATCTTTCATGTAGAAACATTCCGCCATTGCATCTGCAGTCTTTTCGTCAACAGCTTTCATTCTGAGTTGCATTATTACTTCGTCATTCAATTGTTCTTTCACCAATTTCTGCTTTGGTGACAAAATGTTATCGTTCTCTGTTGCATCACCAGTTGTTAGTTCAGCAAAGAACGTAGCACTTAAATCGATGTCAGGTGTTTCTGTTATCACTGTTTCATTCGCATGTGTGTCTTCAGAACAGACAAACACATCTTTCGTTGCACTACACGGCGTAGCAGGAGTCTTTACCGACTTCTTTTTCTGCATTGCTCTTGTCAGTGCACATGTTGGGCGTTCATTGGCAGGACGTAGGTTTTTGTCCTCCGCCATCTTTGTCTCCAACACTTTAACCATGGGCTCGACAGTGACTCTGCCGCCCATAATGTCATTTCCTAATATCATGGAAACGCCTTTGACGGGTAGTGCGCGCCACACTCCCACTACGATGTTACCTGTAAAAATATCCGACTCGAGTTTTATTCTGTGCAGTGGAGCTTCCACAGCCTCCATACTAGCACCTCTCAGCACAACAGACTCACCGGTACTGGTGGCATCTGTTAACGGCACACTGCCCTCCAGGATCACGCTGACAGCAGAACCCGTGTCACGTAATATCTG